>JAWNNQ010002085.1:0-413939 GCA_035044765.1 Leucophenga montana
TGTGTTTGGAACCCGTTTTATGCTATTCAACAAGTTCGTTTCGCATCTGTTTGTGCTATTACCCTCAGAAACCACAATTTGTCTCTTGATATCCATTTTCCGAAATATGTAAGTGCAGATGAAATATGGATCAAATGCCTAATAATCTCACGTCTGCCTCATGCCGGAGTATATTATTAGTGCGTTTTCGTGCGTAGATACATGTGTACATATTTTAACATTGCACGAATTGATTTGGTTTACGAAATGAATGCATTTGTGCATGGCTTTACTATGTTCATACGTCTAATTAGTATATCCGCTATCTCACACGGGATTTTGACTCGTGTCTTCTGACATATCAAAGATCTACATAGATGCATATATGTATGTCTGTTCTAGTTAAGTATAATAAGATATCTTATACAATCTCTCCCGCTTACATTCCCAACTGCAAAATACTTTATACAGAACCATTTCGCCATGAGCGCAAGCACTGCAACACTACTTGTTATAAACAAGCAAACAGCTGATACTTGATTACATATTTTCTTCAGAAATGGAGCAATGTCTTTTAAAATTATTACCATCTACGTTTAGAGTCAGTAAACCGACAGGGTTAATTTTTAAAGTCCGGTTAACCTTTTGTTGTCCAGTTAACCTTGATAAACGTGCATAACTATCTGTGGGTATATAAATACGTAAACATGAATATTGTACCATCTTAACCCTTTGGTGTTTAAAAAAACAAGTGTTCGACTATTTTGGCTTAAAACATAATATTAAACTTCACATAAAACTTAATGACACTTACAATACACAACAAGTTTTTACATATTCTTTGTTAAGTGCTGTTTGCAAATGAAGTACCAAGTAAATACTAATTTTTTCTTGGTTAATATGGGTCTTAGTGACGAAATGCAAAATTTGGGTGACGCTAGCGGACCTAGTTATGAATAAATAACCGGTATTGTGGGCGTTGTCCGGATGGCATCCAAATTTTTGTTTCCAATAAATATATCTTTGACAGCCAGCTAAAACGAAAAATGGTTGTAGTACGAGTATTTTCGCTAACGAATTTAAATGTAGACGAAATTGAGTCTAAAACGATTTGTAGAACATAACCGATTAATAGATAATTGGAAAATTTTGCACTAAATTACAATGTGCATAAAGCACATATTAAATATATATTGTATATACACTTAATTCGAAACAAGCAGACGCCAAGAATAGTTCTAAAGCGTTTTGAAGCATTTTAAACAAATTGAATTCTATAAAACTAACCGCCGAATGCGCGCCGCAACCATTAAGGTTGAGGTTTTGAGGTTATGGCAAAGAACTTTTACAAAATTGGCGCAACAAATTCAACGAAGCGCTGATTGCTAGACAAGAATTAGAAATTCTGAGTTCATGGTTATATTGTGCAAGACTAGAGCTGGCATGGAATGGATATTGGGGCTATTGGGGTTGATATGAGGGGCAATACGAGATACACGAGTAGTATGAGAGTGTGCGTGTCAGTCTCACTACTATGTTGTCAGTTGGCTGTCATTGTCTGTTTACCTGAACAAAATGTCGCAGGACTGCGTGCTCTGTTTGTCTGTCTGTCTGTCTGTCTGTCTGTCTGAATTCGCCTAGCTTTCTGCAACTGCCAGTTATGCTCCATCCGCGTCCATTTGGCTTTTTGGTTGTTCATAATATAACTCACTGACAATACCTGCATGCATGCATATCTGTGCTGTACGTGTAGCTGTCGCAGTGTCAGTCGCTGCAAATGTCTATTTGTATCTATAAATATATCTACTACTTTCATTTCGTTGGTGACATTTGAAAAAGGGTGCTGAAGCGCAGCAAACGACAACAAAAATGGTAACGACAGCGATAAAGTGTGCTCACGAAACAAACACGTAGATTTTGAATGTAAAACATATTTTACAAATATATTGCATAAAGATACACACACACACACACACACACACACACACACACATATTTACAGTGGTATACAGTGCCAACGGCGTTGACTGTGCATAATTTCAAACAATTTCATATTTAGAACTAGCAGCAGACGCTTCCTAAGATACATACTTATATAGATAGATGCATAGCAGCAAGGATATTCGAGAACGACAACGACAACGCAGCCCAAAAACTATTTCCTACTCCAAGCCACACAACAAAATTTGATTTGTATTTCTGTGGTTTACCTTTTGCAACCTCCACCGTTCGTTCCATTTGATTTAAACATCGTTCGTTGCAGAACACTGCCGCCGCCTGCAAGTTGCATATTACCACCTGGACGCGGTTATCGTCCTAACGTACTAATGTCCTTCCTTACGTACTTCTGTCGTTCCGAATGTTCTTTCGTTCACTCGCCTCATCGCCTCGCCTCGTCCTGTATTTTGAGGTTGAAATGTAAAATTCAGAGAATGGATTGTGCGGCTAACCGGAACAATTAAGGAATTTCGCAAAATGTGGCAATGCTAGACACAGCAGCACTACGTGCATTCACCCTTTTACTCCCCTAACCAGCGTCGTCGTCATCGTCCGCAACGCAACAACAGCGTCAACATATTTAAATAGATTGCAGTACGGTGCAAAGTTGTTTTCTTCTCTCACCCTTGAATCACTCCTCTCGCACTTATCACCCACTAAGTCATACCTGATTTGACATTTGCATGGAAATCTGCAAATCGGCTAAGAAGAATAGTATTATGGCAGTCATCACTATATTCATCCTGTCGTTCCTCAGTTAACTTCAGTTCATTTGTGTGGACAGTTTTTGCCTTGCATACGAAATCTTGTTCGTCGAAATATATTTTGTCTTCGCTTTTTACATCAGCAAAATAGTTCTTAAAGGAAATAATTGAAAATACGTGTTTGGTTTTGAACATTTATCATTTGAATTGCACATAAAAAAAAAGAAGAAAAATAAGAGCCAACAACAAACATCCTATCTCAAGCAATTCACTCACAGCTTTCGTCAGTTGGCAATTGAGACAATGGACATGTTTGCAAAGTGAACAGATTTCGTGTTAAGGCTTTAAATTTAATTTGGTATATTTATGAGAGAGTGTTAAAGTTTATAAATATTTGTGTGGACTAAAATACGTTTGTATATTCTTAAAAAAAAAAAACGTATCAATTAGCAAGTAAACACCTAAGTATCCAGTTGGTTTTACTAATGCGTTTTGCATTAATGCTGGATTAATAAAAAAAGCACCAAACATATTTGTCATTGAAAATGGTTTAATTGTTCATAGTATTCTCCACCACTCTGAATATATATTTTTGAATGAGCGTCTTAAGCCCTATAAAAATATTGCAATATACAGGGCTTGGCACTCGAAGTGGTACCAACTTCACGCAGCTGTAGCCATCAAACGGCTAATGACAGCGCGCTCTTGTTTTGTCAAGCGTCAGTCTGTCATGCTGTTTGCAAGCCTACGGAAGCATATCGTTCTACGACACAGTTAAAAATAGTTTTCGACATGGAATTTAAACGCAACTGTATTATTGCATTGTATTTATCTGGAAAATCGCAACCAGCCATTGTGAATGAGCTACGTCATTTACGTGTGAACAAAAAGTTTGTGTATCGAACCATGACACGTTGCAATGATAATGGTTGCATCAAAAATAGCCATGGAGGTGGACATTCAAAAACAACAACATCAGCAGAAATGGTTAGAAAGGTGCGAGGCCAGAATTCAACGTAATCTACGAGAAAGCGCAGTTCGCTTGGCGAAAAAAGTCAATGTGTTTACTTGTAGCACATACTAAAAAATGAACTACGAATGATTAAAATAATATAAAATATTTACGGTTCAGCAATATGTAAACAAACAAAATGGTCGTGTATGGTTAAAGTGCGAATCAAACGACCAGCGAATTGATGTGCGAAAGCAACCACCTACATCAGTGATGATTTGGGCTGCGGTAACTGCCACAGGACGCTTACCACTCGATTTCATTGAACAGGGCGTATAGGTAAATCAACAAATCTACAGTGAAAAGATTTTAAACGATGCTTTGTTACCTTGGGCACGTGTAAACAATTTGGTAGAAACCAGTGCACGTTTCAACAAAACTCGACGCCATCCCATAAGACCAGAGAAACCCAATATTTTTTACAAGATAACGTTCCCAACTTAGTTTTTTTTCAAAACAATGGTGACCATATTCCCATATTCCTATATCTGAAACCCAATGAATTTTTCCATATGGTCCATTCTGGAGGCTAATGGCGTTGAAGCAAACATGGTGCCTTTGCCATTTCTGCATTAAAAGACTAGTCATTTAGTGAGCACAATTGAAATTGTAGCATAATTATTCGAATGCATCGACTTGTGCTATAGTTATGAAACGCACCTTATATCTGAAACATCTATCCATAAAAAGCCACCATTAATGTCTACACATTCAAATCACCCATTTCATTTTGTTGACTATAGCCCATAATCATTAACGGGTGCAATTGGTGCTATAGCAACAGTTTCAGGAATAGTCAAATTATTTCATCAATATGATTTATCTTTATTTATTTTAGGTTATATATTATTATTATAGTTTTCACTATTTATCAATGATGATGAAATGTTTCACGAGAAGGTACTTATCAAGCTACTTATGGTGTAACTATTGGATTAAGATGAGGAATAATTTTATTTATTTTATCTGAAGTATTACTTTCTTTTTCTTTTTTTTTAAACTTTTTTTCAAAGAAGATTATCTCCAACTATTGAATTGGGAGCTTCCCGATAGAGAAATTACACCGTTTTATCCTTTCCAAACTGCCCTAGTAAATAAAGCAATTTTGTTTTCCACCTTTCTTACAAAAAGTCAAAAGTGCACGGATAGCGTACATCTTGCTGCATTGGTGGTGGCATTTCTTCAGATCAATAATTTCTTGCATCAGTAATTTTACGTTTCGTCTCCATGTCGATCGATTTTCTTGAAGTAAAAAAATTGAATGTCGTAAATCAATTGTTAAGCGTCAAAAATGTTCTAGAATTTTCCAAAAACCGTATAAAAAATCAGCAACTAACCGGACTATTGTTAGACCCGACGTCTATATATTTTATGGGGTCTCCTTTAATACATTACAAACTTTCTGAAAAACTGTCAATATCATTTAACACTTTGTGTGAATGGTAAAAAAAGAAAACAAATTAACTCAAAACAGTGAAATTTACTCTTCTGGGTTTCTGAAGCAGAGATCCATTGAGATCCGTTTAGATGTTTAAGTCTTCTCATGCGTAGGCTGTTGTCTAGCAGCATATGCGGTGAGCATATTCGTTTCTAACGAAGTATTTCGTGCCTTTAACTCATTTCATTTTATCCATGAAGTTTCATTAATACTGGCTTCTACATGAAAGAAGGTTAAGCAGAGAAAAATTACTGCCGCAATTTGTGGATAAAATCAATTAGTCTTAGAGCACTCGTTAAATCAATAAATCATCTGCAAGCGAAAAAATTAGCCACACACACAAACACACACAGAAACCGAGAAGAAGTTTGGGTTCCAGAAATGAAGTGCTGCTATATTCAACATTGTCACGAGCATGGGAACCCACCCGCTCCTAAGTACACCCACTTCATTATGTCTCTCACATCAGCTTAAGCTGGAAAATTGCAGCTGAGGCTGGAGAAATCGCAGCCTTTTATAATAAAAGTACACGTATAGTAGACCAAAAAGCACGTGATTGGCTTTTAGCTGGAAATTTATAAATGAAAAGTATTATTTAGATTTGGACTGCGACAAACAACAACAACAACAACAACAACAACAAAATATCTAACAAAAGACCAACAGCAAATGAGGACGACGACCAGCAAAAAAGTCGAAATCGATTTACGAGACTCGAGAAATTCATCAGAGCCATCAACATTGACTACGACAGCGACAACAACGGCGACATAAAAAATTCATTAAAAGTAATAAACTAATTCCATTCGATCCTATTAAAAATCATTTTCGAATTAAGGATATTTGCATATCCTTAATAAACTTTAGCCGGACAGGCGAGCAAAGCGAATGAATGAATGAATGGATGGATGGATGGATGGATGGATGGCCATAGAGTTTACATAAGTATAGAAAAGTGCTGCTCGACGTCATACTCCAATAAGAAAATCCAGGCAGCAGATTTAAAGTTGTTGTTGCTGCTGTGTGACATTCTATTAAATGAGATGAAGAGGAACGGTTGGACGGCTGGACGGCTGGCAGATGAATGCTTGATGAGCAACGATGATGCTCTGGTGCTGATGACTTTTCTGAGGGTAGTTGCCATTAGTGAGTCTACTATAAGTTTACCTTAAGGTGGTGGAGCAGCATGGACGGCATGTATGCTAAGACGGACAGATGAATGAATGTATAGCTATACGAAAGCACCGTAAGGCAGGGGTGAGTGGGAAACTGGGTCTTTAGCTAAAAATCTTGTTTTTATTTGTTTGTTTACCGAACGACAACATTGACGATGGCGATGGCGACGTTGCCAGCGACCGCCTTTTGTAAAATATTTAAATTTTATCGCAGCCCGAAAAAGGACATCTTTCGAAGGAGCATAACACAAACACAGAAAATCACAAACACACACAAACACATTTATACCGCAATCAGAAAACGCTTGTACGCACCCAGGTCTAAGCCTGCTCCTGAGCCGAGTACTCACTCATCAATCAGCTGCAGACTAATTACATAATCTCCTCTTGATTATGTTGCTTGCTTGCTTGGCAGCGCTAGTCCTTGGACTTGTTGAGCGGTACAGTAACAGGAACAAGAGTGCTAGTGGCATCGCCAGCGACAAATTTGATATAGGTGTAGCTAAGTGTACTCTGGTAGTTGTGAAACATTAGAAAAAAAAAAATCGTCCTTACAGCACAGGAGCACTACGGTGTGAGATGCTGATTAAAAAGCAAGCTAATTTGACTACATTAACTGAAATAGATTTTATTGCGAATACATTTATACGAGTATAAGAATGTACACGTAATTTCTAATTCAAAATTATATAAAAAATTGAAATGTGCTTCTCTCTAACCATACGATGTTTGTTACAGATGCAAAGATCTGATTTTGATAGTACGTATTTTCAGTATCTTAAATGATGCCGGTACGACATACAAACTCATTAAAAGTGTTATTTATGTGTGTCATTTATGTACCCAAATGGGGCCATTCTCAGTGCGAATCACTTCTAGTGATCGGATTTAGCTGAAATAGAACATTTAATTGTGTGCCCGGCGACAATACATACAAAAAATCACCAATGAAGAAACTAGTTTTTCGCGAACCGGTAGTGATATCAAGTCCGATAGTGTCAGACGATGAAGAGCCTCTACAATACGGTCACAGCTTGAATGACATGGTGAATGGACCAGAGGAAGAAACTTTACGGAATACGCAAGTAGTGGAGGAGACTCTTGCGATGGAGAAAAAGAAGAGGAAGACTCAATCTTCAAAATAATCTTCTGGGAAAAAATCGAAACAAACAATAAACGCAGACGAAGCTATACAGAAGGCTGCTGTAGAAAACGACGCAGGACTATTTTCAATTCTGTCTCTAATACTTCTAATTTGGATAACAGAAATTCTATTGACAGTGAATCAGAGTGTGGAACGATTGATAACCATTGCTTACATCAACTGATTGATATACTCTTATACGCCCAAAAGGCCCTAGTGGCCCAGAAGACCGAATTAGGGAATTCTTCGTTGAAACGTTTCGCCAACGAAGTCTTAGACAGCGAGTGGTCCACGCTGTTCATGGAGCCGCAGATGAACCACGAAACAGTAGAATGTATTACGAACAACTACATAGAAAATTTACCGAGACCGTCTTGTTCATCGCATCGCACGGAAACCACATCCATATCGTACATGAGTGCAGCTACTCCAATAATTCCTGTAGATGTTCCTTCTACAAGTGCTTCAACGATCAAATCAATCGAAGATTCTCTAGACGAGTCATTCCAAGTTGGAAATACACGATCAGGCACTGGATTCATATCATCATGTGTTTCCAATGGAATAACGGCAACGGAATCATTCAAAATGTTACAAAAGTGTTATGAGGACTCGAGAACGCAAGTATTTGAGTGCCATAAAGCATTCAGTGAGAGTGTGAAATCGTAGAAAACTTGTCTCATGCTAGTCCATCCACCATCCACCTCTGTTAACGACAAAAACATCGAAAAAGTGATGAAAATTGTGCCATATCAAATTTCAAGTTGATATTGACGTTTTCCATACAAATGCTGTGAAATGTGGGTTTATATGGGACTACCTCAAAAAGTGGGCGGGACACGCTTATTTGTATATGTTTATGAAGCCGTTGTCCACTAAAAGCCCCCAAATCAAATTTCAAGCTAATATTGATTTAAATGAAGAATCTTTTTCATAAAAAAACACAAAATTTGTACGGCTGGTTTGGATGGGGGCTGCCCCAAAAAGTGGGCGGGCCACGCCCATTAGTCTATGTATGTTAACTAGCTGTCTGCAAAAAGGTACCATATCGCATTTCAACCTATTATTGACTTTAACACAGACGTTCTCATACAAAAAGTCTAAAGTGGGCGTGGCGGGTCAATCTTGATACTATATTAAACTGCAATAAAAATAAGTGTATGTGCAAAATTTCAACTGGATAGCATAAAAATTGGTCCCCAAAAGTGCGCAACAACATACAGACAGACGGACGGATAGACATACAGACAGACAGTCTCGTAGAGCTGATCAAGAATATATATACTTTATGGGGTCTACGATGCCTCCTGATAATACTATTTCACACTCTGTGTGAATGGTATAAAAATCAAGTTTATTCTAAAAATTCGAACATTTAAATCACTTTTACTATCAATTCTATTAAAAATCAAACTAAACTTATACTCGTATTATTATATATTTTTAATGCAAAACAGTTTCACCAATTAGAATTACGCACTGCAGTGCTTTAAGAATTCAAGTTTGACTGCGTATTAAGTAGACGATATTTAAAGTTTAATGACTTTCTTGAAATGAAAGAAACTTCTTCATTACGGCTGCAAAACTTCTTGGAAAGCTGTGTATAAATGAGGAAGCGAGACAGAAAATAGGCAAAAGAGATACATGCATAATTTGAGTAAAAGTTAGACTGGGAAACTTAGTTAGTCTTCGAGCCAAAAAGTTTACAATGAATGACCTTGACACTCGAAGCGGCTAAAATCCTTGTAGTTGCTGTTGATGTTGTTGTTGTTGTTGTTATTGTAATAAGCGTCGCACATAAAAAGAATTAAATAAGAGAAAGAAGCAGCAGAACAGAAAGTTTGAAGATGAGCTCACCTATGAGCGTTACCCTTTAAACTTCAAACTACTACACTGTTTACCTCTCTCTTTCACTCTTTCCGTGTCTTCTATTAACATTTCTTTTACAACTTCTGCTTACACTTTCTTATATCAAACACACACACACACACACACCAAAAAAAAAACTTTTCTTTCCAACTTTGCACCAATTTTACAACCAAAATTTGCAAACAAACATTTATGGGCGTTTTCTTATTAAAAGAAAATGCCGCCAGTTGGCAGTCCCAGCAGCGCATGCCGAGAAAAGTGAAAGGTTGGACAAAAGTTTATTTTTTATAGATAGGTATATATTTATCGCTCAAACTTTGTTTGATGCTTCTTTTTCAAACAATCGTTGCACCCAAGTGTCACTGACCTACAACAAAAACAAGTGAGCGCTATAGTCGAGGTGCTCGACTGTATTGTACCCTGTACACTAGACTGAACCTTGCCTTAAAGTTTTTTTTTTTTACCGATTTAAAAATCCCCGAAAAAGTTTTGTTTAGACGCATACACGCCAAAAATTCTGAAATTTCAATTTTTATGGTGAAAATGTGGAGTCAGTTTTGTACATATTAAATATATAAATTATAAATTGTTTCACTTCTTCGTTGCTTGTCGGTACGCGATTGAAATCCGACATAAACTTAATTTGCTGTCCAGCTATACGGTTGAACCGAAATAAGTCTTTACAAAATTCCAAAGAGGGCATCAGGGAAAGCACGGCTGATGCGAAGCTTCTACTCAAACAGCTTCTAATCTTTAGCATAAATGGATTTTAATAGAAATTTTATCGACGATTTGAACGTCTTCATTGCGGGAGTGATATAGAGTATAACATTTTTATATAAGTTGTGCCAATAAAGTAAAAGACAGGTTTATTACTGTAACCAAAACAGCTGACAAAATATTATACTGTATGATACTTCTACAATTGGAACGAATCTAACGGTACCGCATATGCCAAAATCCACCAGGCCCTTTAGGGTACAGTGCGATATATATAGATATACACAAAAAAAACGACCCTTCTCTTCTTCATTCGCTGATGCTACATACAAATATTACACTCTTTGTCATTTCCGTAATCAAGCCGAATCTTATAATACCTCATATGTCAAAACCATTTAGGCTATAGTTATATTAAAACAATTAAAAACTCTCTCTGCTTTCTTTATGAACAGAACTTATATAAAAATTTGATATACATATAAATGTATCTAATGATGCCTCAAATGTCAAAATCCATCAAGACCTTTAGGCTACAGAGCGCACCAAAGCATATACAGACATAAATACACACATAACTAACATAAGAAACAACGCTGCAATCGATTGTACGATATAGCATGTACATTGTCTAAGACTCTTTAGTTGAACCATAGCCTTGTTTGGTGACCAAATTTTGTAGTGGTCCGATCTAAAACTATGTGGAATATTCTCTATTAGGATTAACGTAAGATTCACAAAATATTGCGTTTGCATTTTAATTAGCAACAAAAACAGAAACAATTTCATGCAAAAACTCGTATGTGGGTGCAGGTTTGTATTGCAGTAACTGCTTATAGAGGGGTTAGCATGTTTTCTCTTTAAGTTTCTAAAAGCTCGATGTTCAAGCAGACAGCCAGACGGACAGAAGAACATGACTATATTGACTCAGCTTCCAATGCTGATCAAACTTATAAATAAAAATAAAAATGTTAAGAAAAATATCAGAATTTCCGTACTTGAATAGATCGATCCACAGTGGTATAAAAAGTATGATGTGAATGGTTTTTTTAAACCAAGTACAAAGTCTTGGTTCGAGAACGGAGTAGGAATTCTTACATTTAGCCTTGGAGCGGCTGAGAGAGTAAATTTGATTTTGCACTCAGGTTTTTTTTCCTTTTCTGGCCACACACGGTTGATCGAAAATTAACCGAACTTTTTAGTTATAAAACAATAAAACAAGCATGGTACGATATGTATTATGTTTCAAAGCCAAATCTGTTTTTTCATAAAATTTTCATTGACTTTCTTGGTCTTGTGAGGTGGTGCATTATCATGCAATAAAAACAGCTGCTTTCCATTGGAATACGCGTGCCTAACACGTAGAACTCTCGACCACAAACGTTATAGAACCTGTAAATAATATTCTCCATTGAGAGTTTGACCTTCTGGAACAAATTCCCTATGAACAATACCCTTCTCTTGATTCTTGACTTCTGAAAACGCAATTTTTTAGGTTTAGGCTCGTCTTTTGACATATTTAATACACCATGTTTCATCACCAGCTATGGTCAGAACCAAGAAAATCTGGATCGTTTTCAGCTGTTGAAATGATGTCTGGGCAATGCTTTACACGAACGATTTTATGATCATCATTTAACTGATATGGAACAAAACGTGCACACACCTCTCTTTTACCCAAATCTTCAGTTAATATTTTGTAAATTGTACCGTAAGATGAATTTAATTCTTCTGCCAGCATTCTGACAGTGCAATTTGCATCAATAGCGATTATTTCACTTTCTTTTTCCACTAACTCAGCAAGATTCGATGCTTCGGGTAGTGCAGGTCTTCGATCATCATTTAAATCATCACGACCGTTTTTAAATCGCGGTAACTACGTGTTAACTTGAGTACGACTCATACAATCGCCAGCATAAACTTTTTTTTAACAATTCGTAAGTCTCAGCCAATTTTTTACCGAGTTTAAAACAAAATTTAAGTTAGTGCTCTATTGTTTTTACGACATAACTACAAAAACTGCCGTTATTGAAACGTGTGTCATTTTGTAACCTGCGAAACAATTAGCATGAACTTAGCTGCTTTCGAATGAAGAAAAATGTACCTTTCTAACACTGCCAAAATTTAATAGATGGCGCTGCGTGTTCTATGAATTAAATTAAAAGTTCGGTTATTTTTAAATCATACATTGTATAATACACTCATTATATGAGCATATATTTGCTCCTTCATTTTGTTCGAGCAGATCAGCAAATATATAAAGCAAAAATTCTACAGGTTCGAGTGGTTGAAATATAGCTATACGGTTGAACCGACTACTTCAGTCGAAGATGACTAAATTTATATATGTATATAAGGAAGAAACCAGTTGAGAATATTGACAGTATCAGAGGATACACGTGTAGTGAGATGCGTGCATTCTCAAATAATTCTCTAGAATGCAGATTTTGTGATCATGAGAAAGAAACTGCTCTTCATATCGTTGCGGAATGTGAAGCAATAGTCAGAAGTAGAAGTAGTTTTGAATATTGGGCAGCTACGTTGTCGCCGAAGAACAACTGAAAAGGTTAGATCCTAGGATGATACTAAAGTTTATTTTATGATTTATAAATCGATGCCGTTTTTTATTTGATTCAAGAAAATTGAGTACGAATCGTACTTTCGGATAAAACAAAAATATCACACCTATATTTAGAATACTTTTTGCGCTTGAGTATTTTACCACGCCTCCTTCAGCCTATTACATACATTTGCAAAAACTTAATATACCCTAGGGTATAGGGTATACCAAAAGAACGGACTTAAATCATATTCTAATTGGCGCGCTGAGGTTAATGATTTATAATTACTTCTGAGAAATGAAAAAAGATTAATAAAACCGGCAAAGTATAATTTTTTTGTTTTTCCAAAAGCAGGAAATCCGCGAAAAAAAAGTTGTTGAATTTTCCAACAACAACAATGCGTTGAGGAAAAGTTTGACAATTTCTAATTTGAAAGTTTTTGTGTTATACTAAAAAACAAAAACGCAAAAACCAAAAAAAAAAATATATATATATAAATATTGAAGGAAAGTTGCGTATGCGCAGTCGAAAAGTTGAAACGGAAGTTTGTGTTCCATTTTTAGCCCAGTTCAGACGACGCCATTGCCGACGAGCAACAACAACAACAACAAATGATAACATTTAGTACGTCGGAAAAGTTTTCCGTATTATTGTTGTTGGTGTTGTTGTTGGTTTTGTTTTATAGATCTCTCGCAAGTTTTGTGCTTGTTTGTGCGTGCATATTTGTGTATATATATATATATATGTGTGTGTGTGTGTGTGTGTGTGTGTGTGTGTGTGTGTGTGTGTATTTGAAAAGTTGTTAATGTGTTTAAACTGCGAGTAAATTTCATGAAAAATCAATAGGAACGTCGCCGTCTTTAAATGTTCCGCTCGCCTATCAACAGCGACGAATTTCGTGCGTAAAAATTTAAGTTTTACAGTAGACACTTTAATAGTAGGTTCGAGAATAAGTTTAAATGCACCAATTTTTTGAGTTACTAAACAGTGTTGTCAAGTTTCGATTGGCAATGCAAGATAGACCGAGCAAAATAGTGCCAAGAATGGGCTAAAACTTGTTTTTATAATAACCAAGTAAACATTTTAAAACATATGGTAAGTGTAACTAGTATTTACAGCCATGCTCATACAATTGGCACAAACAAATTTTTTTTCATTCTATTCGTCAATTTCTCAAAACGTTCATCACTTGCTTTTACAATTATGCATGCAACTGTTTATTTGTGTTCATTCACTTTATGCTTTACCGTTAATTGTTCCGTTATCGTTATTGGGTTTCTTATATTCTTCATTTTCGTTCGACGAGCATGAGTTTTGGCTGCTCACAGAATTGGCACCAATGCCAGCATCGACAGCATCATAGTCCGAAAATGTAAAAGTGACCCTTTTAAGTCGGCTCGTGAGATTATGGTGGAAACCAATTAAGAATAAGGGCTTAACCTAACCTATCTATTTAGTCTCCAGAAGTTTAATTGAAGCTGCGCTCTTTGGCCGCTTCAGCAGAAGAAAACCGCTCCTGTCAAAGCTGAACATAAAAAAACGATTATGCTTTGCAAAGGCCTACAAGCACAAAGATGCACAATTTTGGAAAAATGTGTTGTGGAGTGATGAAACCAAAATAAATAGGATGGGATCTGATGGGAAAACATTTGTGCGTCTTCCAAAATGCCAGGCTTTTCATCCAAGGTTCACAACCAAAACAGTCAAGCATGGAGGAGGCAGAATAATGTGTTGGGGTGCAATTTCTTGGCTCGGTGTGGGCCCGCTCGTCCGAAATAAATGGCAATATGGACCGGTTTCAATATTTGAACATTTTAAAGAAATCAATGGAACCGTATGCATTTGAGAACATGCCTGCGAAGTGGACTCTTATGCACGACAATGACCCTAAGCATCGTTAAGAAGTGGCTGCAAGATGAAAAGGTTCCGGTTATGGACTGGCCGTCTCAAAGCCCAGACTTAAATCCAATTGAGAATCTTTGGAATGATGTAAAAGCGACTGTTTCCAAGAAAAAATTTAAAAATTTGGACGATTTGTGGGCAGGCGTCCAACAAGCGTATTGACCCATCAGCATGAAATGAAATAACAACCAACAGCAGTATTTTCACGTATGAAATGGGTAGCTCAAGAAAATACGTTCCGGAATGTGCAATTTATGCGAAGGTAGCACATCCTCTTTTAATTAGTGGTAGGTGCGCGCTTTTTGGTTCCCGGCACTGCAAAAAAAAATACTTCACCCAGTAATGACACGGTTCTAATTTGACGACGAACCTCGGAAATGATTTAAGTACCTTTATTTTCGTATATGCACCTGGAATATCCGGATCATCTATAGGGAAGCAGCACTATCCAGCTGATTGATGTCCCCAACAAATACAAGGCTGACATCATTGTAATATAGGAAATATGAAGCACGAATTTGAATGCGGTTTCGTGGTTAGTAGGAAACTACTTAGTCTTCAATTTCGTACTAGGCAAGGTACACACCAGGCGCAGCACGCCACACATCCCAAAAGTCAATCAAAGCTAGCCGTCGGAAAGCTGGAGTCACAACAGGCCGCAGAAGTATTTTGAGACAGACTATTCTAACTGTTCCTGGAATTTTCTACGTCTGCTCACTACTTTGTCAAGAGAATTATTTAATAACACCCGCACCCAAAAAAAAAGTGAGTTGGGTTTTACGTGACCACCTGCCGCTTTGGCTTAATACCACTGTGCTGTTAACACTTATGATACCATCATAAAACGAAAGCCCAGATTAATAGTAATAGTAATAATAATAAATTATAATAATAATAATAATACTGAGCTCCCAATTTTGATAACAATGTTGTGTTGGACATTGAACTGCCACCTTGGTAATATAGTGGTCGGAAACTATCTTAAACTCCTTCTGTTCGTTTCCAATAATATAGAACAGACTTGGTTGCAATGCAACTCTCGTTATGACAGTTTTGCTTAAATGCTTTGAAAACTTTTTAGCTATTGATGTAATAAATGGATCAGATGAGGAAAGTAGAGCGTTAAAAATGTCCTCCATTGTATTTTTCTTACAATTTTTTCTAGTGTGGTGCTGGCGTATATTGCGGAAATCTTTATTTCTAGCTTCAAGAGCCTCTTCCAACATCATTCCTATAGGAATTGGAACCTGAGCTATTATTTCAGCCCCGTGCAATAAAATTTTATGAATCGAGGACGGCATATAGTACCACGGGTATAAATCAACGAAAATTTGTGCCGTTTGCATTGCGTAAAGTGTCCGGATCAATTTCATGAGGAGGAGGCCATCGATCGCAATTGAACGCTGAATCGGTATATTAATGATTCGCTGACTCCCGTAATCTCAGCTGCCAAAATTGGATCCTGCAAAAACCTTCTGGCTGTATTGCCTTTATTTGTCTTGCCAACTCCAGCAATTGGAATGTATACAAGCAGTGACATTTGATTTTGCGGAAGCATTTTGAAACATATAGATCGTTCATCATTTTTGGTTTTGCATTGCAAATTCCGCAAGTCTGAGTTGATGATTCAGAAACGACACTGAAAATCTTTCCATCAATCATTGTCATGTGGAACTCGACCTCTCGATTTCCAGACCTCTTCCATCTTAATAGAAGTTGTCCAGCGAAATTTCTAATTCTTTTCTTGATGGATTTTATTTCTTCATCTGTTTGCATCCATATTCGCAAAAACATAATTCTCGAGCGACATATTTCCCTCGTAATTACCCTATTTCTTGCGCCATACCGAAAAAAGTGCTCGCTTTGAAACCGACATAGTACGAGTACCTAAATTAACTAATTTCTCGTAAAATGGGCGTTTCCGAGGCTTCATATAGAACATTTAGAATCACAAAGACTCACATTTTCACAAACACTAAGAACTAGCACCAATAAACACCAATCTATATTAATTTTACTCCACTAAAAGTTGTAAAAGGTAATTTGGGCCTTAATACCACAATGGCTCAGTTCCAACCTCTTAGTTATCGATTTAAAAAAAATTTTTGTCGCCAAACGCATTTTCAAAATTTGAATTATTCAGCACTAGCTCGCGCCTCGGGCCCACTGTGCGACGCCTGTGGGTCTGTTTTGTCACCCTGACCGATACTGGGCTTCCGAATCCCTGAATCGTAAAACACTTAACGCTTGTGTGATTATAATCAAAATATGCTTTAAAAAAATGTGTTTCTGGTGAATTCTTACGGATATATTTTACTTAACTCTGCAAGCTGATTGATGTGCCATAGAATTTAGTGTACTCAAGTTAGACTTACCAGACTGGGACATTAGTTTTCGTTTTTTTTTTGTTTTTTTTTTTGTTTTGTGTACTAGCAGAGTGTAATTTATGCGGCAGTAATACGAATAAGAAATGCATGGCTTATTGAAATGAGGTGCGAATGGGACAAAGATACGAATATATCGCTATGTATATATTTACATATAGTATATATATATATATTCGTACGAGTATAAGTATATAAAATAAGGGAAAAATGTGAGAATGACAAATGATCGTGCAAACATTTGGCAAATCCACAATTTCCATAACGATGCTGGTTGCTTGTGTTTTTAAGATACACTGCGGGAGCGGAGGTTACAGCGGAAACAAGCATTAGTGGGAGCTAAAGGTGCGTAGGTGTAGGTAACATGGTCGAGAATGATGGTATGGTGGAGTGGTGGGATAGAACTGTTGACGGCAGGCAGCGACTGCTATACTTGTAGATAAATATTATGGCATAAAACACTTTAGCGCCACTTTGCGCATTATTTCATGAGGTCGTTATTCTCAACTGGCAACGGCTGCTGGCTGTATCAGTGCGTCTTCATAGATATCCTTGCCATTGTCGTCGTTGTCTTGACTATAAGGCATAAATAACAGAACAACAACAACAACAACCATAAGGACAATAAGGACAACAACGACAACGACAACGATGACGATGACGACAGCAATGGTAATGGCGAATAGAATACAACGAGCACAACCAAGTGACAAATACAAGTGACTTTCATATTCACATTTGTCGCCAACGGTGGGCACGACTTTCCACATAAACACGCGCCAAACAGCGAAATGCCACCTGTGCTGCACTGTGCCGCGTCGCGTTAAGTTAAGTGAACTATGCACATACCGCTCGGCTAGGCTATGTTTGCTGGAGAGTGATAGTGGCATGAGGCGACAGTCGGCAGTCAGCAGTTGGCAGTCGGCAGGCTCTACATTGCGGCGCTTGTCAAAATTATGACTTCACTTACAAGAAAACATTAAAGTTTAACATTAAATGGCATGTCATTTGGCCATGAAATGAATAACGCAGCGGCAACAGCATGACATGCGAAACAAACCTACTAACATACGAGTATGTACTATATGCAATAGCTGCATGAAAGAGAGTATATGAAATCATATATGTATGTAAATACATTTATACATACTCGTACATATGTACACGTATTTGCTACATAAAAATATATGCCGGATTAAGTAAAAATATAAAGAGATTTAACATATGTTCATATGTATCTTTATACTCGTATGTGGATGCGGTTACTATTTAATACCACAAAACATGCATTTCAAAGTTACTTTACTGATTGACAATCTGTTGTTAGTATTAACACTTTATTTGAATTTGTGTGAGTGTTTAAGATATTGTCAACACTTCAGTGTTTAATTTAGAAATTGATTACAATAGTTAACAATTAAAGCCCAATACTGAGATAGATGAAAATTGTTGATACCGAACAAACTTCTTATAAATAACGCTGTTAAACAACAATCAAACCTTTTCGGCACGAACTGTTTTTCATCGAGTACGCAGATAACAAAAATGTTTGCTACCGAAAATATTTCATCGACTTAGACGAGACGAGTCGATCTAGCTACATATGTCCATCTGTATGTCCGTCTGTCTGTCTGTATGTTTTTGCGCATTATTTTATGACCAATTTTTATGCTATCCAGTTGAAATTTTGCACATACACTTCTTTTTATTGCAGTTTAATAGAGTGTTGAGATTGACCCGCCACGCCCACTTCTTGGGGTAGCCCCCATACAAACCCACCACCCACTTTTGACTTTTTGTATGAAAAACTTTTTTATTGTAGTCAATATTAACTTAATAATTGCTATGGTAACTTTTAGTGGACGGATGTAGTAGGACGGAGGTAGTCCCATATAAACCCACAGCTCACATTTATGCATTTGTATGGTAAAAGTCAATATCAACTTGAAATTCGATATAACGGCATCTTACACATCTACTACATACACATCTACTTATGGGCGTGTACCGCCCACTTTTTGGGGTAACCCCTATTTAAGCCTCCACCTTTATGTTTGACAATATTATTTAAAATTTCGTGTGAATGGTATTAGAGCTTCGGTTCAACCGAACGTTAACGTTTTTCCTTGTTTTTTTTTTGTTTGAAATATCAGTAAAAATTTAAAATTTCGGTAGCAAAAATTTTCCGGATTGCTTAAGTAAAGAAATACAAGAAAAAAAGCTAACTTCGGTGGTACCGAATGTTTTAATACCATTTACATGAAGTTTCAAGCTGTGAATTTAGGTAGGTAGTTGTAAAATCTAACTACCTAAACGAGGGTGCAAGTTTATTGGAGCAAAGCGAGCGTGACACGCCTCTTTAAAATTCTGAGAAGTAACCGTCCATATGAAAAAACCATGTCAAATGTCAATTTCATTTGGTCTCAAATGACAAAGTTTTTTCATGAAAACTAAGGTACGCAGTGACTGCTTTGATGATATACTCTGTAATGCAGATCCGAACAAAAAAAAGCTTGTGGAAAGCGACACGCTACGTAAAGAAGCAGCCTTTACGAAACATTTCCATCAAAGATCCAAACAACACATGGTGTCGTATGGACAAAGCTAAGGCTGAAGCATTTGCTGCTGAGCTTGAATAGCGCTTCACAGCTTTCGATGTTCGATGCTGATCCAAAAGATAGTCCCTGGATATACCGGAATAGATGGCAAAGTGCCGAAGGCCCGTCCTGATAAAGCCATAATATTTTTAGTTCTACTCTTAAAAAAACCATGATTCGCATACACCATTTCCCATTCCAGTGGAAATGCGCTGTGATTGTAATGATACCGAAACTGGGCAAGCCATAAAATCTTGTTGCGTCTTAGAAAACAATAAGTTCACTACCAAAATATTCGAAAGAGTGTTTCTTAGTAGAATGTTACCTGCTTTGGATAACCGGAGTGCCATTCCCGATCATCAGTTTTACTTTAGGCATCACCATGCTATCCCAGAACAAGTGCATCGAGTCTACCTACATATTCTAAAGGCCTATGAGAATAAGCAGTATAGCTCTGCTGTATTTCTTGATGTACAGCTAGCCGTTAAAGGGGTCTGGCCTTCTCTTCAAAATGACGCTTGCTAATCACTGCTACTTTGGGCTCAGCAAACAAATTTGAAGTAGATCCCTCTCTCGAAGTACGAAGATAAAAATCTATGATACTAATAATCCCGGTCCTGCTGTTTAGCGCAGAAACATGGACCCTGACATCAACGGATATAGCGTCTTTAGGAGTTTTGGAGTAAAAGATTCTTCGTAGGATTTTTGGTCCCCTTAGAGTTGACGTCGAGTTTAGGACCCGTATAAGCTACGAGCTATATGATGAGGTTGACATAGTCCAGCGCATAAAATTCGGCTGGTGCGGCTGCACTGGGCAGATCACCTCATCCGGATGAACCTCGAAGCTCCAGCACTGAAGGTTTACGACGGAAACCTGAACTTGATTGGTGGGCGGCGTCAGAGAGAACGTCCGAGCTTAAGATGACAAGATCAGGTCTATGATGACCTAAAGAAGCTCCGTATTACTAGCGACTGGCGTCGGCGCACACTAAACTACACCGAATGGTGCGCTTTCCTACGTGCGGCCTTGACCGATAGACGGTTACAGAGCCACCTAAGTAAGTCCGGATAATAAGGCGACATGAGCGTTTTCAAATAATTGTTTCACTACTTTTGCTACTTGAGGTCGAGGTCTCTCTTTTGTTGCCTTTGTATTTCTTTGTTGTGTTTGAATCAGCTGCTCTCAAGTGAAAAATAACTTTCAATGTCTCTAGGTTTCAGTTCATAAGGCAGCTAATTGTTCCTTGCTTTTGAATCATTCCCATGGATTTCAATCTTACAGAAACTGCCTCTTGAGTCAATGATTCTGGAAGCTACTCTTGCGTTTGACTCGGATTTTCATCGAGTAATGCCTCCAATTCTTTGTCTTCGAATTTTATTGGCTTGTCCTTAACGCTGAAATCATAATTCTTAAAACATCGAAGTAACGAATTGAAAAATTCGGTTGGCGTAGATGGTCGTCGAATTTCGAGCAAGAGTCGGAGCAAGAGAGTAGTTTTGTTACAGATACAAAAGTTATTCGCTTTAAGATTTTGGCTTAAGTTTAAAAAATTCAGCTATTGATATAAGATGCTGAATAAATATTGTCTTTCGTATATATAACTTATAAGCTATTGTATATTATTGTATATTACTATTGTCATAAAGCTTAAGTGGAGCAGACAGTATTCGCAATGAAGACACCTTACGATGCGCCAGATATAAGCCATATTTTCTAAACATACCGATTATTGCAAGCGCAGCCCCTGATCCTGCCAAATATTCAACTGCCTTAGTGCGAGAAAAGATAGCGATAACTCGGTAAGGCGCGAGCGAACGAACGACAAATGTGGCAGCAATTTAGTTAATTGCCTGCAATTATACTAATGAGCGCTTTGCCGCCACTGCCGCCGTTTAGCACGATATTCATATGACAAAGACAACGATGACGACGACGACAAAGTCGGCGATGGGGACGACAATGACGATGGCGCTAGAAATGGCAATGGAAACATATCTTTGCGTTGACTTATTATATTTATGTCCTGATGGCATTTAGCCAGCCAGTAAGAGGAAGAGAGAGAGAGAGAGAGAGAGAGAGCGAGAGAGAGAGAGAGGGACAGTGAAACAGTATCAGGAAGACGGATGGTGAGCTACAGTATCTAAATTTTTTTCAGCTTGCAACTCACTGTTTTGCTGCTTCAATATTTATTCTTCCAATCGAAAATTGTGATAAATTTTGCAAAGATTAGTTTAATTGTTGACTTATTAAACATTTGATAGATCACCTGATAGCACATTTGATAGCACACTCACTGTTTTCGTACAAGTTCTGATTCAAAAGTTTCGAAATATGTTTTTATACTCTTCATACAGATAGTTTGATTATTTTGTCTTAAAGAAAACGTTGGAGTGAGTCTTTACACACACACCTCCCCCCCTCCTGTTCAGGTTCCCAATCGGATTAGGTTCCGTTAAAGTGTTCCGTATTTCGCTTTCAGAAGAATTTCACTATTTTAACGAAATCGAATCCGAATAATTTATTCAGATTCTAAAACCGTTACACGATGGTATATCTCCATTCAGCTCGACAAAGCGAGTCGTTATAGCCATGTCTGTCTGGCTGTCCATCTGTCTATATGTCTAGTCTCTCATTTTTAAGAAATAGCTTTGATATGGGGAATGGTGACTTTATTGATATGCTAAACATATATCACAATTACCATGACATAGCCCCATAAAAAAACACAACGCCCATTTCTCAGCTTTTGTATGAAAATTTGGTTTATTACAGTCAATATTAACTTGAATTTGTACATAATGGCCTCGATGGAAACTTCACATATATAGCGGTAAGAGCCAACGGACCACTTTCTGGTTTTCGCCGGTAAAACTTGTTTATACCTTGTACACATAGAGTGAAAGGGTATTTCCAATATTTTTGGTGTTCTAAGTCCCAATTTGACAGAAATTTTATGAAACATTTTGATTTACATTCAATTACGAGATTGTCGAAACCTTTCGTTCGAAATTCAGCACATCTCTGTTTAAGTTTGTGCAAGTTGATGAATCAGGTGTGGCAGACCCCATAAAGTATAAATATTTTTCAATGGATATTTAGATATTTAGACTTTTTTTATCCCTCTTCAAAAAAAGAGTACTTAATGAACATGTCAACCATCTTTAAGAGGTAGTCTCCATACAAATCTGTTGCCCATTTTTAAAATTTCATAGGAAAGTTGTTGTTTTGTTGTTAATTACGTTAGAAATATAATTATTGATGTAGGTTCAGATCGAACTTGAATCCATTTTTAAGCGTTTGTATAAAATTTGTTTTTTGTTGGTTATTATGTAAGATATGCCAACATTAACGTAACTTACGTCAATTCTTACAAAATATTTCATATTGTCTCAGATCGGACTATAATATATATATATATATATATATATATATATATACTATAAGCGGTGGCCCGCATAGAAACCAGCACCATTTTTTTGAGTGCAAATATTGTTTTTATGTTTTGAATTAATTAAGCTAGAAAATCCAAATTTGATGCATCTTTTGTCATTTATAATAAAAAAATTCCATGCATCCTCACATTTCCTTTTCTTTTTATTTTATGGTAAAACATTTTTTGTTCGTTGTTTTTTTTCATAACCCGCCCTGGACGTCAACAACCGATGAAAACGTTGAAGCAGTAAAGAAAATTGTTATGGAGAATTGTCGAATCACTATTAGAGAAGTTGAGAAGCTGAGGATGTCGGCCACTGTTTTCTTCGATTATAATGGCGTGTTGCATCATGAGTTTTTGTCAGAAGGTTGTACGGTCAATGATGAATATTACCCTGAAGTTAAGCGCCTTTGATTTTGCATCAAGATTATGCATCTGCTCACATATTGTTAATTTTTCGTGATTCTTTGGCCAAAAACAACACCATAATAATGCCTCAGCCACCGAGTTCACCGGACTGGGCTCTCGTTATTTTCCTGCACCGAAAACTGAAAAGACGCGAGAAAGGACGGCGTTCTGCCACGATTGAGCAGATATAGACCACATCGCTGGAAGAGCTCAAGGTCATACTAAAAAGCGCATATCAGATATGCTTCGAGGATTGTAAAAGCGCTGTCACAAGCGTATTATAACGGAGGGGGATTTCTTTGAATGGGACAAAATAGATATTGATGAATAAATAAATATTTTTCGAGAAAAATAAAAAGTCACTGTTTTTATAAAACGTCGTATATATCTACTTACAAATAAGCAAGCGCATGGCATTCACATCCTTTTTAACACTCTTAAACACAACATATGCGCTTTTTTTTCTTTCTTTTTTTTTGGAGTAATGTGAAGAGGAGCACGGACGAATGTAATTTTTATCATAAAGTATTGCGTCTAAGGTAGGTATAAACCAGTCTAAGACTATCTTTCTCTCTGTCTCAGCTGACTCAATTTGCTGTAGCTGCTACCTTTTTCGTCTCTTTCGGTTCCATTGGTTTCAGTTGGAGGAATAGAGAAAGCAAATATTCTCTACCTCTATCGTGTTGTAAAGGGCGATTCACATTGTAAAGCATGTCGATCGAGCAGTTCAAACGTTAGGCTCGAAACTGTTGTGGGCGCACTTGCGAGCATCAGTTGAGTGTGGTTTTGATAGTTTTTTTGATTAGTTGGTCAAATTTTAAAAGAAGAGGAATCGAACATATATTTAAAACAAAAAAAGAGAATGAATTGATACACCAACATAAAAGTAACAACATTTTGTTGTTATTATTGTCTCTTCGCATTGAAAAAAATATGTCAAAAATATTTCTCAATGTAAAAATGACCGTGAGCCAGCAAAAATTTATTTATACATATTGTAATATAGGTAGCTAAATAAAATGTACAGAGCTTTGAGATATTTGGTTTAAATAGTAGTTTGGTAGTGTAGAGGTTTGTTTCCATCGTAAGCCTATATAGCATCCATAACAATGTGCTACTCATACAAACCCATCGACACTTCTTTCTTAGTCATTAACAATTTGAAATTCGATATGTTCGCTTCTTATGAGCAATATCTTTCACTTTTGGGTTTCATTATAGAAAATAGCAATATGAAAACCATAGAGTCTCCTTATGTACCTATGATTCACATTTGCCTAAATGGGCGTGTCACGTTCACTATACTAAGACGCCCCAGCGCCGATTTTATGGTTTTATATGAGTATAAAGTATTGTTTTTTTTTTTTTTTTTTTGGCAGCATCAAAAGTTGAATCGATATAGACATGTCTGTCTATAAGTCATTGTATCCATCTGACTGTCTATATAAACATCGAGATCTCGGATAGAATATCTTTAGACTGCTATATTTCTCTTCAGAGAAAGGATACTCCCCTGAGTACAGCGTATTTTGAAGTCGAGCATACTCGACACCAGCATATTTTTCTTTTTGAATGGATAATTTTTCATACTTCAAATTAAGGAGAGCAAAAAGACATTTCAGCAAATAGTTTTCGGGAACACCTCCATACAAGTTGAGTTTTATTGAAACCAATCTTTGACTCCATTTTAAATAGAAATTTTTTAAATGTACTTTTGAAACGAATCTTGCATATGGCTTACCAAACTGTTTAAATGGACGGTTGAATGCCTTAAAGATCTAGCGAGCGAATTTCAGCTTTGATTAGTTGGAACGCCGAATTAGTAATCAATGTTGGTTCACCAGCAGATGGCTTAATATAAGCGCGTACGTGACCAGAGTAGAAACTTGTATGTGAAGAAGACACTAACACAAACCGTCTAATAGTCATCTTCTACCGAACTTAAAAAGCGAACGTGTTTGATAATGAAATCGTTTTAGCCTTTTGAAGTTGCATTTGCTTTGCGTGCGGATTATTTTAGCAACTCCTCGGAAGCTACATTCAGGATGATGTGAAGCGATGACAGGATGATGTGAAGGTGAAAATGTATGAAAAAATGTATGTGAAGCTGGCAATTGCAGAAAATCCAGAAGCATGGATTAGCTCATATAGTATGTATCGTACATAAAAAATAATATATATACACTGTGTTTCACTGAAGCAGCACGTTCCTACTATACTTATTGAAAGCTCCATATCTTTCAAAACGAGTGCTGACAAATACTTTATTTTATATTAAAATAAAAATGGTGTGACTAATTGTTTTTTGCACATTTTTGCGCTTTCTCAAAATATTTGTTGATGTTTCAGGCAAGTTAGAATTCAGTCACGCAGAAATGCTTGACATTTGGATTGAAGGTGGACGCAAAATGTGATGTGGTCTCCGATTGGGTCTTTCAAAAGATTAGTAAAAATCTAAAGACAACGAAACAACATGATATTCAAAAACAAATTTCAAACGTTATCTCTTATATTAATAGTATTCGCCAAAATGTCAACGAAAAATCTTAAGATTCAAAGAACAGCATCACAAATGGCTTGCTTCAAATATGTTATTGCATATTGAGCAAGGTGATTTACCAGGATCACCTTGCTCACTTGGTCGGCCACGCTTGATTTATGATAAAAGCGTCATGCGTTTAAAGCGAAAATTAGCTTTGGAGCTTTCCACTAGTCAAGGACATAATACTTCTCTGCTCGAACATGTTAAAAATGGAATTTACCAAGGAGAGCAAAGAGCAAATTTTAAGAGAAAACAATTTATTAAAGGAAGAAATTCAAAAATTGAAAATTGACGGAAATGTTTTAATTTTCCAAACGGGGATGAACTCTACCCCATCATGCGCAATATGCGGTGCAACTCCGAAAACAATTTTTAAGACGACAATAGTAACAAATGCGGAAATATTTAAGCCAAAGCATCTAACTCTGCAATATGGAGTGAGCCCATTACATTCGTGGATACGATTTCTTGAATTTGTATTGCATATTTTATACCGGATTGGTCTTGATAAATGGCAAGTTCGAGACTCAATTGAAAAAGTTTTTATGAATTCTCGAAAAAAAAAATATTCAAGAAAGATTATGGAAACAAATGGGACTTCACGTAGATCGGCCAAACAAAACAAAACGTAATAAAAGTGCATCCTTATATATCGAAAAATATCCGTGGTATCCAATGTCACCGACCGTGCACAAGATATTACTTAGTACACGGATCTCAAATTATTTCGGCTTCTGCAGTTCACGTCGGATGCTTAGGGGAAAATGCCTCCGAGGCCCGAAATAAGTTCTACAAGCACGATAGTATGTCACATGCACGAAAAAATAGCCGAATTAACCATATAACGGATATGTTTAACCGAGCAATTGAATCTTCGGATCCCCTACTTTCAAATCTTTTTTTAAACAAAAGTTTAAACCAAAAGAAGGGAAAATTGCCGCCAGAAGTTCTGGAGCTTTTCGCTGAACCAACTGTAATTGTTGACGATGCGCATGGATATTCAGAAAAACTCGAAACTGAATCCGATTCAGATTCAGATTATGAAAATATAAATCCATATTATTTTGAGCTCGAAGCAGAAGACATTTAACAAATGTACTAAATAAAATACAATACAATACTTAGTGCAAAACCTAAAGATTCTTAATATGGTTTATATGGGCGGTATAAGTGGGAGTGGTCAGATCCGTCTGGTCCACTTATAATATAATTGGATTTCAGAATCTTTCTTATGACCCGAAAGAACAATCTTAGACATTTACTTTTTAAAGATAATTTCATTCAAATGTTGGTCGCGACTACGCTGTAGATGGTCCCTTCGGAAAGTCCAATTTTCGATCACTGCAGCACTGCTACTGGTATCTCGTGAATTACGCGAGTAATGTTGAATCGTAGCTGGCTAATCGACGCGAATACTTTTGACTTCACATAACTCCAAAGAAAAAAATTCTGAGATGTGATATCACACGATCTAGGCGCCCAGTTGACAGGTCCGAAACGCAAAATTTGGTGCTCAGCAAAATGATTTCTCAATAAAGCGCGCTGTGTTTGCTTCAATTTCAGGCAACGAAAGAAGTCAGTTATCATGGTGCAGTAGCGCTCGTCATTGACGGCTATGTTCCACCAGTCCATAAACCACACCAAACAGTGCATTTCTGTGGATATAACGGTAGTTGGAGAATCTCCATTGAGCCAGAAATGTGCTTCATCACTGAACAAAATTAAGCGCGAAAACAGCGGATTTTCATTGAACACTTGCATATCCCCTTTTAAGAGACAGCAGCTGAACATACATAGACAATTGGGCGTGGCCCGCTCACTTTTTGACGTAGCCCCCATACAAACCCACCGTGCAATTTTGTATTTTTTATGAAAAAATCTTTCATTTAGATCAATATTAGCTTGAAATTTGATTTTGTGGATTTTAATGGACAATCGCTTCATACACATATAAAAGTAGACGGGTCCCGCCGACTCGTTTAAGACAGTCACATACAAGCCTACAGCTCACTTCTGTGCAAAAACATCAAAATCCACTTCAAATTCGATATGGTGGCATCTTATAGATGGTCGCTTTATACACGTTTACTAGTGGGCGTGTACCGCCCACTTTTTGGTGTCTTATTTAAACACTCCACATTTATGTTTTGTAATGTGAAAATGAAAAATTTAAAAATATATACATGAATTCTTTAGCTTTAATGCTTTTTTAGTATTAGAAGAAAAAAAGTATCTTTTATTCAATTTATGGCAATACTTTTAACAAAACTGTTGAAGTATGCAAAGCATTGTTTAAAAACTGCAACAATAGAAGAAAAAGAAAGCTAAATATTTTATAAAATATTACTTGGTATCGGAATCAAATACATTAATCATACGCAGAGTGGAATGCGGTTTATCGTATCTTTAATTTTTAGAAAATCCTAACAAAAAAAATGTGTGTGTTTTTTTTTTCTACAAATTTCAACTAAAGCAAATAAATTCAAACACACACATAGCGACATACTCTAAGCCAAGTAGCACTTAGCCAAGTTCGGTTGGCCAACAAGCGCTACTAGCAAACACGCATATAGACACAAAAATAGACATAGATACAAACATACATGCATAGATACATACTTGAAGATACACGCGCACACGTAAATGAACAAAAAAAATGAAGCAAACCAAAAGCAATGCAATCGATTTATCTATCAGTTATTCTGCAGCATACATGTATGTAAGTATATATGTATATTTATATATATACAAAACGCACATATGTACATGGACACAGCATATACTTTTTTATAAAAGTATATATGTGTATATATATATATATATATATATATATATATATATATATATATATATATATATATATATATATATATATATATATATATATATATATATATATATATATATATATATATATATATATATATATATATATGCACATTTTACATATGTATGCCAACCCATGTGGGTGGAGCCTACGAAAATGGCCAAAAGCAAAGTACATATACATAAATATAGTAAATAGATGTACATATATATATATATATATATATATATATATATATATATATATATATATATATATATATGTCTACGTACATGCATGCGACACAACAGTAACAACAACAACAACAACAACAAAACTGATGTGTCCAATCAGAAACAAGTCGTTGTCGTTCACATTCACAACTCGTGCGTTCTCTTACTTGTCCTGGTTCTTATTGTCGCTATCGTCCTTAACGATAGTATCGGCGGCGGCGGCGGCATTGTTGTTGTTGTTATTGTTGTTGTTGTTGCAGTATTACATGAATACGATTGTGAAAGGAAAGTTAAGTGACAAAAAAAAAACAGTGTAGGGTACAGCAAAAAAAAGTAAGTAATCCAATAAGAAATGAAAAAGAAAGCGAAAAATACTATATTGTAAATATCCTACTTAAAGCAACAACATTTGAATTGACAATGTACATAGTTACATATGTACGCACATAACATAGTGTACCAGTAAATACATATTTACCTATTTTCTGCCTCTCCCTCTCTCTCTTCCTTTGCCAACAAGAAAATGTACATACAATAGTTACATACATATATCATGATTCCGCCAACTACGTATTTCAATGGACAAAAAGCAACAAATTGAATTGATTTCGATTCCAAGAGCAATTGAAATTCTCATTTAAAATTGGGAATAATTGGACATGCATATATCATATATAAAAAAAAAACCTACACATGTGTTTATACATTTAAATATTTAATTGCATATTTGTAATAATGATTACTAATTTATTGCTAAGTAGTTATATGGTACAGGGTGGCCTATCAATTACGAATATTGTTTTTATACACAGTTCCCAAAGAAATATGGGACACTCAGTTTATACGAATGTATGAGGAGGAAATGTTGTAGAACCCATAAAGTATATGTAAATATGCTTGATCAGCATCGAAATCTGAGTCGATTTAGCCATGTCCGTCTGTCTGTCTGTCTCTCCGTCCGTCTGTCTGACTGTATGAAACATCAGATCTCAGCAACTATAAGAGATGAGCTTGTCAAATCACAGTGATTTTCAACTGCTACTGCGATCATTGTATTATCAGTTTGTCTGAAAGTTTTTAACGCATTAAAGGAGGCATATTAGACCCCATAAAGAATATATATTCTTGATCAGCTCGCCGAGGCGAGTCGATCTAGCCATGTCTGTCTGTCCGACTGTCCGTCTATCTGTCTGTCTGTCTGTTTGTATGTTGTTGCGCATTTTTTGGGCACCAATTTTTATGCTATCCAGTTGAAAACTTGTACACACACTTCTACTTATTGCAGTTACATAGAGTATCAAGATTGATCCGCCACGCCCACTTTTTGTGTTTTTGTATGAGAAACTTCTTTATTAAAGAGTCAATATTAGGTTGAAATGCAATGTGGGGCCTTTTTATGGATAGCCGCTTAACATACTCGTACATTGACTAATAAGTATGTCTCGCCCACTTTTTGGGATAGCCCATACAAACCCACCTCCCACTTTTATGTTTTTTATAAAAAATACTTTATTTAAATCAATGTTTGCTTGAAATTCGATTTAGTAGATTTTAATGAACAACTGCTTCTTATACATATACATATACAAATGGGCGTATTCCGCCCATTTTTTGAGGTAGACGTACACAAACCCACAGCTCACTTTTTGCATTTGTACAGAATACGTCAAAATCAACCTGAAATTCGATGTGGCGGCATCTTACACATCTACTACATGGCTTCATACAAATCTACTAATGGGAGTGTACCGCCCACTTTTTGGGTTAGCCCCTATTTAAACCCCCCCCCCCCCCCCGTTTATGTTTTACAATACGATTTAAAATTTCTTGTCAATGGCATTAGAGCTTCGGTTCAACCGAAGTTAACGTTTTTTCTTGTTTTAATAATTAAACCAACACCATTATTCATAGTATTCTCAAATTTGAATATTTGAAATACCCTGTTCTCGCCGCAATTTCCAAAATCTTTGTAAGGAGCCCATATTCTGTTGCGGGAGCACAATGACTCCGACTAACTCCCACACCATCGCACAGATTCTTGTACCATTTTTAAGCAAATCCACTCCAGAAATTGACATTACAAACCATAATTTTGACAACACCATGTGTTTTTATACCATTCACATAGTAGTGAGAAATGGTATTATCAGTTTGTCTGCAAGTTTGTAACGCATTAAATGAGGCATCGTAGAGCCCACAAAGTATATATATTGTTGATCAGCGCGACGAGACGAGTCGATCTAGCCATGTCCGTCTGTCCGTCTGTATGTTGTTGCGCCTTTTTTGGGGACCACTTTTAATGCTATCTAATTGAAATTTTACACATACAGCCCCCATACAAATCCACCGCCCACTTTTGACTGTTTGTATGAAAAAATTTTTTATTGTAGTCAATATCAACTTAATTATTGATATGGTAACTTTGGTCGGATGGTTGACATATACATTAACGGGTGGGACCAATATTTGGGGTAGTCCCCACACAAACCCACTGCCCACTTTTGACTTTTTTTATGAAAACTTCTTTAATAAAGTCAATATTGGGTCGAAATGCGATATGGTGCCATTTTATAGACAACCGCTTAACATACATATACTAATGGGCGTGGCCCGCCCACTTTTTGGGGTTACCCCATACAAACCCACCGTGCAAATTTGTGTTTTTTATGAAAAAATCCTTCATTTAGATCAATATTAGCTTGAAATTTGATTTGGTGGATTTTAGTGGATAACCGCTTCATATACGTATACAAATGGGCATATCCTGCCCACTTTTTGAGGTAGTCACATATAAACCAACAGCTCATTTTTATGCATTTGCATGGAAAACGTCAATATCAACTTGAAATTCGATATTTCAGCATGTTACACATCTGCTACTGCTGTCAATTCTTAGTCCCACTTTTCCCATTTTTCCTTAGCATAAAATTGTATATATAAATAGCTTAATTATTTAAACCATTTTTCAGTAGTAAAGTAGTAATAAATAAAACTAAGCTCTACAAAAATTATACGAGGTTTGTACATATGTTTTAATATAAATTTTTTGGGTTAAATAAATAATAATAAAAAAATCGAGTGTGAGTTCACACGCGGTAAATGTGAAACTTTGCATTCTGGTTAATCTGTAAGAGAATGATATGAATAACTATGGAGGTGTCAAACAAAGAGAGAGGGAGAGAGAGAGAGAGAGAGAGAAAGAGAGAGAAAGGAAGAAATAAAATCCCTTGAAGTAACATTTTATTAAAGATAAAAATATTTTTTTTTATATTCTTGAATTTTTTTTGTGCTCAAGGCTTTGCATGACTCAAGCAACTGCAAACACTCTAGAAGTAAATTGCGTTTCTGCCTCTACACCGGTCTCTCCTTCCCTCTGCCACTCCTTCTCCCTGTCCCTCCTTTCTCATGCCCGCTTACCCTACCACATCTTCCCCTGCCCCCTTTCAACCCTTCGCTTACCACCCTATACCCTGCACCCATTTCTCTGCCCTTCCCGTACCTACCCTTACTTTACCACCACTTCTACCTGCCCCCATCGAATCAATTAACAATATATACAACATTTCATCCCTCTATCTTAAATGGTACGCTGCTCGTTGCTGCCCTTTCCACTGCCTCACCTACCACTACCCAACCTTCCCAATGCCCCCTTTCCCTACTTCGCATTCCCCTACCATTCTTCCCACTGCCCCATTCCCTACCACCCCTTCCCATATTTCTCTGGCCCTCTTGCACTGCCCCTCTTATACATCTTTCTCTTCCAGCTCTTTCCCCTCCACCTCTTCCCCAACACTACCCATTCCCTTCCCTCTTCGATCCCATATACAACATTTCATTACTCTATCTTAAATTTTTTTGGCCAGAAACACTCGCGGGCATTCACAGTGGATCGAGTTGTGAATCTAAACCATTCTCGAATCCCCATGAAAACACACAAAAATGTTCACCAAGATTGGTCCAGCCGTTTAGGAGGAGTTCAATGACGTACACACGTACAGAAGATTTGCAAGCTGCTTTCTCTCTCTCTCTCTCTCTCTTCCTTGGCATTGCCGGTATCATTAACATAATAACAACAACAGCTACAGCAACAGCAGCCACAAGTACAACAACAACAAGAAAGTATATGACGATAGAATACAGCTACAATAACAACAATAACAAGATAATATATGACGATAGAGTAGTGTGGACGCACGAACCATAGCACAAAGAGGAGACGAAGGATAGGGAAACTATATAGAAACGCGTTTTATCTCTTTCTCTCGCAGCTTAAATACATTTATAGTTGTCTCTTTTTCATTACACTTTTTCGTTTCATAAAATCCAATTCACACCGTGCCAAAAGAAGTTTCACTTCAAAAAAAAAAAAAGAAGAAAAAAGTGCTTCAACGCACTGGTCTGAACTTGGTATCCCAGCGAATGTCGTACGTCTTTTATTGTTTCTAAATTGTAATACTATTCAAACTCTGTGTAATTCTGTGTATATAAAATTAAAAATATTTACAAAATTACACTTATGTACATATACAATATGTATGTACATGCATTGCACTGTACGTCTGTGTTAATAGTAAAAAATTGTTACTTCACTTTTAAGACAAAATCCAATAAGCACGCAACGCATATTTTTACAATACCTACTCGATTCAATTTCAGATACATCATGTCCTGCCTTCTTGTCGCAAAGTTAGCTTGGGCGCTAAGCATGTGAGTCGAAACAGCTGATAACTATCGACAGCCGCAACAAATTCACATGAGTTATTTATGGGCGGCAAGTGACTAACTTACGAGTAGATGGAATGATATGTGGAGGAGGGTGCACGGCGGAGTGGCTTAATCGAAGTAACAAAATCTGAATGGCAGATTTGTAATAAATAAAGTAGCACCAAGATGTGAAAGCGATGGCTAACGAAAAAAATCTAAGTGGCAAATCTACTCCAGAATACAAATATACACAAACAGACAAAGGCATAATATCCACAATGCCAACAAATTGGCAACAAATCGGATTTCGAACGCATTTGCACGCATTTTTAATATAGTTTGATAGCAAAACTTCGAATTGCTGTTGTTGTTGATGTTGATGGTGATGTCGGTATTCGATCGATTGACAGCTGGTCAAGATTTCTTAGTTTTTCTTATAATTTTTAATTGGATATTTTTTTTCTTTTTTCAGAAAAGAACAATTTATTAATGCTTATCCGAATTTAGTACTTTTGCAGAACTAAACTCAATATCCGACTAAGCAAATTCAAATTTATTTATCATTAGGGAGATTGGTGAACTGTGTATATAGTTTTGGGTAGACCACTTAACATAATCACTGGTGAAAGCATTTTTAAATATTACGCAACGTGTTGGAAATTCGACGGATCACGTGTCAAATCGTATGAAATCGGCATTTTTCATTTAGATCGGTAGCTATGAACCATGAGAAAAAATTGAAAAAAATTAAAGATTATTTATCTTTATTAAAGTTGGAGAAGATAGAAACATGAGAAAACTTTATCTTCGGTAGAACCGAAACTTTAGATTATTTGAAGCCAATTTGAAGGTAGTTCGCAGGTAAAAATAAGAAAGTTTAATATGCAAAATCACAAAGTAGGCATGTTAGTAGGCCCAATTAGAAGTTGATATTGGCTCTAACAAAAAACCGTTTCACACAAAAACCTAAAAGTGACTAGCGGATTTGTATGGGACATACCCCAAAACATGGACGGGACACGTCCATTAATATGTACACGGAGTGATCTAAAAATAACCGAAATTTTTAGTTATAAAATAAAACAAACATGATATTATGTTTCAAAGCTAATATTTATGTAAAAGAAAACCCTCCATTTAACTCAGTACAACGTTTGGAACGCTCATCCAATTTATCCACAGACTTTTCAAACTCGCTTTTTGAGATGTTCTTTAGCACCTGTGTCACGGCTGCTTGTATGGCTGGAATGTCATCGTAAAAAGCTCCTGCATTCATTGCAGTTTCATTTTTGGAAATAAAAAAAAAATCACATGGTGTTAGATCAGGCGAATACGGAGGGTGGTCGATGAGACAGATCTGTTTTTTTCATAAAAAATTCATGGATTTTTTGACAGCTGCTTTCCTTTAGAATATACGGACCTAACACGTAGAGCTCTCGACTACAAACCATGTAAAACTTGTAAATAATATTCCCCCTTGACAGTTTGACCCTCTGGAACAAAATACTTGTGAACAATAGCCTTGGAATCATAGCATCATATCAACATTGTCTTGATTCTTGACTTCTGAAAACGAAATTTTTTAGGTTTTGGCTCGTCTTTTGACTTCCATTCTGCAGATTGTCGCTTAGTTTCAGAATCATATTTAAAGCACCATGTTTCATCACCAGCTATGATCGAATCAAAAAAATCTGGGTTGTTTTCAACTGTTGAAATGATGTCTTTGCAATGCTCTACACGAGCGATTTTTTAGATCATCATTTAATTGATGTGGAGCTGAACAAAATGCACACACCTTACTTTTACCCAAATCTTCAGTTAATATTTTGTAGATTGTACCGTAAGATTGATTTAATTCTTCTGCCAGCATTCTCACAGTGCAATTTGCATCGATAGCGATTATTTTTCCACTAACTCGGCAAGATTAGATGCTTCGGGTAGTGCAGGTCTTCGATCATCATTTAAATCATCACAACCGTTTTAAAATCGTGTAAACCACGTGTAAACTTGAGTACGACTCATACGATGATCATCATAAACTTTTTTTTAAAGCTTCTATTGAGTTGGGTTGACATGTTCATTTAATACTAGTTATATAAAGAGGGAAAAGGAGAGATTTTCACAGACTTCATACACGCTTTTACCCTATGGGTACAAGGTATAAAAACTGAAAGACTAGTTTTGATACACTTATACAGGGGAGAGACAGACAGACTGACAGAGAGACGTATAGAATTAGTTCGATTCGTCGAGCTGATAAAAACATATACATTTACTTTATAAAGTCTTCGAAGATCTTTATGATTCAATTCTGCTGCCAGGAATTCTTCATTCAAATAGAATGGAATATACAAGTTTTTTTAATTCATTCATATACAATTAGTATGAATCGAAGATTTAATCTTGTGGGTATAACTTGGCCCGGACATAATTATTTAGGGCTGGGCAATTCTGTATATAAAAACGATGAACCACCTGATGACGTAGATTTTAATGCTTTAGTCCATGTTATAGAATATGAATTAGCTGAAAAAAAGAATATGTATGAGATGCAGATAAACAAGCAATAAAAGCTTCTATTAATTATAACGAAAAAATTGAAGAAGTTTCTGAATTAGCTGAAATAATCGGAGTTGGACTAAAATATCTCGGAGAGTTTACTTACTTACTAACTTAAGTGGCTCTACAACCTCATATCGGTCAAGACAGCACTTAGGAAAGCGCACCATTCGGTGTAGTTTAGTCAAGATTTCAAGATTATTATAAGGACCGCTTCCATTTCCTATAATAGCTACGTCTCTGATTGAAGACCCAAGGATAAGGATGACGTATGAATATATTAAATTGTTTTGCTATTTAAATCAAAGGGCAGACATATTAGATTTAAAGTGGTCATAAAATTGAAATGTTTAAATATTTGTCGCTGGCAATCAGAAGCTTCTTCAGGTCATCATAGACCTGAACTTACCATTTTAAGTTCAGAGTCTAACGCCGTTCACTAATTAAGTTCTGGTTCGCGGCAATATGACAACCTAATTATACAGCTCGTGGTTCATACGGGTCCTAAACTCGACGCCAACTCTAAGAGGTACAAAAATCATGTGAAGAATCCTTCTCCCGAGCACTCCCAAAGACGCTGATGTCAGGGTTCATGCTTCTGTGCCATACAGCAGGACCGGGTTTATCATATAGATTTATAGATTTTTATCTACGTACATAGAGAGAGGGCTCTACTTCTAATTAGCTTTCTGAGGCTAAAATAGCAGCGGTTTATGCTTTTGTATGAAGAACTTCTCCACCAAAGTTAATTTCAACTTGAAATTTGGTATGGTGGCTTCTTACGGACAGATACTTCACATATATACGAGTGTGAAAAGAGTTTTTTCAAACATTTCAATGCGTTCGATAGGATTATTTATTGAAAAATATTTCCCGTATATGGTCAGCGCGACTGTTCTGAAGGAATGGAACTGTTATGAAGGAATGGTCTGAAGAATGTAGCGTTTCAATGCTGCAATCGTTTCGATCTTAGAGTTTTTACCAACAACTTGGAATTTAAGTTTCAAAATTAGATGTTTTCGATGCGATGTTCTTTCCTGTAGCGTTGCAAAGGTATAACGCTTTATTAACATAGGTAATTACAAGTAAATAAGACATAGCAAAGTTTAGCTATGTATGTACTTGAGATACATTATCTATATATGTAGATACTTGCATATCAAACAATAAAAACACGTATTAATAATGAAAGCTTTGTGAAAATTGCTTAATTTGAAAAAGAACTTTTTTTATGTTTTTGTTTTTTGGAGTGGTTATGTGGTTATTTAGGAAAACGAACTGTGTAAGTCTAAGGCAAGCAAAGTTTGATTTTTACTTCTTCTACTTTTGACATTTTGTTGCGTTTTCGCTTTTGATTTTTGACTGGTAGCAATTTTTCCATATACGTACGACATATAATTACATAATAAGCATTTCAAGCAGACAACGCGTGTAGCGATGAAGGAACACAATACAGCAAAGGCATTAAGTATATTAAAAATATATAGAAAAAGGTTTCACTGCTCTTGAGTCTGGCGTCAAATTTAAAACGCTAATACGAATGGAAGGAGATAGAGGCCACTAAGGATGAACCGACAATGGTGGGCGACCGTTGAAAAAGGCAACATAGCACGATTAGAACAAGAACACCAGCAACAGCAACAGCAAATTCTGATAAGAATGAAACGTCTTTTGACTTTGACTTTAATTACTGGATTTATAGGTCCTTGGAGATAATCTTGGTCGACGTGTGTGTGTGTGTGTCTGTGTGTGTGTGTGCTGCTGTCTGTCTGCCGCAGAGACTGTCTTTCTTTGTTTACGCAGACAATGACAACACACACTGACTACGGCACGGCATAATAGTGTATGGGAAGGGCCGTAGTAGCTTGAATTTAGATGGCATATAGAGTAGCGCTACTTATAATAGCGCGACGATGTTACAGGGTAATTAACATCAAAGTACGAACGTCATAAAAAGACAAGCAAGCTAGTAGCGATCAAGCGTTAAACAAACAGCAAAATGTGGAGAATACTAACACACAACACACACACACATACACACACACCAAAGCATATGTATCTATGTATTTACAATATGTATTTCTATGGCAGTGAATGCAGTGCGACAACAGAGGAATATTGTAGGTATCCATCTTTGTGACACGTGCGCAGGGATATCAATGTTGTCGTCCTCGACATCTCATATGTTGTCTCCTGCTGTCTGTCGATGAAAATGCAAGTGCAAATCTGGAAAACAACTTCGAAATGTTTTGGACTCCTGCACCAGACTGCAGAAAAATTTGCGTTTAAATTTGGCAAACAAATTTATTTAAAATTTAACACTAATGAAACCATCGAGTCCGAGCAAAACTTTCGTACCACAAATAACTAACACTACAAGGAAAAATCGATTTCCGAATCGAATTCCATATGCAAAACATTTTAAAGATGCCTTCTACAAACCGTGGCATGTTTAATCTAAAATTACTCAGTACGAAATTAAGCTGATAAATCGACTTAAAAACAAGCCTGAACGCTGCAGTCGAGTGGAGTCGTGCTACACTGTACCTTATAGGAACAATAGATTATATTCTTCAGTGATACGATCTGGACATAGGGAGCACTTTTTATTGCAATTGATGAAAATTTTGAATTTATTGAAAATAAAAACAAAAATTTTACATACAAAAACTAAAAATGTGGGTAAGGATTGTATGGGGCTACGCCTTAAAGTGGTCCGATCTGGGCCTGTATATAATATATTTTGTAAGGATTGATGTAAGATATGAAAATTTGGCATTTCTAGCTTAATCAAGAACAAAACATAAAAATTTAATACGAAAACTAAAAAATGGTGTGCTAGTTTGTATGTCCGATCTAGTCTTATGCGGTCCAGGTGTGTACGGTGTTACCACTTACCACTTACCACTTACCACTTAGATAACTATCATAATTCAAGATGATATATTGGAGATAAAAACTACAAAATTACAAAACAGATTAAATCAAAAATACTTAGAAAATATCCTACTAATAAGATTGAACTCAGATATTGTAGAACAAATAAAATTTGAATAACTCAACCCCATAACGTACTATATATATATTCTTGATCAGCATCGGAATACAAGTCGATTTAGCCATGTGCGTCTCTCCGTCTGCCTGGTAGTATCAAACAACAGATCCCCCCCCCCTATTCTATCCCTTCTTATAAAAGCTTATACAAAAATAATGAGCAAGTAGTTGCACTTTATCAGCATCGGATAAAACTCTGGAATATAAATCTGTCACAGCTGCTATACAAATACTTTCCTGTTCAGAAGTCAGCGTTACTTTATATCGGGGGTCTAAAAATATGGTATTGTACATAAAAAGGAACTATGCACGAATACAGTTGACTCATGTTTTTTTTTTCTAATTCAGAGTCTAAAAGTTTAGCTTCAGCAGTTATTTTTTTACCAATTTAAATTTTATAATAAAGCCAAATAGCGTAATACGAGTAGTCACCTAAAACAAACTACTCACTTTGAAGTTTAGTCGTTGTAATTTGAGCTGGTTCCAGAAAGGTAACAATTTCATTAATAATATTCCAGTATTTTCTTACTATAAAAACAAATCTGCATTTGCTACAGCAAAGTTGGAGCAGAAGTCATATAGTACGTTCTTATCCAGTAGATACTTCAGCATCATATAGGTGGAGCTTCAATGATTGCGTATATTGCAATAAAGAGTTTAAAACCATCAACACTCATCATTGCTCATCAAAGTAGATTTACTGCGATTATTTATGGACCAATTTACGTATAGCCTTGACAATTGGTGGAGAAGTATTTGACGATATGCAAGAGCAGTATATTAATGAACCAATTGACCGAGGACAATTTACTTCAAATATTATGAGATGACAAGTTAGCTAATGATTCAGATTCTTCTGTTGAAAAAGTTTCACCAATCTTCAAAGTATTTTCATTAGAAAAACTGGCCTTGGCCAGAGTTCGAGGATGATCCTCGTATTACGCAGTTTTGTATAATTAACCACAGTTTTCGAAGTCAAACTGTTGGGTTGCTTTATAATCTACATACGTTTTTTTTTTTCCGAAGTTGTTGATAATTTTGTAATAAAATTGTTTCACTTAGCGGAGTGCACCAAAGTGGATTATAGGCATATTAGAAAACATGGACATTTTGAAAATTGCAATATAATCAAGTATGTAAGTAACACATATCGGCGATATTTTGCGACGACAAGGAGATCAGCGCAAAAACGCCGTTTGCACCAAGTATAGGATTGCCGAATTCGGATAAGGTTCGTGAACGTCAATGAACGGAACTGCTAGACGTAATGCGTCTGGAAGTATCTGTTACAGCTATACTACTTTTGACACTTTCTGCAAGAAACTGTGCATCTTGCCTTTATTATCTGTGACAACTTTTACCACAGACGCAAAAGTACTGCCAGATGGTATTAAATATTTGTGTGAAATTTTAACTAGATTAAGCATGATTGCTTTCATGTTTAGACATATTAAAATTTGATGGTTCTACTCATTTAGCAACAATTGAAATCCCATTTCATTGGTGGTTTTAGGTTGTAGGGGACCTCTGTTGTTTACAATATTACACGATGTGATCTAAAAATAAAGGAACTTTTCAAAGCTAATATTTATTCATAATACGATCCATTTAACTCAATACAACGTTTGGACCGCTTTACCAATTTATCCATAGACGTATTAAACTCGATTTTTGGGATGTTCTTTGGCACCTATGTCACGGCTGCTTGTATGGCAGGAAGGGTATCTTAAAAAGCTCCTTTCATTGCAGTTTTCATTCTTGGGAAGTTAAAATAATCGCACGGTGAGGTCGATGAGACAAATCTGTTTTTTTCATCAAAAATTCATTGACATTTTTGGACTTGTGAGGTGCTGCACTGTCATGCAATAAACACAGCTGCATTATTTTGAAATATTTGAGCCTAACACGTAGAACTCTCAACCACAAACGATGTAAAACTTGTAAATAATATTCTCCATTGACAGTTTGACCTTCTGGAACAAATTCCTTGTGAACAATACTCTTGGAATAATAGAAAGTTATCAAATCAGCATTGTCTTGATTCTTGACTTCTGAAGACGCAATTTTTGATGTTTTGTTTCGTCTTTTGACTTCCATTCTGCAGATTGTCGCTTAGTTTCAGAATCATATTTCAAAAACACCATGTTTCATCACCAGCTATGATCGAATCAAAAAAATCTGGATCGTTTTCAACTGTTGAAATGATGTCTTTGCAATGCTCTACACGAGCGATTTTTTAGATCATCATTTAATTGATGTGGAACAAAACGTGCACACACCTTTCTTTTACCTCAATCTTCAGTTAATATTTTGTAGATTGTACTGTAAGATGAATATCATTCTTCTTTCAGCATTCTCACAGTGAAATTTGAGCACGATTAGATGCTTTTTGTCGTGCAGGCCTTGGATTATCATTTAAATCATCACGACCGTTTTTAAATAGTGTAAACCACGTGTAAACTTGAGTACGACTCATACAATCATCATCATAAGCATTTTTTAACAATCATATAAGTCTCAGTAAATTTTTTCACCAAGTTTAAAACAAAATTTAATATTTGCTCTTTGTTCCATTATGAAAAACTGCTGTTATTAAAACGTGTATCATTTTGTAACCTGTCAATTCTCTCTATGATTTAAATTAAAAGTTCGGTTATTTTTAGATCCACCTTTTTAGTTACACACTGAACTGATTCTCGTTGAAGCCCATGTGAATAATTTGAGGTCCTCGGTTCTGTTAAAATTTGTTTGCCTCCTTTTGTTTTGTTTTGCAACTAATCTATATCTATACTAATATTATAAAGAGATAAAGTTTGTGAGTTTGTGACGTTGTTGGGGGTAATCTCTGGTTCTACTGAACCGATTTTGAAAATATGTTTTCTTGTACCAATAGAAAGCCACGTGCATGTGCAAAGGGGGGAAAGGAGTGACAGGGGAAGGGAGAGTCAAGGGGAGGGGCAGCAATGCGCTGGGCACCAGCTAGTGTAGTATAAACCAAAAAAAATGTTTCTCCTTATGTCCGTTATAGACTTTGAAACCATCCAACCGATATGCCCCAAACCGGTTTCATTTGAAAGGTAATATTGCGAAGATGGTTTTAGACCATTAAAACAATGCATTAGGTAGATTCGATTCATTCGTGAAGTTGATTTTCGACTTTTGCCATACAAAGATTTTCAGCCTAATCAAAGGGTATTGTTACTCGCAAATAAATTTGAAAAATCAATTGACACAGTTGTAGATGAAGAACACTAGAGTTACTTAACTCTTTCAACCATCTGGAATGCCATCACACATCTTATCTTTAAAAGTAAGTTGATCGTTGATTCGCAACTTAGATCCAGCGAAATTGTGCAACGCAACAAGACTTCCTATGTTGCTTCAAATTATGTATATGTTGCTTGCTCCAGAGTTGGAACGCCGAAAAATCTTTATCGAAGTCTCTAGAAATTTCTAAGCAATCACGTGGACTTTCGGTTGGTCATTGCAATAGACGCACTTCATGTTTCTAAGTCTTGTGTTAACAAGTGCAATTATTTTGTTTAAATAAAAACTGAAAATTAAGAAATCAACAATTTTCAAGCAATATTTGAAGAAAATATGGGAAAAGCTAATGTATAGAGCTTATTGGAACGTCAAAAAAATAGACTTCTTCCACACACAAGGACTATCGAATCGAAATACTGCCATATAGATAAAGCGCAGCAGCTCCAGAACTGTTGACAGATATTTAATAGATCCGGAGGCATACTCGTATGGAGAACACTTCAAAGGTGCGAAAAAAGCACTAACTTCACGAACAGAATGTAAAATTGTTCGAATTGCTTCCAATTCGACTAAGTCAGCAGCTAAGATTAAGGAATTAGCCGGAGTAAACGCCTCAAGCCTTTCAACAGTTCAGCGTACAATCAGAAATGCAAAACATCTTAAGCGTCTAAAAATCAAGAAAAAACCATCTCTGAATGCTATACGCAAAGCAAAACGGCTTCTCTATGCGAAAGATTACATGACATGACGTTGTTCAATCTAACATTCGACTTAATGATTTGCGACCGGTTGTCTTTACTGATGAAAAACGTTTCATTTTAGATGGCCCGGATGGCGTTCAATACTATTTTCATGATTTGCGAAAAGATGAGCTGTATTTAAGCCGCCATCACAGCCGAGAAGGTGGAGTCATGGTGTGGGGTGCCATTACGTTTTATGGAAGAATTAATTTAATTTTTCTTGATCAGAAGATGAACGGTGAGCGTTTCAAAACATTGTTGGAGTCCGTATTTCCAAAACTAAATGATCTCTATGGACCAAAGAAATATGAATTGCTTACATATGAGATCAGTATTTCGAACAATATAGCTGAAAATGATCAATGTTTTTTAAGCAAAGGTTCAAACTTTATCAAAAGCTTTTGATTCGTCGACCAACACTGACAAGGTAGTATTATTCAAGGTATTAGTATTTTGATGTGTTTCGAGTTAAAAAAAAAAAACTTCGCAATGAAAATAAGAATGAAGTAAGTTTTTTTTAACATTGGGAATGATTATAAATGGCTACATCAAAGAAAAAGTTTTGCTTCGGTTAATACGAGTATTTTTATGGAAAAGATAAAAATGTAAACAAGCGGAATGCTGTTACATCACTTACACTAACGAAACGTCCAACTACTACTAAGCAAACAAGTGTGTTCCAAGTAGTGAGTTTATCCCATTAATGTATTCTATAGCGACGCAGACATAACACCCTCCACCTCTTCATTCAACACACACTCACACACACACACACACACACACACGTTCATTAAATTGCAACCCCTACCCAAATCGACCCAACTGACTGACTGACTGAATGACTTGAGCGCAACTCATTAATGCTGCTTAACTCTCATCAAGGCATAATGTCACTAAAGGACAAACGAACGAACGAACAAACAGACGGACGGACAAATAGAAGGATGAAAATTGACTGAGATTCATTTGTTTATCAAGACAAGTCTCGGTCCCTATCCCTGTCCCTGTCAAGCCAGACAGCCAGACAACACATAACTATAAATCCAGAATTTAAGAAAATCAAGTTTATGAGTTGGAGTATGTTTTGCAGCTTCAGCTACGCGACAGTTTCGTCATTATGAGTATGACAACAATCAGAACAGGACATTCAGTTCGAGATACGACAGATGAGAGGGGTTGCCTTGAGGTTCGACACATGCATGCACGCAATATTTTGCTATTTTCGCGTAAATTGCTGCTAATTTTGTTTATCGCAGGACAATTATCCAAACGAACGAGCTGACAAATGAGCCGCGCAACGAACGACATGGCATTGAAATGAAAGCAGGCGCGTTTCTTCATTTATTCATTCATTATGCCAACTGCTGTTGACTACTTATCAGATACAAATATGGGGTGTTCTTTTTTTTTTCTTTTTTTTTGAGATGTTTTTTTTTCAACAGGGATTAAACTGTCATAAATTGTTTATAGTTGGCAATTCTATTGTCATTTGTGGTCAGTTTAGTTTGACATTTTATCATGAATAGACTAACGCCAGAACAACGCTTGCAAATTGTGGAAATTTCTTTCAAATATCGTGGTTCAGTTCAGTAATGTTACCGTGCACTACGTTCATTTACCGGTTGACATAATCATCCATCCGAGTGACAAATTCGACTAACTCTGGATCGTTTTCAGACCACGTATACTGTAAATGATTATATATAAAGACATCGTACAATGTGCAGCGCAGAAACAATTGCTGCTGTAGAGCATATTATTGAGGAGCATCCAAATGAGTCGATCCAGCATCGCACGCGGCAATTGGTGCTGTGTACATCCACTTTATGGAAAGTTTTACGTTAAGATCTCGGCCTATGACCATATAACATGCTACTGGTGTAATCGTGAGTTCAGGTGAGTTCGTAATACCCAGCCAACTTTTTTTTATATAGACATACTCGTATGCAGGGTCTAAAAACTTAAGCCATCTCGGCACAAGTCGCTTTAAAATGCATCTCATGCCCAAAATACCGTGCATCATGCTCTACATCGATCCAAACGAGACCCCAAAGCTCGACTCCCTGACGGTTTTTAAGCATATTTTTTTTATTTTTTGAACCTTTTGGTCAGTGGAGGAGGTGAATATATGCCCAGAACGAGGCAAATCATCAACCACACTGCGACTCAATTGAAAGCTTGACTATACACAATTAGGTGACTCATGGCCTAACACTTGAAAAAAATATGAGTCGATTCTTGAATAGCCTCAAAAGGCATGTCATGTTTTTCGATATGAACTCCATCCAAGGGAAAACGTACTGGCTAGCGTTACCAGATACTATGAACCTTCTTCTAGGCTGCTTATGCCTGAGAAACATAGATTGATGAGCAATCAAAAATAAAAACAAAAAGTTTTCATACAAAACTCTAAAATGGAGTACAGCTTAGCCCTTAAAGTTGTACCATCTGGATCTATATGGAATATTTTGTAAGAATTGACGTAAGATACGCCAAAATTGACATTTCTAGCTTAATTAAGGCAAAACAACAAAATTGCACATAAAAATTACAAAATGGCATGTAAGTTTGTATGGGAACATCTCCTCATAGGGACCCGATTTGGACATATGCGGAATATATTAATAGGATTTTCGTAAGATACACCAAATTTGGCGCTGCTAGCGTAGTCAACAACAAAAAAATACAAATTTTCAAAAATAAACTTAAAATGGGGCCCAGGTTTGTATGGGAGCTATCACTTAAAGTGAGGTTGGGATGTTTATTTAAAACTATCCGAACTTAAAGTATTTATCTCTTATAGTCTCCGAGATCTGTTCGTTTAAAGAGCGGGTCGGTCCACAAACTTAATATACGCTTGGTCTCCAGGGCTGTGTATAAAAGTACTGTCGAATATTGGACTTCCAGAATGAGCGACATCCGAGCCAATATGTCCAACATGTCCAAAATTATATTTCACCAATTTTTCGTTTGAAATTATGTAATCGCAGTATTTTAATTCAATTCAAAGTTCTACACTTCTAAAAAAAGAACACCCTTACAAATACACATGCAGATCTACAGATACAGAGATACATTAAGAGGCATATTCGCTTCGTCCTTGTGTCCTTTTGTTGGTGCGTCTTGTCGGCACGTTTGAATAGTTTTCATAATCATCACGCCAGCTGTATTGCAACAACTTTCACCCGCCCCTTTTTCGGGCGTTGAGTATGATGATGGGGTCACAAAACTGAAGAGATAAAAACACATTTGTAAGTGGCAGGGTATATGTCATTATGCTATGAATATTAATACGAAAATATCATATTTTGCTCGCAGTCGAATTCACGGCAAAGTCATTCGCTTGCCGGAAGCAACGGCGACATTCAGCGACAGCTGCGCGACAAATATCTGGTATGCTCTGCTCTGCTTTGCATTGGCATCGTCAATTTATGCCAAAATGACATAATCCATAGTTGGCTTAAAGTTTTTGGCTTTTGGCAGAACTCGACGGAAATAGAAATTTGTATACTCGTATTAAATACTTGCTTAAAGACGTAGTGCTCAATGTTAACTGTCAAACCCATATACTCACTCGTACGTAGTTCACTATCAAGCAAGTTTTTTCTTTTTTTAAGTTTAAACAATTGTTTCGCCAGTGTCTGTCGGTCGGTCGGTCTGTCGGTCGGTCGGTCTGTCTGTCTGGCCACACACTGTCGCATCTAAGCGGATTTGTACTTCGCGATTTTTTCAATAAGACGATTGCATAAGATAAGAAGTAAAGAAAAATATTTAAAATAACAAGGAAAAGCGCTAAAAAAAATATGCTATAAACGAACGACACCGCGCACAGAAGCCAAAGTCAGGCAAAGAAATCAAACATCTGACATAAATAACATTTTAATTTAAATACAAAAGTAAAATGGGAAAAAAAGCACTGAGAATAACTGAGATGCAAAAAAGAAAAAGAAGACTTAAGTACAGGGTGCCAAAATAATTCGAAAAATAAATAATCAGAAAAAGATTCATTCTTTCTTTATTAACAACTAGTCTTCTTCCTGTGATTAAAATTAAACCATTATAGCGACAATACAAAATAGATCAGTGCCATTTTTATATTGCTGAGAGCGTTAAGCATGACCAACATGATGGGCGCAACATAAGGCTGGCCCGTATAAGCGTATGTATTCGCTCTCTTCTGTTTCTTTAATGCTGTGAGCGTTAAGCATGACCAACATGTTAGGCTCAACATTTTGCCGTCGACAACATGCACGACAAATTATTGATTCTTCTTAGATATGGGCACGGGACTCCTACGTGAGGTTCGGCCCGGACACGCTCAGGTATATTTTTAACTAGAACAAACTAGTATAAATTAAAAAGAAAAAACGAATTCAGCACCGGGAATTGATCATTTGAAAAGCCCGTTTAAAGGCATTGTCAAAGTTCTTTTTGTCACTAAGTTGGCACCACTGTTCTTTATATTGACGCGGAGCGTGAGCTCCATCTGTCATTTAGTTTCTTTACAGTGCTCGATTTTGTCAGTACATCTCAATTGTTATATATTTCTTTTTGTATTTTTTTTTAGTATTTTCTACAATAACGCAATCGCTAAACGAAAGACGTAGTAGAACGACTCAATTTCAACTCCACATTTCTAAAAAACTGGTTATGAGCCATGGGTTTACCAGTTTAACATGCAAACCTGTAGTTTCGGAATATTGCCTTCCAACTGATGCCCTTCCAACTATTTCATGTATCGATGCTAGAGATGATCTGTGATTAAATATGAGCGATTTAATATAGTAAATACAAATGAAAAATAGACCTAATGTCGGATCTTTTCGGGTTTGTATGTACCTTTCGGGTCTTTTCGTGCATCTGATTTTCGTGTTTATGAATAAAGGGATGAGTCCGCACGAAAAAAGCCCGAATTGGATTTTGAGGCATGAACCCGTTTTTTTTTTTCAAGCATAGGCCCGTGGGTCATGAAAAAAAGCCCGACCCGTGCACACCTTTAATCCCTCTTCTTTTAAAATGTTGCCAACAGCACTATGAAGCCATGCTCTCAAACGATGTTCGCCAACATTTTGGCAACTTCGTCTTTTTCGACTTTTTTTATGTACATTTTTAACGAATTGAGCGAACTGAAAGAGCTCAGGCCTTTGTGATTAGTATAATCAGTTTGTCTGAAACTTTGTAAAGTATTAAAGACGGCATCAAAGACCCCATAAAATATTGAGAGTACAAAGTAGTTCATTTATTTCAGAACAAAATTAATGAAAAGATTAATCAAAATATTTTGCATCGCTGGTTTTTCCCACCTCTCAGGCAAGTTTCGAATTCAGGGGCCATTTTTCGGTTTCTGTGAAAGAAATGAACCGATGACCTGCCAAATCGTCCTGCATCCATCGCAACAACCAGTAATCAGAAAGAGTAATGTCCGAAGAATACCGTTAAGAAATATTGTTTTACGACTTTTGCGACATTTTTGAGGTCGAGCGTTGTTATGCAGATGAAAACTTTGTCATGTTTTTACTCGTATTCCGTTTTTCTTGTAATGCAAGGCTTAAACGAATTAATTGTATCGTACACAACACCCTTTTGGTTCCACCAAATATACAACATGACCTTTGAACCATGAATATACTTTGGTGTTGGTGTTGATGTTGAGCACCAGTTTTTAACCTCAGTCACAATTCGATGTAAAAAATCCTTTGCTTGTTGCATTTTAATCAGCTGCTCGTTATTGAAAAATCGTCTTTCAACGTCTCTCGGTTTCAGCTCATAACGCACCAAATTGTTCCTTGATTTTGAATCATACTCGTGGATTTCAACCGAACAAAAACTGCTGGTTGAGTAATTCCCAATGATTCTGCAATCACCTCTTGCGTTTGACACGGATCTTCATCGAGTAATGCCTCCAATACTTTGTTTTTGTTTTTTTTTTTTCTTTTTTTTTTTGCTATCCAGAGCGAGGCTTGTCTTCAACGCTGAAATCACCACTCTTAAAATGTCGAAACCATTCCATACATGATTTATAAGCTGCAGCATTGTCACCATAAACTTCCATGCGCTTCAGCTGCACTTTCTTCCAATTAAACTAAAACCTCCGCAAATGCTGTTTAATTATCACAAAATTTGATCTGTTCAACACAATATAAACTTTTTTTTCTAAATCTCAAGGCGATACTAGTATAAACTGTATATTATTAACAAATCCTAAATCAGCTGTTACTTTGTAGCATTCACAACAGGCAGAGTATCTTTTGAAAATAATATGTACACAGAATATGTAAAAACTATTTGTGAATTATAAGTGCTCTTAAAACGTAAGTGTACGGGACCTGTAACTTCTATTTGTTAAATCCATTTTGATGCCTGTGCTGCTAATTTTTATAAAACATCTTCATACCAACTTTCAAACCAATATTTCAAAGATCGAGGGAAAAAAGCTATCACAAACTCAGATTTTTTTTTTATTTTTTTTTTTATTATCTTTTTATTTGCAGTTCGATGCAGGAACTATAATCAAATTTTCTGAGTACTTAATTTTCACATTTACGTTTTACATGATTTTACATATTATATTAACATAATCGTAACTTGATCTTAATGTCCTTGGCCATGACAGATCTAACGGGTGAAGCCGCCTCGTTGTTGTTGAATTATCAAGTAAATTGATAGCCAGATTGTTACAGTGCTGATAAAGTTTTTCTATATATCTGGTGCTATGTCTCTTGATTTCTTCAGCTATACTTGGCATCTGAAGATCGTTATGAATATTGTCATTGCGTATATATACCACGGAGCTCGAGTGATTTTCCTAAGGGTGATGTTTTGATACCGTTGAAGTATTTCGATATTTGATACAGCTGCCACACCCCATAGCTGGATGCCGTAAGTCCAGACCGGATTAAGTATGGCTTTGTATAGTCTGACTTTGTTGTCCAGACTAAGCTTAGATTTTTGGCCTAATAGCCAATACATCCGAAAAAGCCAACACATCGCCACTATATGGTCTTTAAAAGCTAGCCTTTTATCAAGCCAAACAAACTCAGATACAGAAGGACAGAGAGAGGACATGATCTTGGCGTGCTGATCATGAATATATGCCATATACGTTTTGGGGGTCTCCGATGCTACCTTTAAGGCATTGCAAACATTGTGACTAAATTTTAGTACTATTAACACTCGGTGTGAAAAAAAAAATATAAAAAAAAGTATTGGGGCTTGTGACGCATGTATTTAGATATCGAGATGAGTCCAACATGCCCAAGATAAAGAAAATCGAACCATCCATTCAAAAGTTTTGACGACTTAGGGCCATTTTCACGACTTGAAAAAAACTAACTATAAAGAAGAAGGGCAAGTCGTGAAAATGACCCTTAATGAAATATTTTGTGTTTGCTTATTTGAATCCTTTCCGAAAAGCTTAATTTTGTTGATAAAGAAAGGGTCGAGTACACTATAAACAAAGAAACTCACGTTCTATTCTAAAAATTATACAACTATTGCCACTCTATGTGAAGAGGAACAATTTTTCAAAGCAAATAATTTCGTATGATATATTCTCAGGATTGTCACAAATACTGGATTTTGAACGTAATTTACACACCCTGTATACAAATGGAAAATATGGGAAATAAATTTTATTTAAAAATAAATTTATCGCCTTATGTTCTCCACAACAGCGGTGTCCAGGGACCGCCACAAAGTCAATGTCGTGCTGTCCACAAGAGGGCGGACGTATGGGCGGTCGGACGTTTTATCGCAAGGTAGTCAGTGACACATACATTGTTGTTGTTATTATTGTCGCTTCACTAGTACACGGTAACAAGGTAAATAGCCGGACAATACATTTCACAAGCGGCAATTGCGGCAGTGAAACAGATGTCCCAGCACGAGAGCAAAGCTTCATTTGAGCTCGAAATGAAATCATAATGAGATTTCTTTCCGCGCTCGTTCCATCGCGTACCTCCCTCACAATTGCTCTAACTCATTCCACTTGCCGCCGCATTGCAATGTCCTTATCATCATCATCATCCCCACCATCCTGGCCAAGTTAGTCAAGTTTGCAGAGCCACCAAAACGACTTTTATTCTAATATGCTTGATATTTATTTATATTTTCTTTTCGTTTTTTTTTTACTTTTTTTTTTTGTTTGCTTCTTCTTCTTCTCATTTTTGCATCGTAATGACAAAATTCATAATTGGATAAAGACGAGTCCTGTTTGTTGTTGTTGTATTTATTGTATTGTAATAAAGCAAAACAATTCGCTGGGGAAAATATTTAGAGTAAAATTTAAGTGTTTATTTAAATTTTGAATATTATGCACCAAGGTAGTTTAACTCCAGTATAAGCGCAAAAGGAGCAGCCGGCAGAAGTTCAAAGACATTACCGAAATTTCGCACAAATTGCACAAAATAATCTTGAGACAGCATAACACCAAAGTTCTGGTAACAGGTGTTTGAAGCCAGGCAGTGGAAGGTACAATTTTCAAAATATACCTTTTGAATGAGTGTATGCAGACTATGGTCAAAATATATGCTTTACAAGATGGATGATATTTCTATAGAAGTTATTTCAATGGATTGCTTTGCGTCATTTAGTAGAGAAGATGCTTGTAAAGGCTTTTTCCGAAAACACCAACACGCGAACTTGTATTGTATATAGACTATGACTGAGTCATATACGAGAGCTGATGGTAGTGATTGTACGCAACGGAGCACACACCTTGCATTCTGGCTCCTATCTCGCCGGCAAGTGGGAGTGTGTTTAGAAAATAACATTGCGAATCCGTGCTCTATTGCTGCTAACAAACAAATTACTTTAAAAATGTGTGTGCTGGGGGTATAACAAAACAAAGGGGAAAAGATCAAACGGGGTCGAAGTTGAGGCAGACAAAATAAAGTGGGTGGTGCTCAGATCTAATCTAGTAGCACAAGTATGCCCATCCCTGCCTTGGCCACATTGCAACAAAGTTTAATAATTGATTATATTTAAATGGAACAACATTCGTTAGATTAAATAAATTATGTGTAGGTACAATTTTTTTTATTTGTTTTTTGCTAAATAGATATTTGCTTTGTTTACTATTGCTTCTAAATTTGGTACTTAAATAATGCTGATTTGTGCAATATTAAAATTTTGTAACTACCTTTACTATTTCTGCCTGTAGTAATTGTATTTAGGTTTTCACAAGTTTGTCATTTTTATGTTATGCTGGATTTTACTCGTACACATGATATACAATTTGGCTATCGGCATTTCTTGTGACTAAAACGCTTACAAAATATTAAAAATATACTCGTAAAGCTAAACTTAAAAAGGATCTTACACAGACAAATATTTAACTAGCTCAACAATTTAAAATGCAGTAAATTGTTAAGAATAGCTAAATATTTGTTTAAACAGAGAACTCATGTTTTCCACTAAGATAAATAGATGAAAATTAGTAAGATCCTTAAATCTGGTACATATAGTACATTTGCTAAGTGTTTGTGTGTGTCAGTGTGTGTGTTTTGTCGTTGCTGGCCGTTATTCAAATTGATGGACAAGAAGCCTTGTGCGATTAATGTGACAATAGTAACTGGTAACTGCTGTTGCTGATGATTGTACCCCGAATCCATAGGGTACATTCCAGAACGGTGGTGTGTACCTATTCCGGCAGTCCGAGCGTTGAACGCGCTAATCTTTTTGCGATTTTGTTGAATTCTTCACGATTTTCACGCCACATAATGGCTGCATCTACATTGGCGCCTGCAGCCATTCGTCATTTGGTTCTGTTATTAAAAACACACAAAAATATATGACTTTTCAGATGTTTGGTTGATTTGTCACCCAGTGGCACTGTGGCATACTCACCAGCCAACATGCTAATTACACTCAACAATATCTTTTCAACGCTCAGCACCGGACTCCAACGTTCCGACGATTGCTCCTGTCCCATGGGATCCTCGCCGCGTGCGTGTAGTATAGATATGCACACGCGTCCATCAGCAAATATATTCGGATGGAATATCTTACAAGTAAATTTCATTTTTGGTGGACTCAATGGATAATCCGGCGGAAAGAATATACGTGCAGCATATACACCACCCTCAAAACAGGTGCCTTCGGGTCCTCTGTGTAGAGCAAGGCAATGATATATAAATATATATGTATGTATTCCCGTTAAATATCTTGAATCATAAACTTACGCAATCGTTGCTTCCCATTCGAAGAAATTATCTTCACTAACGGGCCCAGCCACAATACACTCTTGCGGATCCATAATAATCTCTAAGAACATACGAATGGAAGATGATTAAGATATATAATCAAAGAGAGATTATGTATTAACAAAGATGGTGCAATGAATACAAGCAAATAAATTTCCATGGCGGATCGTACCAGTGCGATCCGACAGCACACACACTTACGAAAGCCGAAAATAACAAAATGAGCACTCGGTTATTTTCGTTGTATATTTTTTAGATGCAACATACGTATGCATGTTGCATCATTCCCGCCCGCCCGTGCCATGAAGCAGAAAAACGAAAGTGTGATATTTTTGAGTTCATCATCTTTGTTAATATCGGTGTCAGAGCTCTTCGCTCTGACACCGATTCAGAGGATCTCCCAGTAGCCCAAGATAACCAACCCCCGGAAACACGTTTCGCGGTATATAGCACAACACAACAACACAAGAAATGCCGATAGCCAAATTGTATATCATCTGTACGAGCAAAATCCAGCATAACATAAAAATGACAAACTTGTGAAAACCTAAATATAATTACTACAGGCAGAAATTCTAAAGGTAGTTACAAAATTTTAGTGTTGCACAAATCAGCATTATTTAAGTACCAAATTTAGAAGCAATAGTGAACAAAGCGAATATCTATTTAGCAAAAAACGAATCAAAAAAATTGTAAATACACATAATTTATTTAATCTAACGAATGTTCTTCCATTAAAAAAAGCAAAATATATACAAAAATCAATTATTTTTCTCAACATTTTTAGAATAACCATCGTGAGACGTCTTACACGTCCTAATCGTAATAAAAAATACGTAACTGGTACAGATTGGACCAGTATACAAAATAGTTCTCCTACAAATTTATGGTTGCAATGAAGAATATTTTTTTTTTCAAACTAGAAACTTTTAATTTTGGAATAGAAATTCATGGTTCAAATACTGAGCCTTAGATAAGTATCTATAAAACATTTGGTCAACGAATTTAATAGTGTTTCCAAAATGAAAATGCTACAATGCTAACTCAGTTAGCTTTAAAAGTTCAAATAATCCGAAGACAACTTGCTTCGAAGGTTTCTGCTTTAAACACGTGAAGACCGCAAATGGCCCAATAATCGAAAAATACACTTCAAGCGTGTCCATCGGCATCGCCTTAGCGCTGTCACACTATGGCCATTTTGACAAGATAATCGCGCGTTTCCGCCAATAACCAAACCAATGGCGAAATACGCAGCGAGCATATTAAAGCGCCCAGCTGGCGTCAATTTATATGCATCAGATGTACGAGTACTCCGGACAAAACACGGAACATCGATACTTACATTGAATTGAAATCAGCATCATCATCAGCATCAGCAAAAGAGCAACGAGGCAGGGTTGGCAGAAGTGTGAATGCATAAGTTGGATTTCCGCAACGAATTTAGCTAAACTGACTGACGGACGGCCGTACGGACGGACTGAGATTGCGTATTAGCAGAACTGCGTTTGAGTGAGTGCCGGGGATTAGAGCGCTTGATTGGACACGATGTGATTAACTTGTTGCCTGAAATGTCAATACGATACTACAAAGGCAAATCTCTGGATCACCGGAAACAGCAATAGCATAACTATGTTCGAACATGATAGGAAGGGCAAAGGCATTCAGTCAGGCATGCTGCCAGAATATTGTTAATGCTAATATCCTGTTGCGACGTGCCGCCGCCAATGTTACATCCGCCTTTGACGTCACCGGCAATGTTTTCTATATTTGTTTTTTTTTTTTTTATCGTTTAACTTACATCAACATTTTATCAATATTTATTTAGTAGTTAAAACTTTAAGCTCAGCAACTTTGGCAATACACACAAAATGAATAATGCCAATTTAAAAAAAAAAATATATAAATATATAGAGTTCTCCCGACCTTTCATCTGTAAAGTATCCAATAATAAAAATATCCAAAATTCAGGACTGTCCAGAAAATGTTTTCGCTTCTAAATCAACGCTGTCCAGCCATAGCCCCATGAGGACGAACACCTTCGAACACCAATTTCGAACCTAACATATGTAAACGAAAGAAACAAAAAATGTAACAGCTATAGCAAATTGAGAGAGCTGAGAGAAAGAGAGAGAGAGAGAGAGAGAGAGAGAGGGAGAGATTGGCCAAAAGCGTTACCTGGTTTTTACCTACCTTATACACAATACTTTAGAAAAAAAATTAAATTCGTCCGTCCTCATCTTAACTTTCTCCCCAAGAACGGTTGCGCTTGAAAATTTATATATAGATGAAAAACAAAAACAAAAAAAAACAGACAACAAACGTGTTTCCGGCTATGAGGCTTTGAAATGCTTTGAAGTGTAAATATACTGGTCAAATTATTGTATTATGGGCGTGGTGGGCGTTTTGGGAGTTATGGGCGTTGTGGGTGTGGTCTCCACAAACTTTAATAGAAGAAATCTACGTATAGTCAAGGAGAATCTGAACACATCAAAGTTTAAAGTCAATAGCTACTTATTATAGCTCCTGGAATCTGTTGTCTCATATATACAGACTAGAGGTGGGTGCGGGCCGTGCTTTTTGTCGTACGTTCGTGACAAAAGTTTAATATTGTGCGTGTGTCGTGCGTGCAGGCCATGAGTACTGTTACACGAAAATGCATGAAAAATACGAAATACATTCAAAACTAAACGTGATGTAGTCGCCAAAATCTTGACATTGACAAACGGTATTCATTGACAGATGTGCACATTCCATATTTTAACAAAATCGGTTGACTATTTTGTGCGTGAAGGACTTAAAAAATCGTCACTCACTCACCGCATCAAACTCACATAGGTTTTACATTAAATACAAACGCAAACAGAGAAATATTAAACGAAGTTGATAAGACTCGCGAGTGTGAAAGAGAAGATTACGTTTTATACTTTGAGATGCGCTTCGCTATTATTTTGGTGACTGACTGTCTTGCTGAGTGTAGTTGTTGTGATTGGTGCGTGGTGAAATAGTAATAACAAAAATATGTTAACGCTATAATATACAAAAGTCCATTCATACTATAATTACAATTAATCTCAACAATACAAATGTAAAATAAAGTCTTTCATCTTGATATGGATATGGATATCAGAACTTTTGTGACTTGCCGGTGTGTTTTCATCACTTAGTTTTGAACTCGTAAAGACTTTTTTTAATTGATATGGGAACTAAGGTGTTTTTATAATAAATAAAAATAAAATAACAAAATGACTTCTGTCATAAACAAATAACACGCCAGTTATAGATTTCATGGTACAATGATACCCTGTATTCTCTGTTTATCAATGATTTGATATGACAGTTTAGGTTAGGAAAACTCTTATCTTTAAGAACATTAGTAAAGTAGAATTAGCAAAGAAAATGCGTTAGAATTAACCCATTAGACGCGCCATTAACGAAGCTGAATGCGTGGCAACTACTCCGGAGATACTTATGTAGGTACATACTTGTACATAAATAGTTTAATGTCAGTCAAAAGCACCCAACAGGATTTTGTGTTGTGCGCGTTCTCGTCCTCGTCCTCAGGGTTGTTCTGTTTGTCATCGACTTCATTGTTTCGCTGCTAATTAGTAAAGACAGCTGTTGCTGCTGTACACACGAAGGAACCCGCCCGGACTTTTATGCTGATACCCGTGTGTTCGTGTGCTCTACAAATGAAATTAAACCGCTAATGTGTTGTGGGAGTGACGTGACTTGTAGCTCGCAAGCAACCAGAACATTAGGTGAAGCCTCAATGCTGGCAAGAGTAAACTGTATAACAACATTTGTTAAAGCTTTAATGAACAATTCTTATATAGCGAATTAAAAAAAAAAAACAGAAATCTTTTTATTGACATTAATTTTGCGCACGAAAATATATACAAACAATTTCTTTTTAGTACACACTTGAACATTTGAAGCATTCATCGACAGCAAAAACCGCAATAACCGCAACAACCGCATTGGCATTGCCATCTCCATCTTCTGCAGCCGGAATGGATTCGCCCACCGACTGTGTGGCACGCATCAACGCATATGAATGACGACGGCAATTGCACAACAATAACACTGAAAATGCACAACGACGCATAATCGAGTGGCCATGCCCAACAAGCCGTGAACAATTAATCAAACAATTGACGTACTTGCAAATCTTCAGTCTACCTCTACCAACATTATCTCAGACTCCAAACTTCTCTAACCACTAAACCAAACACAGACAAGGCCACCACAGTCAAAAACGATAAAAAAAAAAAACAAAATTTGTATTCACAAATTTAAGAGCTATTAAATACTCGTATTCGACAGACTTGCATAAAATTCCAGTTATCCCAGTGTAGATGTATTTTAGTTAAGCGTATGTAGTCTGAATCATTTTAATGAATCGAATGCATCTAGCGTTATCCAAGTATTAAAAGTAATATTTAAATAAAATAGTCTTAAACTTATTTGGGCTTTGGAGTCATTTCCGATTTTTTTGCAAACGGCCCAAGCAGCTCACAAACGTTCGTCATGCACGTACCCCTAAGTAGCATCCGAACATCCACACCGGGGTGAGAATGCAATCATTAAAATAGTAAATATTAATTCACCATTTGCCGCTTAATGAAGGGATTTTAATGCTGGACTTGACTCCAACCACTGCGAAAAAAAATCATTTTCCACTGAAGACACAGAGGAAGTCTCGTATACAATCCCCCTTTGATGACGACTTCCGCGAATGATTTAATGAGCATGATTTACGGATGTGCACCTTAAGTTTTCGAATCCAGGAAACGCGAATGATAAGACAAAGTTCCTTTAAAAACATCCTATTACATCTACTATAGGTGCCATCCGAAGAAGCACGCATTTGGATGCGGTTTAGTGGTTTTATACCTGTTGACAAGTTTCTAGCCCCGATGCGTACCAATGCTAAGTATTTAAATATTATTTTAATTTGGGCACACGTCCCGATGGAAGAGATAGACGATGATGAGTTTTACGAGCGCCTGGAACGTAATTACGAGCACTGTCCCAAACATGATGTCAAAATCATGCTTGGTGATTTCAACTTCAAAACTGGGAAGCATGAAATCTTTGGTCCAACATACGAAAAAAATTTGACTTCACGACATTTCCTGCAGTCATGAAGTGAGGCTAATCGTCTTCACCGCAGTTCGGAACATAGCAATCAGTCGCGCCAGATTAATACAATTTAAGCATACGCGGCACGCATCGAGCGTGTTGGACTTACAAACACAACCTTGTCGCAGCCAAAGCTAGTTTTGTTTTGTCGCTATAATGGTTGAAATTCAACGCAGGGCAAACACTAGTTCTATAAAAAGGTCAAAGGTGTGATGGACGGTTTTACGCTCTTCTTAAAATGGAATGCCTGGTTACTGATGCACAGTCATGACTCAGATTATAGGGAAGTTACTCCTCTAACCTAACCTTGGAGGCGATGAAGGGAACAATGCCGCCGATAGAGAAGTATTGATGATGGCACTCTTGTATAGCGCCTGGACTGTAACGATGTCAAACCGCGTACCTGTAATCGGCTAGAGCCATACTCGGATGGACCGATAGGACTGTATCAGTGTAGGTGTATACCAAAAAGGTAGACCAGTGATCTAATTTTTACTGTACGACAGATCCTGAAGCAGATCCGTGGGCACAATAAAGACAAAGGCCGTTTACGATAAGAACGATAAGTTCAATGCCCAGTTTGAAATTGATACCCAAGTAAAGATAGATTTAGATTGTGCACCTGCAAATTAATACCTTTCAAATTGTATTTTTATACCATTCACACATAGTGTGAAATGGTATTATCAGTTTGTAACATTAAAGGAGGCATCGTAGACCCCATAAAGTATATATATTCTTGATCAGCTCGACTAGACGAGTCGATCTAGCCATGTCCGTCTGTCTGTCCGTCTGTCTGTCTGTATGTTGTTGCGCCATTTTGGGGACCAATTTTAACGCTATTCAGTTGACTTTTTGCACATACACATCTTTTTATTGCCACGCCCACTTTTTGGGATAGCCCCCATACAAACCCGGCGCCCACTTTTGACTTTTTGTATGAAAAACTTTTTTATTGTAGTCAAATTCAACTTAATATTTGATATGGGAAATTTTAGTGGACGGATAGTTGACATATAGATTAATGGGTGGGAACCGCCCATTGTATGGGACTATTTGGGGTAGCCCCCATATAAACCTACTGCCAACTTTTGACTTTTTGTATAAAAACTTCTTTATTAAAGTCAGTATTAGGTTGAAATGCAATATGGTGCCTTTATATAGTCAGCCGCTTAACATACATAGACTAACTGACGTGGCCCGCCCACTTTTTGGGGTAGCCCCCATACAAATATACTGCCCACTTTTGTGTTTTTGTAAGAAAAAATTCTTTATTAAAGTCAAATTTAGGTTCAAACGCAATATGGTGCCTTTTATAGACAGCTACTTAAGATACATAGGATAATGGGCGTGGCCCGCCCACTTTTTGGAGAAGCCCAAAAACAAAACCCACGTGCAATTTTGAGTTTTTATGAAAAAATTCTTCATTTAAATAAATATTACGAGGGCTGCTATTTATATTTCGGGAACTGGCAACACTAATGTCAACAGCTAAAATCTGGCAACACCATAATAAAGTTTGACATTCTTTGGCATAAACGTACTCACAAAGTTTTGATGTACAATTGCTATTTGTTTTGTTTACAGTAAGTTAAGAAAAGCAATTTGGCCAAAAATTGGAAATTTCAAGAGAAGGTTTTCGCTGGATTATTTTTCACAACGTTCGACGTGGATTATCTCAACAAGTATGTGTCAATGAACTCAGTTATTTGTATGGCGATAAAGCACCATCAAAAACCACAGTATATCGCTGGTATATAGTGAATTCAGTCGTGGTCGTAGTTCGGTCGCCGACGAATGCCGTGAAGGTCGTGCAAAATCGGTTGTTGTGCCCAACACATCGATGCAGTGCGTGAACTGATAATGCAAGATCGTCATGTGACATATCGTGGAATAGAGGCATCCTTGCACATTAGTTCCACTTCAATACATTCGATTTTGCATGAACACTTTGCTGTAAAAAAAATTTGGTCTCGTTGGATACCCCATAACTTATCAATAAGGCAAATGATCGCCTGTTTCTTCGGCCGAATGGATCATGTGGCCACTGTTCCGCTTGAGAAACGTAGGACGGTCAGTTCTGAGTGGTAGACGACCATTTGTTTGCCGGAAGTCTTCGTATTCGTACAACCAACCGCCAAAGACGAATCATTCTCCATCATGACAATGCGAGCTCTCGCACATCTCGTCGAACAAGTGCATTTTTGAGCAGTCAAAACATCGAATTAATGACTCATCCTTCGTACAGTCCTGATTTGGCACCCAATGACTACTTCTTGCTCCCGAGTATCAAAGGTAAAATGCGTGGTCAACGATTTACGAGCGCCGAAGAAGCAGTTGAAGCGTTCAAAAACCATGTTTTGGAGGTGTCTCAAGAGGAATGGAAAAACTGCTATGATAAATGGTTTGAACGAATGCAAAACTGTATTGATCATCAAGGGAAACAACAATAAAGCCATTTTCATTTAAAAATGTTTGTTATTATTTGCTATTCCCGAAATATAAAAAGTACCCCTCGTAGCTTGAAATTTGATATAGTAGATTTTAGTGGACACCACTTCATACAGATCTACTAGTGGGCGTGTCCCGCCCATTTGTATGGAAAACGTCAATGTCAACTTGATATTCGATATTGTTCGATATTCGATATGTTACACATCTACTATATCGCTTCATACGCATCTACTACTTTTTACGGTAGCCCCTATTCAAACCGCCACTTTTATGTTTTGCCATACTATTTAAAATTTCGTGTGAATGGTATTAGAGCTTCGGTCCATCTGAAGCTAACGTTTTTTTTTTTTTTTTTGTCAAAAATTGTATACTGTAAACGTAGCAGCCGTCACAAAAGATCCGTCAGCCTATTAAAATCCAGACGTTATTTGCTAACTAAAATGTATATTCTAATTAAGGGAAACCCTTAAAGAAATCATAAATCACTCGCGCAACCCAATAAAAAAAATGCTCCAACTATGCAGCATAAAATTTAATCTAGAATTTTGTTTGAGAACGAAATTCAACAGAAATATATACATACATACAGACAAGTATATATGTATATTGTATATACAAATATATATATATATTTATAATTTTAAAAATTCAAATAAATCTGAAAAAAATTCCAGGAAGGATTTCTTCTTTTTTTTTTGTCAAAATGCACGCAAAGAAGTGCTCAAATTACAAAAGTGCTTCACGTGTTTCTTCGTTGATGTTCAATCAATGTCGGGCAGTGGTTAAAGCTAGAAACAACAATAGCAACAAAAAGCTGGAGAGCACGGAAACAAACTGTTTAAAAATGCGTTTAAATTTCATTGCTTAAGTGCCGCAATTGGCTTTTACCTTCCGCCTTCCACTAGCGCCCGAGCCAAAGTCCGGAATGCACAAAATCCGCTGAAGAATTTTTTAAACCGCGAAATTGAAATAAAAAACGCGAAGTGGTTTCACTTGTATTGCCGCTCATCCTTAGCTCGTCCTTCGTTCAATTCAAACGCTCGTCCTTTCTTATGCCTTGCCGCACACACAAATAGACACGTATATTGTATGTAGTATACCTATACTAATTTATATACACATATATATATATATATATATATATATATATATATATATATATATATATATATATATATATATATATATATATATATATATATATATATATATATATATATATATATATATATACAGGGTGTATTTTTACTGATTGGGGCATAAACCAGCGATTTTTCTCTCACTTGATTCATGATTTGCGATGCTATAGTATAAAGACTTTGGTGTATGCTGATAAACCGCAAACTATTCTAGACTTCGCATCAGCACCTAAATGCTCGAAAATCGGAAATTCGACCGAAATCTTCGTCAAAAACAGCCGAGGAGATTATTTGTTTAAATTTGTGTTCAAAACTTAGCGTCACGAACCAATCTCCATAAACAAAAATAATTTTCGACTCAAATTCAATTCCTGTTTTTCATTTTTAAGTAGAAGAATGACGAATGTTTGTCTATTCCCCGTGTTCCGGTTTTCGATGCCGAATAAATTATTCGAATTCGATTTCATTAAAATGGCCCGTATTTCACTTTCAGCAGATTTTCGAGATTTGAATTTACTTCGTATTTGCACTATGAAATTCATATTCTCAAGATCTAATCAGTTCAAATCGTGAAATTCTTCTGAAAGCAAAGTACGGTGCACATCAACGAAACCGTATACGAATAAATTATTCATATTCGAAAACCGGAACACGGTGGTATATGTTCTTTATAGTCGTCTAATATATTGGATCGATCGTTATGATATTTATGGAGTGTGTTACTATCGATCGAGCGAACGTTTCTGGCTACATGTAAATCGGAAAAAAATGAGCGGTTCCAGGCCCCCCATATAAGAGCACGACTAAATTAAAAGAAAAATATAGCGAATATAAGAAAGAGACATAAGAGAAATACTAATCTCCTGGTGCAACTTTTCATAATGCTCGTCACTCACGTCACCGAGACTCTCTGGAAAAAAAATATAAGTGATAATCAAAATCAGTGCAGCACAGATATAGACTCTTTCATATAGCTCACGACTACTTGCACATGTACTAACAGCGTAGCATAGAACAAAGAAGAAACGGCAAAGCTATGCTGACACACACGCCAATGCGTCTGACAACAAAACAATGATTTTGTTATAGGAGTATACATATATGAAAGAGACTATGGCTGTGCAGCACTGATGTAAACCATCATTCGTTGATTTTGGCATGATAAAAACTTTCTTATCGATTCATAATTTCAATTAATTGCATTGAAAAACCAGGAGCCTCATTTGAGTAGGGCTAGATGGAGCTGCATTGCCCACTTCCCAAGCATCTGTGTAAAAAGTCATGTATATAATAGACAAATAGCCGTATAATGAACGTTGATGGGCATGACACACGATATACGTATGGATTCTTCATGTCCAAGTTTGGTGTATTTAGCTTTTATAGTTTTTGAGATATTTTATTTGAAACTATCAGACAGACGGGCGCACAGAACTATGTATATAGTATGTATATCGAATCGGCTTCCATCATTGTTTAAGAATATATATTCTTAATTGACTCTGCCATACTAATCTCATTCTGCCTGTTCCATATATTCGCAGAATCTTATTAAACGCTTGTCCCTTTGCGTACACGGTATAAAAATCCATAACTCGCAAAAAAAGCACAAAAACACCCTTTATATAGTACATACACAGGCGACAGGGAGTTGTTGCATGCGCCGCTCGCTTTCGCGCTTTTTTGCACTCACCTGATCCTAAATAAATACGAGGACACTACTGAAACAGCAGCCGCAGAAGTGGCAAGGTTGCAGCGAGTATAGCGTTTGAAGCATAATCAAAAAAAAAAAAATATATATATATATATATATATATATATATATATATATATATATATATATATATATATATATATATATATATATATATATATATATATATATATATATATATATATATATATATATATATATATATATATATATATATATATATATATATATATATATATATATATATATATATATATATATATATATATAAAGGACAAAAGGAAATATTCATACTTACACGCACAGCAAACGAAAATGTTTCTTTCAGCTTTGCTGTTTCTGGATTTTGTTTTATTTTTTAATTAAATGAAACCGGAGGAATTGACCCAACGAAACGAAGCGAAACAAACATACGCAAAATAAATACGACAGGACGAAGAAACGGATACGGCACGAGAACCTTGAGAAAGCAAGTATGCAAACGAGTAACTGTGTGAACGGGCTGAATCTACTATGGAATTGACTGCAGATGGACCAAATGCCAGCAAACCGAACCAATCTAAACTAAACTGAACGCTGTACTGATCCAAACCAATTCGCGTCACGCAACCTCAAAGTAGTCAACTGTGTTAGGGCTTCATTTGTTTTTTATACTCTTCTTACAGAATGTGACTAGTAGTATATTCATTTTGTAGCTAAGTTTGAACAGAACAAGAAGACATATACCCAATTAAGTATATCAGTGGAGAACTATGAAATTGATTTCGCTTCAAAAACGTCCAATTTTATACATAAAAAATAGTTTAAGGATTGTATATTTTACGTTCCGTTCCACTCAATTTTTCTCTCTAATAAAAATTTTGTCGTTTTTTGAGGTATTTCCTAAATTAACTGGATCTTATATAGCTGTGGTTCGAGACCCTTTGTATAACCTATTCAACAACTTGATTTGATATATTTAGATCTAGAGATTTTACATTTCTTTCGACCATTTGGTAACTTAAAATTATGGAGAATGTATATATAACGAAATCTAAAAACAATTCAGGAAATGTTAAGCTGAGATGCTCTCCAAAAACTTTAAATGAAAGTGGTTTTAGAAAATATTCTTACTGTATGCAACAACAAAAAACTGTAGGAACCAAAGATACTTTCCCTCGAGCTAATATCTACAATACATGTTAAAGAAAAATAAGAAAACTAAAAAGCTGGACCTGTTTCTCAAACCAGGTAAACCTCCTGAGCTTCCTTTGTCATTTTTTTGTTCGATATGGCAGGAAAATTGCTAGAAAAAGCAGTAGACATGTACTAACAGCGAAGCATTGAACAAAGAGAAGAAACGACAAAGCTATGCTGACACACACGCCAATGCGTCTGACAATAAAACAATGATTTTGTTATATACATATATGAAAGAGACTGTGCAGCACTGATGTAGACCATAATTCGTTTATTTTGGCATGATAAAAACTTTCTTATCGATTCATAATTTCAATTAATTGCATTAAAAAACCATAAGCGTTATTTGGGTAGGGCTGGATGGATCAATGCATTGCCCACTTCCCAAGCATCTGTGTAAAAAGTCATATATATGATAGACAAATAGCCGTATGATGGACGTTCATGGGCGTGGCACACGATGTACGTTAAGCAAGCAGAAGTACTATTAAACCCACAAAAAGGGTTTAGAAAATCCACATAGATACGATATTCTTCCTTACAAATGTGGCATGGAAAGCATCGTTGAAAGAAGTAATCAAGAAATACTACCTTGTCTTAATGCTGTAGGTTAAAAACTCGTTTAATTCAGTATCACGGTCGAGAATAATTGAAACGACATCACTTTAAAATACCAGCCTATATTAGGAGCATCATTGCTAACTATCTCAATTATTGTTGGCTATACGACAGTGACGATGACTGTTAAATACTTCAGGTCACAAGTGGTGCCCCGCAAGGCTTAGCGCAAGGTTGAATTTTGTGGAACGTGATGTGTGATGGCGTTCTAAACTTAAACTTATTAAATAAACATGCCAACCTCACTTTTAGGGATAGCCTCCATACAAACATTTGTAAATTTTGTACGAAATTTGTTTGTTTTAGGTTGTTAATTACGCTACGAAGGCCGTATTGGTGTATCTTACGTCAATACTTATAAAGTATTCCACAGAATTCCAGAACGAACCACTATAAAAATTTACGCCGTACAAACCTGCTCCCCATTTTTGACTTTTGGTATGAACATTTTTTTGTTTTTAAAAATTTTCGTGTAGCTTTCTTCAATTCTATTAAAATATCCTTCATATGGCCAGATCAGACCACTACAAAACTATGGTTCATATAAGGAGCCTTAAACAAGCTACAGGGTTTAAGAAAGTATTTGTCATGAAAACATACCCATCTCCATTTGCACAAAGCGAACTAATACGTATAGCTGCGCTCAATGGACATCATTTCCTGGTAAATCCACTCACTTTGCCCCTCACTTATATCACCGAGTTTCTCTGGAAATCAATTTAAGTGGGAATTCAAGAAATGGATCTTGAAATACTATTTACGCTTGTTGAACGCCTGAAATAGGGAAACAATAATATGGTGGAACTTATATGATTTGTATAAGGTAAACTTTTAAAAATAGCTAAAAACTCGATTTATAGTTATACATATTTACAAAAAGAACACACACACACGACTTTAGAAGCTATCCATAGATTTTATTCCTATGTATATCATTTTCTTCGTAAAAGTTCGTTATTTACGCAAAAAAATGCAAAGCTAAGCAAAATTTAAACGAACTACGTTTTAAATATACATACTTTCTTTAAACTTATTGTGTTCTTGTTTGTGTATCATGTTTAAATCTTGGTAGCCAATATTAACCCACTGAAATTTTTTTTTAAATATTTTAATTCGCATGTTTATTTGACCGAAACCTGCCAGACGCGAATAACTTTATCGGAGTAGCCAGCGAACAGAGTCTGACCATCAGTGGACCAGGCCAGAGATAATCATTGAGGCTGATCGGCCATGGAGTTCTGTGTGACAATATCGCGACGTAGTTCCTCAACAGTCTTCATGCATACCAAATCCCAGATCTTAATAGATGGGCAGTAAGTAACGCAAAGCCAGTAGCGGTTAGGCGAGAAGCACAAGGCGTTGATGATATCATTGTGCTCAAGAGTGTACAAGTTCTTCCCATAACATTAAAATCCCATAGCAAAGCCTTGGAATCCTTGCCACCGGATGTGCACAGGGAACCATTGAGAGAAACGGTTACGGTTTTAAGGTAGCCATTCTGGCCATAATGGTTGTTCTTCAACTTGCAGTTGGCCAGGTTCCAGACCTTAACCGTGCGTTCCCAGCCGCAGGAGACGATAATCGGGTTGGAGTGGTTTGGCGAGAAACGCACACATGAAACCCAATCGGTGTGACCATCTTCCTGGATGGTGAACTTGCATTCGGCCAGAGTATTCCACAGCTTGCTGGTCTTGTTGCGAGAACCGGACACAATTTGACAATTGTCAGCGGAGAAGGCGACCGACAATACATCCTTGGTGTGTCCCTAGAAACGACGAGTGGTCTTGCCAGCTGCCATGGAATCCCATGAACCGGAGTTGGCATAGTTGCCATCGGAAGAAAGTACAACATCACTGATGCAGTGCGAGTGTCCATTGAGACGCTTCTGGGGATAGCCGTAGTTGGTGTCCTCATCACGGGTCAACTTCCAGACAATCAATGTCTTATCACGCGATGCGGAGATGACGGTGTCCGGATCCTTGGGGTTGGTTGCGATTTGGGTCACCCAATCATTGTGGCCAACAAGTGTGCCACGCAATTGCAGAGTCTCCGACATGTTTAAAAATTAATTCTCAGATAGTCTGCGAGCAGAAAACTTGCAGCACATCGAACCCGATCGGAAGCGGCGTGAAAAAGCGTGGAAAATTAGATCCGATGACAATACAATGTTACAATGTGTAATTTTTAATCAAATCTAAACCGCGGATGGTCAAGTCAAGTAGACCAAATGTCATGAAATTTTTGACTGAAAACTATTGAACGGATTTTAAAAAACCGAAAATCAATTTGTGAAGTGGACTTGTCTTCTAAAAAATTCATAATTCATATCACGATAAAGTACTATACACGGTGTGATCTAAAAATTACCGAACTTTTTAGTTATAAAATAAAACAAGCATGGTATTAAATTTCTAAGCTAAAATTTATTCAAAATACGATCAATACAACGTTTGAAATGATCAACCAATTTATCCATAGACTTCTTAAACTCGCTTTTGGGGATGTTCTTTAGCACTTGTGTCACGGCTGCTTGTATGGCTGGAATGTCATCGTAAAAAGCTACTTTCATTGCAGTTTTCATTTTTGAGAAGAGATAGATCAGGCGAAGACTGAGGGTGGTCGATGAGACAAATCTGTTTTTTTTTTTTCATTAAAAATTCATTGACATTTTTGGTCTTGTGATTATCATGCAATAAAAACAGCTGATTTCCTTTGAAATATTTGGGCCTAACACGTAGAAATCTCAACCACAAACGATGTAAAACTTGTAAATAATATTCTCCATTGACAGTTTGACCTTCTGGAAAAAAGTTCTTGTGAACAATAGACTTGGAATCAAAGAACGTAATCAACATTGTTTTGATTCTTGACTTCTGAAAACGCAATTTTTTAGGTTTTGGCTCGTCTTTTGAGTTCCATTCTAAAGATTGTCGCTTAGTTTCAGGATCATCGCATCGATAACGATTATTTCACTTACTTTTTTCACTAACTCAGGACGATTAGATGCTTCGGGTTGTCCAGGTCTTGGATCATCATTTAAATCGTCACGGCCGTTTTTAAATCGTGTAAACCACAAGTTAACTTGAGTGCGACTCATACAATCAACATCATAAACTATTTTTAACAATTCGCAAGTCTCAGCAAAATTTTTACCGAGTTTAAAACAAAATTTAATATTTGCTCTTTTGTTTTTACGACATAACTACAAAAACTGCTGTTATTAAAACGTGTGTCATTTGGCAACCTGTCAAACGATTAGCATGAACTTAGCTTCAACTTGCTTTCGAAAGAAGAAAAATGTACCATTCTAACACTGGCAACATTTACTCGTAATAGATGGCGCTACGTGTTCTATGACTTAAATTAAAAGTTCGGTTATTTTTAGATCACATACGATTTTTGTGGTCAACAGACTGAAATCTACACACAAAAAATGTGCCATTCAATGTACATTTTGGCTACAAACTAGTGTTATTTTATTTACATAGGGTATTCAAAAATCGGTTTACACCATTTATTTCATTTATTCTTGTTGTTGACTACTTTTCTTTTGTTTTGTTTTTTTTTTTTTGTTTTTTGTTTATTTAAAAAATCTACAGTGAGAAATTGTGTAAAACAATAAATATTTTACCTTCAATAAATCATGTTTATTTTTCCATTTTTTTTTTTGCCTTTTTTTCTTTTTGTTCGCTGCTTCCAGAATACAGAATTGCCCCTTTTTGTTCGCGGCATGCACAAAAACAACAAACGAGGCAAAGAAAAAAATGGGGTTTATCCAAAATGGTTGAAAACGAAAACGTTAAAGGAGAGTGTGAGAAGGAGGCCAGGCAAACATTGTTGTTGCGTGTAATTAATTAATTAAAAATAAAAATATTTCAATTTGGCAAGCGACACTAAAAATCACACAGATAAATCATATCTAAAGTGAAATAGGAGAAGATTGAGATGCAAAATATATAAGCTACATATATATTCACATGTGTGTGTGAAGTGTAAGTGAGAATATATGAAGACGTACGTACTATTATTTTGGACAGAGAGCTTTGTTGACCAAACGACAGACCAGACCAGACCACTCACAGTTTTTGATAAATCGCCACTCAAGTGGATTAAAAAAGCGAGGAATTACGACTCAATCTTTTTTTTTTATGTAGTAAATACAGAAAATGGCATTATTCATGCTAGTTTAAGTGTATGGATGTAGTGAAATAGAGTAAGTAAATAAAAATGAAATCCAAAGTATCCTAAACAAATGATAAACTACCTGATATCATAGTTGTGACAAAAATCTATTTATTATTGAAGGAATAAAGCAAAAGAAGAAAAAACTTAAATACTCTGGTAGATTAAACTACTTTTTTGTTTCGAGTGTACTAGAAGTTCTAGTACACTTCCAACAAAAATAATCCAAAAAATGATAGTTTAAAAATTCATTTTTAAAGCTAAAGATGGCTCCAAATCAAATTAAACAAGTGGAGTGTAGCTTGTCTAGGAGCTCATTATTTGCATCATAGATTTATATGCGATGCCATTCTATATTCTGAACACATGTGGAATATATTATAAACATTTATCTTAAATCGTAATATAAATTACGATGAAAAATCAAAACAAAAGATGATTTTACACGAAAAATATTTATTTATTCATCTATATCTATTTTGTATCCATCAAAGTAATCCACTTCATGGCTCTTTTAATTTTTTGGAACAAGAAAAAATCGCAGGGGTCTAAGTCAGGTGAATACGTTGGCTGAGGCATGATAACGGTGTTGTTTTTGGCCAAAAATCACTTCGCTGCCACCCGTTTTAAAACATCAAAAAAAAAAAAAAACGTTAACTTTGGTTGAAGCGAAGCTCTAATACCATTCACACGAAACTTTATATAGTAGTATTGTAATACATAAAAGTGGGGGTTTAAATAGGGGCTACCCCAAAAAGTGGGTGGTACACGCTCACTAGTAGATGTGTCTGAAGCGATGTAGTAGATGTGTTAGATGCCGCCATATCGAATTTCAAGTTGATATTGACGTTTTCCATACAAATGCATAAAAGTGAACTGTGTGTTTATATGGGACTACCTCAAAAAGTGGGCGGGACACGGCCATTTGTATATGTATATGAAGCGGTTGTCCATTAAAATCCACAAAATCAAATTTCAAGCTAATATTGGTCTAAATGAAGGATTTTTTCATAAAATTTGTTGTATGGGGGCTTCCTCAAAAAGTGGGCGAGTCACGCCCATGTGTCTATGTATGTTAAGCGGCTGTCTCTTAGAAGGCACCATATCGCATTTTAACCTAATATTGACTTTAATAAACAAGTTTTTCTTCCAATCCAAAAAAATTGCTGCAGTTTTCGATGCAGTTTTAAATAAAGATTTAGCAAAATATTGAAATAAGAGATTTTGTGGTCTTAAATTAAACCCATCTATGCTTAAATGAATCTCGAAATATGAATTTCTGGTCTTAAAATGATCTGAATTCCGCTTTTATAAATCAAGGCCATTATTATTCAAGCTTTGAGTCCAACACACTTAATTCTACTTTCGTTGGTCTTGATTTCGAGACCATTTTCTTGATTTTAGACTGTTATTTTTATAAGTGTAGGGTGGACGTAAGTTACACCAAACTTGACGTGAACCGATCTGAACCTATACGTGACATTTTATTTCGATTAATGTAAGGTTTGGCGTTTCTAGCTTAAATAACAACAAAGTACAAACATTTGACACACTAAGCATTTTCTTCATAATTTAATTTTAAATACTACTATTTATTTGTTTATGTTGACTACTCTACCAAATGTATAGTCTTATGTAATGTCTAATTACATAATAATTATAGAAAATCATGAAAACGATAATTTTATATTTCATTTACTAAAAATATATAATTATTTAACCTAATAACACTAGTCTACAGCGAAAAACTACTACTCGTTCGAATTTCAAATTGATATGTGTTTCATTGAAAAGTTTTACTTACTAAAAGCACAAAACCAAAGATGAGGTCTACCAGTAGTATAGCGCCCACTAAACAAAATGTTCTGTCCACACAGAATCTCCGTACCGCATTTTAAGATGATTTTGGCTGTAACAAAAAAGAAATTTATATTAAAATTTCAGAAAGGTGTCGTGTATTGTCCAGTCCAGTACTGTACTGCTTCTGGATGTGTCATATAAAATTTGGACAGTTGGTTATCTACCAGTCCTTGATACGGTCCTTCAGAACGATTTAAAATATTTTAAACGATGCTTTCTTACATTGGGCACGTAATTCGGTAGAAGCCATTGGATGTTTCAACAAGACTCATCCATAAAGCCATAGAAACCCAACGTTCTTTTACAAGATAAGCTTCCCAGCTTCATTTCTTCACAACAATGGCCACCATACTCCCCAGACCCAATACATTTTTCCATATGGTTCATTCTGGAGGCCAAAGTATCAACTAAAAAATATGAGACGGTCAACGCCTTAAAGATTGCATTTCGCGTTGAAAATAGGACTAATTGCCATCGTACTACGGACAAACTCGATGATATTACCCGTGCTAAAGGTGGCTACATCGAACAATAACATCTTTTTCTTAAAATTTGAATAAATTGAATAAATCTAAATCAAATCAATTTCTTACTATGTTTCATCGGTGCTCTGTAGATTGATGCTTTGCGAAAATTTCAAGCCAAATTTTTGCGTAAATAAAAATTTTTTTACGAAAAATTTACCTTGTAAAGGGAAATTTTATTGTCGATTATGTGTTTAAGTCTAGAATATTTGGTTCATGTCATAAATATAAAATAAAAGCACACAAGTTTTGTCATTGACACACAGTAAGGCCTCAACGAAAAGGACATTTGTAAGCCATTTGCAGGATTTCGTATTCACTAAAAAGCTTAAAGTGGTTCTTGTCTAACCAAAGGATTTCGGTAAACATTTAAAGATAATCACAACGTCATAGCAACCCTCTGCTACAACAACTGCAATAACTATGTGTATCAGATTACGCAATCCAAGTAGTATCTCAACAATTTCCACCACAAATCAGAAACAAGTAACCCTCATACAAGCATATGAATTCGTTTGAAGTTTCTTACGCACAGAAATAATTCGTGCAAAAAGAAAAAAAAACCTACGAGTACATATTTTTATTCAAAATATTCTTAATTATATTAAATGTTATTGGCATTTTTTGCTTTGACCCGCCGTTTGAAGTGCGTTTCTTCATAATTCTTATGCAAGCTGAACAGATTTCGAAGCTAAAAATCTAAAGTATTTATAATTGCTTTATAGTATTTTAAAATTAAAAAAAACAAAATCAAGAATAAACGTTAACTTCGGTCGAACCGAAGCTTTAATACTATATAATATAACAAATTGCAATATAATAAAATTGAACAAATTGATTAAATGAACATTCCAAAAATTTGTGAAAAATAGCAAAATTAACAAAAAACAAGAAAAAACGTTAACTTCGGTTGAACCGAAGCTCTAACACTATTCACACGAAACATTAAATAGTAGTATTGTAATACATAAAAGTGGGGGTTTAAATAGGTCTAGTAGATGTATATGAAGCGATGTAGTAGATGTGTAAGATGCCGCCACATCGAATTTCAAGTTGATATTGAGTTTTACCATACAAATGCCTAAAAGTGAACTGTTGGTTTATATGGGATTACCTCAAAAGGCGGGCGGGACACGCCCATTTGTATATGAAGCGGTTGTCCATTAAAATCCAAAAAATCAAATTTCAAGCTAATATTGATCTAAATGATGATTTTTTCATAAAAAAAACACAAAATTGCACGGTGGGTTTGTATGGGGGCTACCCTAAAGAGTGGGCCACGCCCATTGTCTATGTATGTTAATCGGCTGTCTCTTAAAAGGCACCATATCGCATTTCAACCTAATATTGACTTTCATAAAAAAGTTTTTCTTACAAAAAGTCAAAAGTGGACCATAGGTTTGTATGGGAGCTACCCCAAATAGTGGGCGGGTCCCACCCATTAACGTATACGTCAAGCATCCGCCTACTTTAAGTTACTATATCAATTATTAGGTTGATCTTGACTACAATAAAAATGTTTTTCATACAAAAGGTCAAAAGTGGGCGGTGAGTTTGTATGGGGGCTACCCCAAAAAGTAGGTGCGGCGGGTCAATCTTGACACTCTATTAAACTGCAATAAAAAGAAATGTACGTGCAAAATTTCAACTGGATAGCACAAAAATTAGTCCCCAAAAAATGCGCAACAACATACAGACAGACGGACATGTCTAGATCGACTCGACGAGCTGATCAATATACAATATATACTTTATGGGGTCGACAATGCTTACTTTAATGCGTTACAAACTTTCAGACAAACTGTTAATACTATTCAAACCTTGTGTGAATAGTATAATTATTTTATTTACCTAAATAATGCCGTAAGATGCATTGTTCCGTAAGCAAGGAAAGGTGGCATACGGCTACGGCTGTTCTCTGAAGCATGAGAGCAAACATTGTAGCTTTTGAGCTCAGCTATCATGTGGCTAAGTTTGGCAAACATTTTTTCGGGACACATTGACACATTCCATGTATACATATGCAGGCACAACACTGAGTCTCTTAGTTCAACTTATTAATATCAAGTTCGACATACAAATGAGTTGCTTTTTTATATAATTTTTATCAAACTGAACAATAATGTCTTTTTAGCAATGTTTTTAACAAAGTTCTAATGTTATTGATTTACATTTTTGTCATACATATTTTTCAAAATGTGATGTGCCTTTGTTTCGTTGCTGTTGCTTCTTTTTCTTTTTTGGGCTTGGGGTTTTTATAAACTGACGGAAATTGTGACAAATTTGGTTTTATTCTTATATAGAAGTCGTGGCACTGCACACTTTTCCAGTGGACCCAATTTCTCCCGATGACCTTTACATCCATATGTATGTACCATTTACGCCAAATAGTTGGAAATTTGGTCTTTCTCTTTTATGTGAGGGCATACCACCGCCAACTTTTCCAGTGAATCTAATTTCTCCCGTTGACTTTTACATATGTATATAGTTATACTGATGTGGCAAACTCACAATTTCTAAGGATAAAAAAACAAAAATCAAGATCTCAACAACTGCGCCAACTACTGGTTCCATTGCCGACCATATAGCTTCGTTGATCGTTAATAGCTTTTTCAGTCTTCTGAGAACCGTAAAACTGAGTTTATTTGATACTGCTGTACGTGGAATTATCAAAAACCGTTTTATGAAACTTGCACTGTTGAATATTATGCAGTATTATCTCGCAAAAATGGACACACTCTGAATATCTTGTATATAAATTTTGCAACAAAGTTTGTAACATTCATTGGCGGCCCTCTTCAACCGGAAATTATTGAAACTGCCCAAGTCAGTACGTCAGGCCAACTTTATGTTTGTTATAAGAATTTTGGTTTAAAAGATGTAACTTAGAAAATATCTTGTTGCCGAGTATATACAAAAAAAAAAATGTATCATTTTATTGTAGATAAAAGATATGAGCAAAAATCAAAACAAAATCTGTTGCATTGATCCTTCAGTTATTAGTTATTGGGAAATCGTTTATCTCTAATAAAAGACGGGACAAGTATAAAAGAGCTCACTGCAATTGGATATAATACCACCTATTCTGTAACTCATCGTCTGGTTCGCCAATAGTTGATACATAGCAGTTTATGCAATCGACTTGTAAGTACCTCCACAAATTTGAATGCTATTAATTTTATTACGATTAGGACGTGTAAGACGTCTCACGATGGTTATTGAAGCAACATTCGTTAGATTATTTGCTAAATAGATATTTGCTTTGTTCACTATTGCTTCTAAATTTGGTACTTAAATAATGCTGATTTGTGCAATACTAAAATTTTGTAACTACCTTTAGAATTTCTGCCTGTAGGAATTATATTTAGGTTTTCACAAGTTTGAAATTTTTATGTTATGCTAGATTTTGCTCGTACACATGATATACAATTTGGCTATCGTCATTTCTTGTGACTAAAACGCTTACAAAATATTAAAAATATACTCGTAAAGCTAAACTTAAAAAGGATCTTACACAGACAAATATTTAACTAGCTCAACAATTTTAAATTGCAGTAAATTGTTAAGAATAGCTAAATATTTGTTTAAACAGAGAACTCATATTTTCCACTAAGATAATTAGATGAAAATTAGTAAGATCCTTAAATCTGGTACATATAGAACATTTCCTAAGTGTTTGTGTGTGTGTCAGTGTGTGTGTTTTTTCATTGCTGGCCGTTATTTAAATTGATGGACAAGGAGCTTTGTGCGATTAATGTGACAATAGTAACTGGTAACTGCTGTTGCTAATGATTGTACCCCGAATCCATAGGGTACATTCCAGAACGGTGGTGTGCACCTATTCCGGCAGTCCGAGCGTTGAACGCGCTAATCTTTTTGCGATTTTGTTGAATTCTTCACGATTTTCACGCCACATAATAGCTGCATCTACATTGGCGCCTGATTCGTCATTTGGTTCTGTTATTAAAAACACACAAAAATATATGACTTATCAGATGTTTGGTTGATTTGTCACCCAGTGACACTGTGGCATACTCACCAGCCAACATGCTAATTACACTCAACAATATCTTTTCAACGCTCAGCACCGGACTCCAACGTTCCGCCGATTGCTCATATCCCATGGGATCCTCACCGGGTGCGTGTAGTATAGATATGCACACGCGTCCATCAGCAAATATATTCGGATGAAATATCTTACAAGTAAATTTCATTTTTGGTGGACTCAATGGATAATCGGGCGGAAAGAATAGACGTGCAGAATATACACCACCTTCAAAACAGGTGCCTTCGGGTCCTCTGTGTAGCGCAAGGCAATGATATATAAATATATATGTATGTATTCCCGTTAAATATCTGAATCATAAACTTACGAAATCGTTGCTTCCCATTCGAAGAAATTATCCTCACTAACGGGCCCAGCCACAATACACTCTTGTGGATTCATAATAATATCTAAGAACATACGAATGGAAGATGATTAAGATATATAATCAAAGAGAGATTATGTATTAACAAAGATGGTGCAATGAATACAAGCAAATAAATTTCCATGGCGGATCGTACCAGTGCGATCCGACAGCACACACACGAAAGCCGAAAATAACAAAATGAGCACTCGGTTATTTTTGTTGTATATTTTTTAGATGCAACATACGTATGCATGTTGCATCATTCCCGCCCGCCCGTGCCATGAAGCAGAAAAACGAAAGTGTGATATTTTTGAGTTCATCATCTTTGTTAATATATAATTTTTGGCTAAATGCAACAGTCGGCTCTTCGCTCTGACACCGATTCAGAGGATCTCCCAGTAGCCCAAGATAACCAACCCCCGGAAACACGTTTCGCGGTATATAGCGCAACACAACAATGAACTTACGTTTATACTCTTCCATTAGACGACGCAGTGCACGTCCTGCCATCTCGCCGCGTGTTTTTAAATATTTTTTTTTTATTTTCCCTTTTTTTTCACGCTGTTTTGTTATTATTGTACGTCTAGTTATACGAAATGATTCTGAATTTATATTATTACAAAATATTTAGTTTTGTCACAAATCTACTTTGACAAATTGAAAGACCGTGACAATTGAATCATTGGATATTTGACTTGAAATATTATTCAATATTAGATCTGTATGAGAAGACATCGGGCCTTTTTGAAGAAGCTATCTTCGCTATGTTACATACATATTATTAAACGCAATATACTCTGTTACAAAAATTTCTTGTAGAGCGTATAAAAAATAAATGAAAAACGATTCCATAAACATTTAAACAAACTTTTGCTTACAACTCTGTTGTGTTGTTGCAGTGGGTTATGACTTAAACGAGAAAACAAGTTTGCAGCATTTTAGTCAATGACAAAAAAACTTTTTGCTTGGTGCACAATACGTACTAGGTTAAATAGCAGAATTCTTTATTTGTAATTAAGTTGAACTGCATTAAAAAACTATGGAAAATATTTTAAAAATCATATTTGGTAGTTGGACATTTCCAGATCGGCCTGACCAACACCGCGTCACATCCTTGAGAAATCGCTCAAAGTTGGTATTACTAAAATAGCTGATATCAACAAATACAAGCAAATATCATTTCATGTTAGTTAACCAACACAAGGCTGAACCAACTTTAGGAGTTTTAATTGAACGTGCCAACACCATATTTTACAAAAACAATTGTAAACTCGGTACACGGTACGGAGTAAGAAAAGTCCGTTTAGTTGCTGGTATTTTATTTGATTTTAAGAATTACGACATTTAATTTTATATTTCAGAAAGCTCTTTCGGCACGGAGACGAGAAAACATAAAATTACTGATGCAAAGTCGGAAGAAACAAGAATTTCGTTATGCAATTATTTACGGCTTTCAACTCAAGTCAGTAAAAATTTTCAATGAATGAAAAACTACATACGAAACAAATGTACCATCTCTGAAAGCTATTTCTAAGATTCCAGATTCTCGAGTAAAGTAGGTCGCCTAAAATCTTCGACTGACGATAGAAATGTTGTCCTTGTAAAAGCTAAAGTTGATGAAGATTCAGAATTGATACAAGAATTGATTGCTAAGAAACTGTGATTAAATGCTATGTTGGAAAACCTAAAAATAATAGGAACTAGTTTATACATCACTATAATGTACCAGTTCACAGCTGAAAGAACTAGTAACTTTATTGCTGCCTTTGGCATCAAACAAATTGCTCCAGATCTATCGCCTTGTGATTTCTGGATCTTTCCCAAAATTAAAATAAAAAATTGAAAGGAAATTTAAAAGTCTTCAGTAGCAATGCGGTTATAATTGAAACTGTTTTGACAAGTGGGTCTACAGACTAAAGAAATGCATTGAAATTAACGGTGATTATGAACCTTCTGTTAAAAAAATACCCGTCATTTAAGCAAACCTAGCTTGAGATATTGATACAATTGTCATGTATAAATGTTGGTACAACTGTCAGACATTCAGGCAGTTGGTTCATGCAAAATAGCTTGGTAAAGAAGTAAGTGTTTGGTGCGTTTTCCGAATTTTAAAGTTTTGTTTTGCGAAGTTTGTCTAAAATTATATGTTGCCAAAAAAATATCATGAGCTGAGGCTTTCAAAATTTTAAAGAAAGCCAACGGAATGCCTAAAGTCGACAAATCATAGACATACGAGTGGTACAAAGAGTTCGAATCGGGCCGCAGTGTGGTTGATGATTTGCCTTGTTCTGGGCTATCTGGGCTCTATTGACCTCTGGCTTCTATTCACCTCTTCGACTGACCAAAACGTTACAAAAATAACAATAAAAATTTGTTTCAAACCCGTCAGGGAGTACCCATACGGTTTTTAGGTCTCGTTTGGATCGATGCAGAACACGATGCACGATATATTGTGCATGAGATGAATTTTTACGACAAAATCAAACTTTAATGCCATTCTGCAATCTCCGTATTGATCTGATATGGTCTCGTGTGGCATATTTCTGCTACCACGGCGCTAGGTTTCACTCCGTGGAAAGCTCTGATAGAATCAAAAAGTCAGCCTATGAATAGTGTTTCGCAGATTGGAAGAAGCGTTGTAATATATATATTTCCTCTAATGGGAATTACTTTGGAGGAGACTAAATAAAAATCAAGAATAATTCAACCGTTATCGTTTTGTTGACAGTTTCCTTGTACTTTTTAATCATATACAATATTGGTTTATTCCAACCGGACTTTGGTTAAAGCCCCATACTGCGGCTTCAGTCTCCAACCACTTTCAATTCTTTGTATGGAAAATTTGTTTTTATTGTGAAATTTTGAAATTTATTGTGCATTTGTGAATATATATCTACAAGGCCCAATGGAGAGTTAGCCCTCCTCCAAACTCTCTACCCAGTTTATTGACTCTCAAGGCAACACTCGTAAAAGGCATTTTTAACAACGAAATTTTTTTTCAAAAATACATACTTGTATATTCTACATGTTATCTACATATATAATCAGTACTGCGTATGTTAGGAATTGTATAACTTCTAAACGACTTAAACGATTGTTATGACAAGAAAAAACTTCGGTTGTACCGAAGCTCTAATACCATTCACACTAAATTTTAAATTGTAGCGACCATCTATAAGATGGCGCCATATCGAATTTCAAGTTGATAGTTGCATAAAAGTGAGCTCTAGGTTTGTATGGGACTACCCCAAAAAGTGGACGTGCCACGCCCATTAGTCTATGTATGTTAATCGGTTGTCTATAAAAAAGCACCATATCGAATTTCAACCTAATATTGACTTTAATAAAGAAGTTTTTCTTACAAAAACACAAAAGTGGGCAGTATGTTTGTATGGGGACTACCCCAAACAGTGGGCGAGTTCCAATAATGTATATGTCAAGCATCTGTCCACTAGAAGTTACCATACCATATTGACTACAATAAAACAGTTTTTCATACAAAAAGTCAAAAGTGAGCGGTGGGTTGGTATGGAAGCTACCACAAAAAGCGTGTCAGGTCTATCTTGATGCAAAATTTCAACTGGATAGCATATAAAATTGGTACCCAAAAAAATGCGCAACAACATACAAACAGTCGGACAGGGCTCGTCTCTTCGAGCTGATCACGAATATATATATACTTTATGGGGTCTACGATGCCTCCTTGAATGCGTTACAAACTTTCAGAGAAACTGGTAATACCATTTCACACTATGTGTGAATGGTATAAAAATTATAGAGTGTGTTCTTATCGAACAGAATAGAAGTCTATAGCTATACATATTCCGTCTATCATTTGGAAATAGTTGACGGCTTTACGTGCTACCATGTAAAAGAAAACCCAAATTCGTCAAATCTCAGTCACTGAGGCAGATGGTTGAGAGATTTGGTGCATATATGTAAAGGGCACCGCGAGAAATAAAATATTCTGGAAAAATGGTCGGTGTCACGCCTCTAATATGAGAGAAATGCCAATAGCTTTATTTTTCAGCAACTATTTGACGCAAATTAATGAGATTTGATACATATGTAAAGAGCACTGGGAAAAATTAGAAACACAAGAAAAATGGATATATATGTCATAGATAAACGAAAGTAGCGCAAACCGGGTAAGCTAGGTATTGTCTGTTCATCATTTTATGGAGATGTCCATATACTTGTATTTTGAAGTGTTAAGATTTAAGTTCCAACAAAGTTCGACTAATGTGACTATTTTTCTTGCAGACAGTAAATATGTAAGATACGAGGCTGCTATTTATATCTGGCAACACCATAATAAAGTTTGACATTTTTTGGCATAAACATACTCACAAAGGTTTGATGTACAATTGCTATTTGTTTTGTTTACAGTGAGTTAAGAAAAGCAATTTGGCCAAAAAATGTAAATTTCAACAAAGCAGCAAACGACCGTGTGGGTATTCCAAGACGAGCCAAATAAAACAAAAGTTGTTCGGGTGCAAACCACTTCGAAGCAAATGATTGCCTGTTTCTTCGGCCGAATGGGTCATGTGGCCACTGTTCCGCATGAGCAACGTAGGACAGTCAATTCTGAGTGGTACACGACCATTTGTTTGCCGGAAGTCTTCGGAGAAATTCGTAAAACCAATCGCCAAAGCCGAATCATTCTCCATCATGACAATGCGAGCTCTCACACATCGCGTTAAATAAGTGCATTTTTGAGCAGTCAAAACATCGAATTAATGACTCATTCTCCGTACAGTCCTGATTTGGCACCCAATTCTTCTTCTTCTTCTTGTTCCCGACTATCAAAGCTAAACTGCGTGGTCAACGATTTACGAGCGCCGAAGAAGCAGTTGAAGCGTTCAAAAACCATGTTTTGGAGGTGTCTCAAGAGGAATGGAAAAACTGCTATGACAAATGGTTTGAACGAATGCAAAAGTGTATTGATCATCAAGGGAAACAACAATAAAGCCATTTTCATTTAAAAATGTTTGTTATTATTTGCTATTCCCGAAATATAAATAGTACCCCTCGTATAACAGAGAATATACGAACTAACAATAACTTTAAATTATTTTTGTATGTACTTTCTGTGGCAAAGAAAAAAAAAAAGATTCCCAGCTTCTTGGATTTACAAAATTTAATATTTTTTTCGCGCAAAACATCGAAAACGTGTTTAAATATCTTTTCTAAGACAACATGTACAACAAAAACTATGAACAAAAATCTTTAATTGATGAACGCACCAACGAAATGTTAACAAGTTAAAAAAAAAAATGTTTTAATTTGAGGTCGTATGAACATTTAAAAACGCTACATCACAGAGTGTTTTACAGCGTATTATATATAAAAAAAAAAATGAAAATTTATATATGTTTAAATATAGACTAGGAGACTTCATGCTCCTATTGACTTAAGTAATCCTATGGTACTTTAAGTTATGGTATTTTTATAATCTATGTAATATAGTTTTGTCAATGTGTGTGTCCAGAAAGGCCGTTTGTCTGCTGTCTGACAAATGGGTAACTAGACACCTTTTTTAGATATCGGCTTGAGACTTGGTATAGGAACTTTGTGAAACACTAATATAAAAATGCGCACCGCACAAGGTATATAACCCATATACATGTACATGTTCCAATCTATTTAATTGATTTGAAAATTTATTCATTTAAATAAGCTTTCTAAAATTTTATTTGATGCATAGCTTAAATAGCTAAGCCTAGTATGGAGCTGACAAGCTGTGCTCAAATACAGAAAACCGCTACTTTTGTTGCAAGTATAAAGAATGTTTAGGCTTTGATAATAGAAACACTGACATATTTCTTATTGTATTTAAATTCAATGGACTTTTTTTACTCACACTGTTGTGCATATGTATTCCGTTAATCGTCTTTCACATATTTTGTTATCATTGTATAACAGAAAATCGTGAGATACATAACACGATTTTCAAAATTAAGCATGGTATAAAAGCAATCATTAGCAATGTACGACCAATCTGACTGATGATACATATAGAAGTATATACAAAAATATTTCCCATTGTAAAATAACCTTGAGTCAGTTAAATTCATATGTTAATCGAAATAGTAGATTCATAGATAGTAGCGTATTGAAAATTCGAATTGAATTACTCATTTACACGCTTCACGCTAGTCAATCGTAGTTCACAACGAACACTTGGCCATATTATTGAGTCGGTTATTGAGTGTTATCATCTCATTTTCGTAAACAAGTTAAAACTAGCTGCCATAACGCTGACCAAATCAGTTTCAATTCTAAGCCAAAACGTGTAAGATGCCAAACACGCACAGTCGCGTCAACAAGCCCTACAAGCTGCCGCCACTAATACAGCTTCAGCTGCTGTTCTTCATACTCAATCTGAATGGTGAAGTTTTGGCGCGCATCTCCGATTCGCTCAAGGTGCAGCTGCCAAATGGTGGCATACTTGTTGGACGCCATATGACTTCGCACAGCGGACGACATGTGCGCGCGTTTCTAGGCGTGCCCTACGCAAAGCCACCGATCGGCGAGCTGCGATTTAAGGTAGGCAAGAGACTATCATCGAACGAACGTACTAATGAACCATTCAATCTGTTATCAAAAAATTAACGCACATTTGCATAATTGATCAGACCAAAGACGGAACGAAACTGGTTTAACGCATTGAAAATATAAAGGAAATATTTTTTTTAAATAATATTTCTCAATTCCCTACGCATATGGAAAGCGTTTTGACTGAGCATAGAGAGCGTAGTTTTACAAAATATGATATATATATATATATATATATATATATATATATATATATATATATATATATATATATATATATATATATATATATATATATATATATACATACATACATATTTATGAATTTAATATTCACTTCTAGTCACCGGAGCCCTATCCAGCATGGCAAGGTGAACGTTTGGCTGTACATGATTCAGCGAAATGTACGCAACGTGATCCATTTCGCCGTGAAATGAGCATTGAGGGTAATGAAGATTGTTTGTACCTTAATATCTATGTGCCAGAGGTATGTTTTCAAACTACATATATATTTCTATAGTATTATAATTTTTTGTTTTTACATACAGCATCCAAAAAATGTCAGCATTACCGCATTACCGACCATGATCTGGTTTCATGGTGGCGGCTGGGAGTGCGGTTCAGGTATCAGCAGCTTTTATGGACCCGATTATCTCATGGATCACGACATTGTACTCGTATCGGCCAATTTCCGACTAGGTCCACTTGGTTTTCTTAGTACCGAAACGCTTGATTGTCCTGGAAATTTTGGACTTAAGGATCAGCGTGAAGTCTTACGTTGGGTACAACAACATATTGAGGCTTTCGGTGCTGATAGGCAGAGTGTGACCGTGTTTGGTGAGAGTGCAGGCGGCGCTAGCGTTACATATCACATGCTTTCGGAAAAATCGAATGGTCTGTTTCACAGAGGAATTGCACAATCTGGCACATATTACAATCCGTGGGCGCAACCGGCACATACGGGCGTGGCAGCGTTGCGCGCACGCAAACTGGCACAGCTAGTTAATTGTAATGAGACGGACTGGCAAGCGGTGCTCAAATGTCTGCGTGTTAAGAGTGCTGAGGAAATTGTTGCGACAATATATGATTTATTTGTAAGTTACTTCAAATCAAGTGGCAGCTACACATTTGACTTTTTGTACTACTTAATAATATTCACTTCTAGACTTGGGATTTTGATCCAATGATACCATTTCCACCGGTTGTTGAGCCCCCACATTCCGATGCCTTTCTTACAGTACATCCTCGCAACACTGAACAATCACCGCATGGTCTAAAACTGCCTCTGTTGCTTGGTGCGACCTCCGAGGAGGGTGTGCTTAAGACGGCGGCATTGCTGAACATGCCCGATTTGCTGCAGGAATTCAAGTCCGAATTTGGTAGAGTGCTACCAATAGTGCTGAACTATGATCATCATACACACGACGAACAGCAGCGCATAACACAACAAATTGAACAGTTCTACTTCAAGCATGGTCACAACTATAACAAGAGTAATCATCAAAATTTGACAGATGTAAGTTGAAATTGCACATTGGTAATTGGGAGACTACATAAAGTACATTTACATAGTTTTGTGAGCAACTCGACTAGATGTTCCATTTGAACGAGAGATTAGCGCTCAAAGCTTATAAAAATTGTAGGCACTACAATAGTAAATGGTATACAGCTTCCATATTTTTAGAGATATGATCAAAACTGGATTGTATCCTAGAGGGGCAGCCAGCGTACTGACTATTTTTATACCATTCGCACATAGTATGACATGGCATCATACTCATCTGCCTGTCTATATGTTGCTGTGCATATTTTTCATATTAATTTTTGAGATATTTGGCTGAATTCCGGTATAGCGGCTTGTTATGGTCCTAAGCAGATAGAGTATCCTTAATAGAAGTTTTATTTTTTAAACTCAGTGTATTAATAGTTACTAATACACTCGTAATTTAAAGAAAGCATCGGGGCACCCTATGAAGTTTACATTTTTTCTGCAGCTAACAGCTTCTCAAGGCGAGTGTTTCTTGCCATGTTTGTCTGCCTGTCTCCCAATTTTTGTAAAATTGGTTTGAAATTTGGTATGGAGACTTTTTATTACCAGAATAAAGTACATATTTGTTTGTGAGAGCAAGACAAATGAAAGTTAGTCACGCCCGCTTTTAGAGATAGCCCCATACAAACCCACCGTCAACTTTTTGGTTTTTTTATGAAAAGCTTATTTATTACATTGCATATTAATTTGAATTTTGATATGGTGGATTCTCAGAAACATATGCTTTACATATGTATATATTAGGTACTTTCAGGATTTTGTATGAAAAAAAAACATAAAAAATTTGTATAGTCTATGGTGATTTCTTATGGACAGAAGCGTCACAATTATTATCTAATGGGCGTGTCTTACCCAGTTTTGGGGGTATTACCCATAAAGACTCACCATTCACGTTTAGGTACTTAGGTTTTACAACTTTTTATTTTGTATTCAATTTGAAACTTGGTGTGAATGGTATTTGAGCTTCGATTCCACCGAAGTTGACAACAAACCCTCACACACACACCAAATCCCCCCGCCTAAATGCATTCTCACCTATTAAACGTATAAAAGTAGTATTTCAGTCATACTATTAGATGCAGTCATCCGAATTCTCACAAAAAAAATAGCATAAAATGATGACTTTTTTTTTAAGATTTTCACTTAAAAAATATAATTATTTAGGAACTCATCTCATATTCATTTTCATTCAAGCTAGTTAACATTTTTTCTTATCGCTATTCAATGTTAAACATAGTTGAACAATTCACATGCATATACAAATACTTATAGTATGTATCACTTACTTTTTTCTTTAATTTATGCTGTAGCTTATCTCGGATGGTTGGTTTATCAGCGGTATTGATGAGTACATGCGACTACGTGTCAACAAACACTTGGCTGGCGAACAGGTAGGCTCCACCTTTGCCTATTTGTTCGATCACAAAGGCGCTGCTAGTTTCTCTGAAATATTCAAAGGCGAGCGTGACGAATTCTATGGTGCCTGTCACGCCGAGGAGTTGCAATATTTGTTTCCCATTGGGCGTGAACTCTTCGTCAGCGCAGTACCAACAAAAAATGATCTGCGATTAAAAGAGCTGATGCTGAATATGTGGGTTAACTTTGCGTATAATAGGTAAGCGAAATTTAATTAAAATATAAAATTCAATTACGTTTTTATATACATATCTGTTGTAGCAATCCAAATCCTACAATTGCCAGCGGTAAGCTTCCAACATGGCAGACGACGCAGAGTTATCCTGTGACATACGCGCGTATAGGCAATAAAAACGATACAAATACAAGCGCTGCACTGTTCCGTGTCGAAAAGGCATTGCTTCAGGATCGTGTCGACTTCTGGCATCAATTGAAACCACATCTACCAGCACAAAACATTTTACATAATACTTTACATAATGAATTGTAATTACGAGTACATTTATTTACGCATTAGTTCTAACATTTTAATATATTAATAAAAACTGTGCATGAACTTTTGGAACTCCTTACAAATAAATTTTTAAGAATGTTTTGTGAAGGAATCACTGTGAAAATAGCCATGAGACAAACCAAACCGCAATGTGTACTAGAGGTCTGCATGAATTAACTCAAAAAGGCATACGACGCATTTACGCTTAAATTGAATCCGTGAATTCGGCCGCACATTCGAATGAATTTGAGTGAATAAATGTACTGGTATGTAAATGTCACATTTACAACATGCAAACGATATAAACCGAATTTGAGTGAGAGTGAATATAAGGTATATGAGTGAATGTGCATAAGTTTACTCAAAGTTCCGCACAGGTGCTTCTTATGCAGTGCGAATTCACATAGTGTGAAATGGTATTATCATTTTGTCTGAAAGTTTGCAACGCATTAAAGAAGGCATCGTAGACCCCATAAAGTATATATATTCTTGATCATGTCGACGAGACGAGTCGATCATGTCCGTCTGTATGTTGATGCACATTTTTTGGGTACCAATTTTTATGCTATCCATTTGAAATTTTGCACATACGTTTCCTTTTATTGCAGTTTAATAGAGTATCAAGATTGACCCGCCACGCCCATTTTTTTTTTTTTTTGGGTAGATCCCATACAAACCCACCGCGCAATTTTGTATTTTTTATGAAAAATCATCAAATCAATATTAGCTTGAAATTTGATTTGGTGGATTTTAATGGACAACGGCTTCATATACATACACAAATGGGCGGATTCCGCCCACCTTTTTGAAGTAGTCCCATACAAACCCACAGCTCACTTCTATGCATTTGTATAAAAAACGTAAATATCAACTTGAAATTCGATAAGGCGGCATCTTACACATCTACTAGATCGCTTCATATACATATACTAGTGGGTGTGTACCGAACACTTTTTGGCGTAGCCCCTATTTAAACCCCCACTATTATGTTTTACAATACTATTTGAAAAATAAATTTCGCAAATGCACGTAGATCACTCTGAATACACGAAATGTTCTCTACTTCCTTCATTCATTCATTGTGTTTTACACATTCATTCACTCAAATTCATTAATTTCGATCGTGTCACACTCAACTAAACTCAAAGATTCGAAATTCGATTCTGCGTGTGTGTTGCACTCGATAAAGTCTGTAAAATTCAACGGTACTCTGTTTCACTTAATGTTTGAGTAAAATCATGAAGACCTCTAATGTGTACACAGAATAATCGTTGTCAGAGTAGGAAAGAACCTCTCCGAACACTTTGTAACCAAGAGAAGCATCAGGCTGGGTGATGCTTTATCGTGCGACTTTTTTAATCTCTTGATGGAGTACATCCTACGAAGAACGGTCGGGTATGATCTTCTATGAGGAAGACATTGAGATCGACATTGATAAACAGTTATGGGCCTAGCGGTGAACGAGGACAAGACAAAGTAATTGGCACGTCTTAGACGGTCTGTGAGTATACATAATTTCAACTTCAATGTTGTAGAAAACAACGTCAGTTTGTAAAATATGAAAGCTGTGTATGAAGTTGTATGCTGTATGATGAAGTTGACATATGATAAAGTTGACGCATTAAATTCCAGTGGCTAGACTAGGCTGGTCACCTCATCCGAATATATGCCGAAGCTCCAGCACTAAAGGTTTCCGACGGATTGGTGGACGGGGTCAGTGAGGGCACGCGAGCTTAAGATCGCAAGATCGATCTATGATGATCTGAAGAAGCGCCGGATTGCCAGTGACTGGCGCCGGCACGCATATAACAGCACCGAGTGCGCTTTCCTACGTTCTGTCTTCACCGATAGGCGGTTGTAGAGCATCATAAGTAAGTAAGTATCCGGAACTATCACGTAGTCAATTACTGCTTACGACATTGAGAATTCCATTGGCACATCTCCTTAACTACTATCATAAGCATTCAATGAATAGTTGTCAAACATCAAACCTCGAAATATATATAGATGCGATTGCGTGGTGCCGCTACATAGTCTGGTAAAAAATGTGGTGTGTCATTTATTCATATTGTATTTTACCATGTTTCGCAGACATAATACATTGAAGATGATTCAAATCTCCTTCAAATCTTAATTCAAAATCTCAGCCAATTAATGCTTTCGTAAAAGCGTTATAAAATTCGATTAATATTAGCAATCTGCCACTTCTCCCACAACATTCATTAAACTAGTACTACAAAAAAATTATAAACCACAGCATTTAGTTGCACATTAATATAATTTATAGGTTGAGTCTATTCGTAGACATAATCCACAACATATAATTAAGGGTACATTGATTTGTTCATATATGTATTAAGAACTTTATAAACAATATAATGTATCAACTGCAAAATTTAATTTTACATTATATTGCTTATAGAGGTATATTGTAAGTAAAATATTGTCTTGTTTATGTTTATACTGCGCTTCTATTACTGCATTTGATTGCTACAATTATAATCGAATATGTTATCGATTCAAATTTTTTTCAATAAATTTAATTGAAAATGTGCTTTCTTTCGAATCATTTTTAGTCATTCTTAACTACAACGACACCACAATTAGTGATGGCCAATTTCTCCTTCAGCATGCCCGAATTTGAACCCAAGCCATGCATTTTCATGACTACGTTCATGACATCGTCCATCGACTACACGTCCAAATACGACATGTTTATTGTCCAGCCAGCCTGTCTTCTCGGTACATATGAAGAACTGCGATCCGTTGGTATTCGGACCATCATTGGCCATGGACAGTATGCCGGGTTCGGCGTGCTTCAATTCGAAGTTCTCATCGGCAAAGTTATTACCGTAGATCGACTTACCGCCGGTGCCATTGTTGTTGGTAAAATCGCCACGCTGTCCCAGTCGATTGCCAAAAAGAAAAGAAAGACAAGTTCGATTTGAACTGCCAACTTTTTTTTTGACGATCCAAACGTCAGCTGCAAATGTTGAACTGCCAAATTTGTTCGTGTGTTCAAATTTTGAGTCGGTTGCTTAAAGGAATGATAATATTTACTGCTTATACCAGAGTATTGTCGCAGAACATCGTCCTATCCTACTCATACTCGTAAAGAGTAAAGAGAGAAATATACTCAAAGAAAACATTTTCATTTGAAAAATTAAATTCGAAACGAAACATTTTTGATATTAAAGCTCAAAAAGTAGAAATCATCGCGAGATGTTTTTTTTAACAATCGAAATATAAAAATCTGATTGAATTTTCAAATGAAAATTTTTATAATATTTTTATAATCCTTTTTCATTCCTTTCAGCAACCGACTCAAAATTTAAACACACGAACAAAGTTGGCAGTTCAACATTGGCAGCTGACATACGGAACGTCAAATATAAAGTTGGCAGTTTATTTTCTTTTTGGCCATCGTCTGGAATAGACGTAAAACATTTCTACAGCTTTGGGAAAAAATTCATTAAAAAAAAGTCATATACTTCATAAAGCAAAACAAAAATTCTACAAATTAGTAAAAGTTGAAACAAATATTCTTGTTATGTTTCGTCAATTCAGGCGCGTGTTCTCCACGCGCTCGAACGCAATGCCATCGCTACCGCGTGTTTTCATGGATGTCACTGTTGGCGAAAAGCCCATGGGACGCATTGTAATGGAGCTACGCTCAGATGTGGTTCCAAAGACCGCCGAGAATTTCCGCGCTTTGTGTACCGGGGAGAAAGGATTCGGTTATAAGGGATCGACTTTTCATCGCATCATACCAAAATTTATGTGCCAGGGTGGCGATTTTACCAACAACAATGGCACCGGCGGTAAGTCGATCTACGGCAACAACTTTGCCGATGAGAACTTCGAATTGAAGCACACCGGACCCGGCATACTGTCCATGGCCAATGCTGGTCCGAATACCAACGGATCGCAGTTCTTCATATGTACCGAGAAGACAGGCTGGCTGGACAATAAGCATGTCGTATTTGGACGTGTAGTCGATGGTATGGACGTAGTCAAGAAAATGGATGGTTTGGGCACAAATTCGGGCATGCTAAAGGAGAAATTGACCATCACTAATTGTGGTGTCGTTGAAGTTCAGCATGACTAAAAAGGATTCGAAAAAAAACACATTTTCAATTAAATTAATTGAAAAAATTTGAATCGATAACATATTCGATTATAATTGTAGCAATCAAATGCAGTAATAGAAGCGCAGTATAAACGGAAACAAGGCAATATTTTAATCACAATATACTATTTCTATAAGCAATATGATGTAAAATGAAATTTTGCAGTTGATTATATTGTTTATAAAGTTCTTAATACATATATGAACAAATTAATGTACATTTATCCAAATGTTGTGGATTATGTATACGAAAAGACTCAACCTATAAATTATATTAATGTTCAACTAAATGCTGTGGTTTATAATTTTTTTGTAGTACTCGTTTAATGCATGTAGTAGGAGAAGTGCCAGATTGAATTTCAAAACTCTTATTAAAATCTTAAGTTATAGATTGACTTTATTTAAAGTATCAAGGAATATATAATTCAACGTTATATATATATATCGCTACGCTTACAAATTCGCTTTTTTTTATTATTATGTTGGGGGTTTGCAATGCTTGGTTATCATACTTGTATACCGAGTTTCGTCTAAAATGCAACAAACATCTATAGTAACGTCTAACTCTTACCAACCATTGGCTAGTCTGGGAGAGTTCTCCAATATTAGATGTTGTTCTATGGCTTGCCACATGTTGCAGATGTTTCTAGATAGAGCACATAAACTAGAAATAAAAACAAACAAAAATAAAAGTCAAATCTCTTATAATATACTTATATGTATATAGATTGACTAGCTGGTATCGACCGCATTTTTGCCCCTCCACCTGCCTCTACTTCCCCTGCCCCTCTTTCCCCCAAAATAATAACCCGGCAAACGCTGTTTTGACTTTTGTAGTTGTACCAAAATAGAAGAAAAACGAAGAGGACGCTAGATGAATGAGTTTTGTACATCTGTAAAGGCCACCGAAAATAAAAGAAAAATAAGAGGGCATGTAGCAACACACGCCAGGTACAGCTAGTTTTGAATATAGCGAAATGTAATGTAAAAAGTAGCGTGAATTAGTTAATAAAATGACAAAATCTAAATTAGTTCTTCTGTATCTATTCCATTGCCTTCAAAGTAATTCCCTTCCGATAAACCTCACTTATGTCAGTTTCCCGAAATTTGAATTAATAATTTCTTTACTTTTTGAACACAGATTCAATAGTACTATCGATAGTATTGCAGATCAATTCGAGTTCTCGGTGGATTGCGATACACGGGGCGATTTATCGGTCCGAAAAATGAGAACTATCGACAACACAAGTGACGTCTCTCTTTTCTTTCATCCCAACACAGCAAACCTTATAAATACACCCATTAGTATATGTGGTAGCCCCATACAAACATACTATTGCATATAGCTGCTATACGATTTGAAATTTCAATTCAAACGGAGTTATACCACTCAAACATAGTTTGAAATGGTATAATCAGTTTGTCTCAAAGTTTGTAACTTATTATAGGATATATCGTAGACGACATAAAGTATATATTCTTGATCAGCTCGACGAGACTAATCGATTTAGCTATATCCATCTCTCTGTCCGGATGTAATTGCACATTTTTGGGGACCAATTTTTAAGATAATTAGTTGTAAGTTGACACATAGACCGTTTTTAATTGCGGTTAAATATAGTATTGAAATGCCACGCCCACTTTTCGATGTTGCCCCATACAAACCACCCATCCACTTTTGACTTTTTGCATAGAAATATTTTTACTTCAGGTCCATATCACCTTAAAAATTGACATGGTGGCTTCTTATAAAGAAACTCTTCACTTCAATTTTACATTTTTGTATGCAAAGTGTTTTTATTGCAGCCAATATCGTCCTGAAATTTGACATGACGGCTTGTTATGGACAGACGCTCACATAAATATAAAGGGGTGAATTTTAAGAGTAGCCCCCATACACACTTAACGCTCACTTTTGTGTTTTTGTATGAAAAAGTTTCTAATTACAGAGTCAATATGAACTAAAAATTTAATATTGTGGCTTACATAACTACCCTGTAAAAAAATATTTGTAACAGGGTGAATTGGGTTCATTGATCTGTCAAAACTTATGTAACATATCGAAGAAATCATTGGAGAGCTAATAAAGTATATGTATACATACTACATATATTCATGAGCAGCGCGAATAGTTGAATCGAACTAGCTATGTCCGTCCGTACGTCTGAGAGAAAAGTTCTCCGTCAAGAATAGATTTAGACAAACTAAACTCACGGCATATGGTCTTCTCTAAGTGCCACACTGCTACAAGAGTAACTTACTATTTCATAACTCGACAATGGTAATATTTGTTATAATTTTAAATGTATTAGCATATTTTGTAAAATAGTTTGCAGAAAGCAATATTTGAAAGCAAATATTAGTTAAAAATTAGTTAAAAAAAATTATTACTATGAAAACAATATGCCGTGTACAGGGTATAATATAGTCGAACGCCACAACTATACCTCTTTCTTGGATTATATAAATTCAATATCTACATAAGCAAGGGTCCGGGTATTTCGAAGTCGTGAACGCATACTTGTTTGTTCTTAAATTAATAATAAAATAGTTATAAATGAGCATTATTTTAATTGGGTCGGGTTAATAGGTCCATATATGATCACTATAGAATATTTATGGCTCAAATTAAGAGTCTTAAGTTAGGTATAGTGTGCTCGATTACAAGATACACTGTAACATACAGGGTATCCTGTAGTCGAGCACACTTAGATTCAGCCATCTAAACTGTTTTACACACACATACATCCATACATATGTACATGATACATAAGTTGAACGCAATCGCTTACCGAATGTTCTGCGACTTTCTAAATGTATTTATCTAATATAAATTGAATTTTATTTGACTGTTTAGTACTATCACTACCCATACAATATATAGTTAAGGCATTTCATATGATGAATTATTACAACAAATTTTATATGTGGAAGCTTGAACCATACATTCGCACCATTATTCGTGTCGCTGCTCAGCTGTTTGGTTAGTGGTGGCACTACAGCGCAAGGTTACCAATCATGTTTCAAATGTATAGAGTTGTCAACACATAAAGCCTACATGGCGCAATTATATAAAAACGTATTTTATGCATGCTTAAAACCATTTAAGTCAAAAAGACATCTCACTTTAAATTATTGATATAAACTAACAGTGTTCAAAAAACAATTATAATAGTGATTTATTTTAAATTTACAGTGCTGCTTAAACGTTGACAGCCCTGCATTGTACATTCATATCTTCTTCTTTCAATCAGGCGGACAGTCGCTAAAATATAAGACTAATGTGTTTTTTATAAATACAAATTCGTAATAAGTTTGTATAAATAGACGGAAAAAAACAAAAAACAAAACGAAGCTGCGTAAACTAAATATTACTAACAAACGCGAAAATAAAAATAAGAGTAGTGAAAAAGCAAACACGGCGAGATGGCAGGTTCTGCACTGCGCCGTTTAATGGCGGAATATAAACGTAAGTTCATTGTTGTTTTTGTTTGTGGTGGTGCTGCTGCTGGTGTCGCAGCTGTTGAATTTAACATAAAATATGAGCGACTGAGTTGTACTTTTTTTCATTGAAACAACACAACAATAATAGAAATCCTTTCATGTTTGTGTATGTATATATTTAGAGTTAACTATGGATCCGCCAGAAGGTATTGTGGCCGGACCTATTAGTGAGGACAATTTCTTCGAATGGGAAGCACTCATCGCGTAAGTCAAGATATTTTACTGAAATACATATGTACATATACATGTGTATGTATATTCGCTTAATTTCACAATTTGTCATTGCCTTGTTTTACACAGTGGTCCCGAGGGCACCTGCTTTGAGGGTGGTGTATTTCCCGCACGCCTTGTATTTCCGCCAGACTATCCTTTGAGTCCACCAAAAATGAAGTTCACTTGTGATATGTTCCATCCGAATATTTTCTCTGATGGACGTGTTTGTATATCAATACTGCACGCACCCGGTGATGATCCCATGGGCTATGAGCTATCGGCGGAACGTTGGAGTCCGGTGCAAAGCGTTGAAAAGATATTGCTAAGCGTGGTTAGCATGTTGGCTGGTGAGTATTGTACAGCAACAAACAAGCAAACGACAGGCATATATGTAAATACATACATATGTATATTGTTTTTTATTAATTTTTGTAACAGAGCCAAATGACGAATCCGGTGCCAATGTGGATGCAGCAATTATGTGGCGTGAACGTCGTGAAGAGTTTAATGAGATCGCAAGACGCTTAGTACGTAAAACGCTCGGACTGCCGTTATAAGCACGAACGGTCGAGTAGTGTGCCCATGGATTCGAGTGCATCAAAACAATAACAAAATCGAAAAAAGCAGCAGCAGCAATTCCAGTTATCAAATTTACATTGACCAAACTAGAAACAACAATTTTATCAATGGTGGAAGCGGCAGCGGTGGCGGCGGGTCCTCGCGCACGAATTCGAACAAACGGCAAACAACGACAAAACAAACACACACACACACACACACACACAATCACTTAGCAAATACACATAAAATATATGTACATATATGTTGTTTATACCAGAGCGCTGTAAAGGAATAATTAAAATTTGAAAGAATCTGGGAATTATGCAGGCATTAAACAATTACAGAAAACTTCAAATATATTTATAAAACTAAATTCTATGTGTGGAAGTTGGTGATTTGAGGTGAAAGAGTTTTCTGTGGCACCGACAAATAATTCCTTGTTAAAAGGAATGTTTAATTAATCGAGCATTCTTTGTGCATTTTAAAATAAAAAATGTATCATTCTTTTACAGCTCTGGTATATATCATGTATATACATACATGCCGGCAACATGCAAGGATCGTACTAACCTGCTCCCACATTATCCTAGCGGCGAAAATACGCGGCAACGCGGCAATTTCCATTTTTAAGCAGCTATTACACTCTGTTCTTGACAATATATGTTGCAATTTGTTTTTGTTAAATTAGTTAAACGATGTTTTCTTTTTTTTTTGTAGTTTATCTTTTCATTTTTTTTTTTCTCTTTATTGGCATTAATATGTTGTAAACGTTTTATTGATCGGAAATTAAGTCTAGAGAAATTCCTAAAGAGCCAAATTGTAAAATATTATGTTCGGACATAATCTAGCATAAATTGAATATTCAGTTACAAAATTTCCGAAATTTGTACAATTTCAAGCAGAAATTCTAGCATAAGTAGTTTGTTCAGTTGTAAAATTTCAATATTGTAAAAATCGACTTAATTTTTAAGTACCAAATATGCACTCAATAGTGAGAAACAGACATAGAAATACTCAGTACACAAAAATATGTATTTAGCAAAAGCAAATCTAGGCAATTTATTGAGCAATTGTTTTTTTTTTTTTTTTTTTATAAACCATAATTTTACATGTTTTTTCTTTTTATCTGCATTAAAATTAATAGTGAGGGCAATAATAATATACATATATATTGTTTAAAACAATACCGCAGCAAACAAACACAAAGATATAAAAAAATGCAACTATCGTATGAGCGAGTTTAGTTATTAAAAACAAAACGCCTTTTTTACATGAATTACAATTAAAAGACCAAAAAAAAAAAAAAAAAAACTTTAAAAAAAAACCTCAAGCCCAAAAAAAAAAAATAAGCAACAGCAACGAAACAAAGGCACATCACATTTTGAAAAATATGTATGTCAAAAATGTAAATCAATAACGTTAGAACTTTGTTAAAAACATTGCTAAAAAGACATTATTGTTCAGTTTGATAAAAATTATATAAAAAAGCAACTCATTTGTATGTCGAACTTGATATTAATAAGTTGAACTAAGAGACTCAGTGTTGTGCCTGCATATGTATACATGGAATGTGTCCCGAAAAAATGTTTGCCAAATTTAGCCACTTGATAGCTGAGCTCAAAAGCTACAATGTATGCTCTCATGCTTCAGAGAACAGCCGTAGCCGTATGCCACCTTTCCTTGCTTACGGAACAATGCATATTACGGCATTATTTAGGTAAATAAAATAATTATACTATTCACACAGGGTTTGAATAGTATTATCAGTTTGTGTGAAAGTTTGTAACGCATTAAAGTAAGCATTGTCGACCCCATAAAGTATATATTGTATATTGATCAGCTCGACGAGTCGATCTAGCCATGTCCGTCTGTCTGTATGTTGTTGGGGACTAATTTTTATACTATCAACCACTTCTTGGGGTAGCGCCCATATAAACCCACCGCCCACTTTTAAATTTTGGTATGAAAACTTTTTTTATTGTCTATAACAACTTTATAATTGACATGGTAGCTTCTAGTAGACGAACACTTCACATATAAATTAGTGCATGGGACCTGCACACTTTTTGGGGTAGCCCCCATACAAACCCATTGCCCTCTTTTGAGTTTTTGTATGAAAAACTTCTTTGTTAAAGTCAATATTATGTTGAAATGCGATTTAGTGGACAGCCCCCTCAATATACATATGCAAATGGGCGAGTCCCGCCCACTTTTTGAGGTACTCCAATACAAACTCACTGCTCTTTTTTAAGCATTTGTATGAAAAACGTAAATATCAACTTTAAATTCGATATGTTGGCGTCTTATAGATGGTCGCTGCACACACATCTACTAGAGGGCGTGTACCGCCCACTTTTTGGTGTGGCCCCTATTTAAACCTCCACTTTTGTGTTTTACAATACGATTTAAAATTTCGTGTGAATAGTATTAGAGCTTCGGTTCAACGCTTTTCTTGTTTTTAGAGTACATATACATATAGAGGTTATGTATCTATGTGCTAAATTGAAATAAACAAGTTGGCAATTTATTAGGTGATAAATAATTGTATAGTTGGTAGATAAGAATTTCTTAGAAGACTATTTTCTTGTTTCATACTTTTCAGAGTTATATTTTTTTCGTAGTCGGACTTTAGTTGTTCAACTTTACCGAAAATATATTTAAAACCCGCGAGAGATGGCTATTACGAACATGACCGTGCAACATACGTAAATATATTTGTACATACGTACATACATAGACTGCTAAAAACATAACGCTTCCTTTTCGCTTCGTCGTAGTCGGGTAACGCACTCTACGATTTAAAATATAAAAAAAAAAACTTATTCTCAAAAAGAAATAGTTTTTCAAATATCTAAAAATGCATTATTTTTAAACTCGTATATCTCGGAATCGGTCGGTATACCTGACCTAAGGTTGCTGTTGGGCTACCTCACCGGCCATCATCCACTGAGATATCACTTAAATAAACTATGTAGGTCTCTCCTCAGAAACAGAGTGCAGACTCTGTCTAGAGGATGAGGAAACTAGTTTGCGATTGCCCGGCCTTGGCCAGGTTCAGAATTGAGCAGATGAATAGACCCTTTATTACATCTGATCAGATTAGAAACACCTCTCGTCTAAGGTTATTCTCCGTTTCATTAAAGAGACGGAGAAGATCCTAGATAAATTAACTTAACCATATCCGGTCTAGGGTACAAAAGACATAATTTTTTGTTGCAGTGCCCTTTTCCTATAGGATGGCCCTCCGACGTTCTAGCTCTGACACTGAGTCTAGTCCTAGTTATAGGCTGATCGAACCTGGTTCGCAGTGACCACTTGCTTGTCATGCGGCTCTGGCCCAGACACTACGCACTGGTTATGGTTATCTCGGAAACGATAGCCTTTAGGCAAATGGCGTAAGCACACAAATTTTACCTCTTGACCTCAGCTATCACGTAGTTGAGTTTGGCGAACAGTTTTCGGGATACTTTGTACAATGAATTTTTACTCTGTTTCTACTATATGTGTGTGAAAGGATATTTTATAGAATTTATGGGATGTGTGTAACAGTAAAGTTAGAATATGTATTCATACAGAGAGAGAGAGAGAGACGCAAACACTTTTCAACTTTAACAAAAACAAAACATTTTATTCTTTATAGGGCTAATGTACAACAATACACAGGGCAATTTTCACGACTTGCCCATATCTTTATAGTTAATTTTTTGCACAATTTATCCTAGTTTTCAATGTCATATCTGTTATTAATTTATATGTATATATATATATATATTATATGTATATATTGTATATAAACGTATTGCCTACATCGACAAACCAATATATATACATATTTCACAATATATACATATAAATTTTTCGTCGAAGTAGGCAATACGTTTATAGTAGGCTTAATAACAGATATGACATTGACAACTAGATACTTATAGTGTGAAAAAAAATTAACGATTGAGATATGGGCAAGCCATAAAAATGGCCCACAGAGTGTGAACAAGAGCCGTACTGGCAAGTGTGAATCAGATATATCATACATTCCAATGATAAAGATATGCCATACGTTTATCATTGGATATATAGAAATCCATAGCTAACTTTTCCTGAAAATCATGTTTTAAGTAGCACAAATTTGCAATGTTTGTGCACGTGCATCTAAAACATTTGCGGCTAAAATATTTTCTGTGCAACAATAAGTTGTTATTTTTTCCATTTCACATTGAGGTAAATATGTAAAAAATATTTCTCAATTTAAATTGCTCTAAACTTGAACAAGGCTATTGATATATGTAGATGATCAATCAATCTTGTTTTAGGACCAAAACTACAACTCACTACCCGACAAAACAAAACGCTGGCTATTAAACTATCTTAAAGATAGCATGGCGTACGTTGAGTTCAGGGGTGCGTTTTCGGCGTATTGAAAGTTGAAAATGGGCGTACCGCAGTATGGAGTTCTTCAGTTTTTATTTTACAGAGAGGTTACACCGTCCATTTTAAAGTTTTTTAATTAAAATCATTTTATTATAACCAATATCAACTTCATATTCGGTATTTTTGCTAATTTCTTATACGTATATTAAATGGAAGTATACCGCACACCATAATATGAAGCTCCCACATAAATCTTCTGCCTAATATTAAGTTTGATTTATTGCAAACGGTTTTACAGTTTATAGACTCCAAACAAAGTTTTAAAGTTTTATATAAAGTTTTTTATATGTGCTTGACGGTCGCTATATACACGAACACTCAAATAGAAATCATCACCAACAATGCAAATATAAATAACAATTTGGATATTCAAAGTGTGAATAGTATTACACAAAATTTAGTTGCAATGTTTGCATTGGTGCTTGCTTAAATAAAGTGTTGGATACCCCAGTATCCAACAAGGCGAGTCATTCTAGTCATGACCGTCTGTCTGGTGTATCCTCGCACCATTTTTTCTCAAGTTTTGAGATTCAAGACGCCCCTTTTATCAGTTATATCATCTATTACGATTAGACTCGCTGTTCACGCTAGGCCATGGTTTAAGTAAAATCATAAATGGAAAAACATATACATACTCGTGTATACCATTATTTCTGAAAATTTACGTGATAGAAATTTTGGGTAAACAAAACATAAAGATTCTTCTCATAAAGATTTAATCAAAATAATATTGAATAATATTTCAAGTCAAATATCCAATGATTCAAATGTCACAGTCTTTTCATTCGTTAAAACAGATTCGTGACAAAACTAGATATTTTGCATAATAATATAAATTCAGAATCATTTCGTATAACTAGACGTACAATCATAACAAAACAGAGTGAAAAAAAAGTGAAAATAAAAAAAAACACGCGGCGAGATGGCAGGACGTGCACTGCGTCGTCTAATGGAAGAGTATAAAAGTAAGTTCATTGTTGTGTTGTGCTATATACCGCAAACGTGTTTCCGTGGTATGGTTATCTTGGGCTAATGGGAGATCCACTGAATCGGTGTCAGAGCGAAGAGCCGATAGTTGTTGCTTTTATCGCAACCATTTAGCCAAAAATTATATATTAACAAAGATGATGAACTCATGCATGCATACGTATGTTGTATCTAAAAAATAGTGCTACGAAAATAACCGAGTGCTCATTTTGTTATTTTCGGCTTTGGTAAGAGTTTGTGCTGCCGGGTCGCACTGGTACGATCCGCCGTGGACATTTTTTTGCTTGTATGCATTGCACAATCTTTTTTAATACATAATTTCTCTTTGATTATATATTAACAATCTTCCATTCGTATGTTCTTAGAGATTATTATGAATCCGCAAGAGTGTATTGTGGCTGGGCCCGTTAGTGAGGATAATTTCTTCGAATGGGAAGCAACGATTTCGTAAGTTTATGATTCAGATATTTAACGGGAATACATACATATATATTTATATATCATTGCCTTGCGCTACACAGAGGACCCGAAGGCACCTGTTTTGAAGGTGGTGTATATTCTGCACGTCTATTCTTTCCGCCCGATTATCCATTGAGTCCACCAAAAATGAAATTTACTTGTAAGATATTTCATCCGAATATATTTGCTGATGGACGCGTGTGCATATCTATACTACACGCACCCGGTGAGGATCCCATGGGATATGAGCAATCGGCGGAACGTTGGAGTCCGGTGCTGAGCGTTGAAAATATATTGTTGAGTGTAATTAGCATGTTGGCTGGTGAGTATGCCACAGTGTCACTGGGTGACAAATCAACCAAACATCTGATAAGTCATATATTTTTGTGTGTTTTTAATAACAGAACCAAATGACGAATCAGGCGCCAATGTAGATGCAGCCATTATGTGGCGTGAAAATCGTGAAGAATTCAACAAAATCTCTAAAAGATTAGCGCGTTCAACGCTCGGACTGCCGGAATAGGTGCACACCACCGTTCTGGAATGTACCCTATGGATTCGGGGTACAATCATTAGCAACAGCAGTTACTAGTTACTATTGTCACATTAATCGCACAAAGCTAATTGTCCATCAATTTAAATAACGGCCAGCAACGACAAAACACACACACTGACACACACACAAACACTTGGGAAATGTACTATATGTACCAGATTTAAGGATCTTACTAATTTTCATCTATTTATCTTAGTGGAATATATGAGTTCTCTGTTTAAACAAATATTTAGCTATTCTTAACAATTTACTGCAATTTAAAATTGTTGAGCTAGTTAAATATTTGTCTGTGTAAGATCCTTTTTAAGTTTAGCTTTACGAGTATATTTTTAATATTTTGTAAGCGTTTTAGTCACAAGAAATGCCGATAGCCAAATTGTATATCATGTGTACGAGCAAAATCCAGCATAACATAAAAATTCCAAACTTGTAAAAACCTAAATATAATTCCTACAGGCAGAAATTCTAAAGGTTGTTACAAAATTTTTATATTGCACAAATCAGCATTATGTAAGTACCAAATTTAGAAGCAATAGTAAACAAAGCAAAATCTATTTAGCAACAAAAAAAAAAATCAAAAATTGTAAATACACATAATTTATTTAATCTAACGAATGTTGTTCCAATAACCATCGTGAGACGTCTTACACGTCCTAATCGTAATAAAAAATACGTAATTGGTACAGATTGGACCAGTATACAAAATAGTTTTCCTACAAATTTATGGTTGCAATAAAGAACTTTGAACTAGCTACAGGGTATCTCGAATTTAAACAAATTCGACTGCAACATTCTTTTTTGTTTTGTTTGCAGTATTAACTACAGAATCTTCAATATAATATTAATATAATTTTAATATTAATCTGTCAACTTTTCAGTTTTTTCAGGATCTGTCAACTTTAAAACGTCAGTCAATGTTTGAATTTCTATATAAGAATAAAGCCAAATTTGTCATATCTTAGTAACTATTTGAGGAATATGGATGAGATTTGATATATACATACATATGTACATATATAAGGGCCACCGCGAAAAACAAGATTCAGCAGTAAAAAGGGCAGTTTCACCCCGCCAAAAAAAAAATAAAACAAAATGGGTGTAGCAATGCAAACCGTGTACGCTAGGTATTGATACTTGGTCTGTTCGTCATTTCCAGAACTACATTTTCGCTAATAATCATGTATGTATCTTTACTACTCCCACGAATTCTACACAGCAAACACCGTCTTTATGCTGTTTACCACGACTCTATAACAGAATTACCAATAACAATTGCCAAGTAGACAATGCTAAGAATGGCTTAACACTTACTGAATTTTTGCGTAGAATAAAAAATCTAAAAACTAAATAAAAACCGGCATCTTTACATATTTTTACGATATTTTCCCGGCAGCTTTTCAACTGCGCAAGTGTTGGGAAGCCAGTATTGCAAACTAGTTGTGCAACACTAATCGCAACATCTGTTACATATGCTTTTGCGCTCTCTTACACTCGCTGTGACATGCACTAGTAGTAATTATATATGTATTTCGCTTGCACATCTACAAGCCTTTCACCACACAAAGCCTTTGCAGCACTGACAGCTGGCGTAATTACAACAAAAATTTTGAGGCAGAACGGGAGCAGTAGTGTATTTTATATCTCAACAGCGAATGAGTGAAGTTGGAGCGTTGTTATTTTTTTTTGTTTTTTTTTTTTTCTTCAAAAGCCGCCGCCGCCGTAGGCAACATCTGTACGCTGAGCTGAGCAAAGTGTAAATTGTTATATTTAACGTATTCTCGCTACTGTCATCATCATCATCGCACAAAGAATACTAAAAGGTATGTTAATGGAAAGTCAAAATTGCACTAAGCTGCCGGAATGTTAATTGAAGCTCTAAAAGTGAAAAAAAAGTGTGCTCTAACATAAAGACAGATTTTAATCTGAGCTGATAAAAAAATATACACGAAAAACATGACGCATATTGAAGCGTTGAATATGTACGTTGAACACGAGCAGCAGCAGCAGTAGCATACACACGCATACACACTACAAGTATCTATGGGAGCGCATAGAAATTTTGAGAGCGGCAACAATAACAACAGTGAACACCACAAAAAATAAAAAATAAATAAATAAATGAAGTGACTAGAGTTAAAGGTGCTTTTTCCGTTGTTTGATTTGTGATTTGTGAGCGCGGCTGTAATTATTTGTGTTTCAATCGCGAAATTAATTAAGCAAATTCGATAGAAACAAAAAAAAAAAATAAGAAAGACGACAATTGTATAGTAGATCGTTCAAAAGTGTGGGAAAGAGAAAAATGAGCGGTAGATACATTGTATTTATACGTACATATGTGTAGGTGACGGCAGTGGAAGCATAGTTAAATCCAACAACAATTTCATCAGTTTCTTTTTGCTCACACACACACATGCACATACGAACTCACATACATAGCAGTACTGGGCGCGTTATTAGGTAATGTTTTTTATTTTTTTTCTTTTCTTTATATATACATATATGCACTTTCAAAAACAATTCATTGTTTTTAGTCGGCGTCGCTGCTCCGTACATTTTGCATTAAAATTATAGTATTTTAATGCATTTAACCGTACGCGCCATATTTTCAAATTTAGTTTTTCAATCATAGACGTAGCCGCTACAGCATTATTCGTTGCTGAACAGGGCCGGGCCGGGCCGTGCCTTCTTTCCGTAACCAATAGCCAATTGCCATCATTAGAAGCTTATAAATATGTATGTATATTAAGTGCATATTTGTTGATAATGACAAATTTTATTTGTTACCCCATATTCTGATGTAATTACACATGTATATTCAGCGGCGTCGCTGCCAAAGAATATTTCCACTTTCTTGGTTGGCGGGGGTGACGGCGTCGTTCCGATTGATGCTGGTTCTTAGCTGAAAAAAAACAGAATATTCACACACACACAAAAACTTCGCAAGCGCCCGGCTGAGTTTTAATCAAAAAACAACACAAAAATAATCCGATAAACCACTTTAAATAAAAACCACTGCTGTACTTTAAAGCCACACTGTTTATTGTTCAAAGTTCCTTTTTTTTTTTTTGTTTGTATTATATTATTAATTGTTCACACAAAGTCTTTTCCTTTGTTATATTATATGTACATTAGGGCGGGTCAAATTAGTTATTCCCAAGAAACCATAGGTCTAAAATCAATTCCTAGGTTATGCCTAGCGAGGTCAAAATTTGTATATTGTACTCCTTCATAAACTATATAGCTTCTTATAAAAAACACTGTTCAAACGTCCAAAAATGGCAACGTACTACATCATTCATTTTGGGCTTGTTTAAAAGGAAATTTTGCCAGCTCTCCGAATCTGTTTTCATTTTAAAAATATTTTGATTTTAAATTGAATTTGACAAACCTAATACTTAAAAATTGTTAAAAAATGTGAAAAATCATCAGAAACCCGATTTGACCATTTTGTATTTCTTTAAATTTATTTATTTTGTTTTTTATTATTATTTCATAATTTTGCTACATTCTTCACACACCTTTGTGTTGCAACAATCAAAACGACCAACTATGCTGCGGCTGCAGAACCAAAAACGAAACAACAGATTCGAAGAGTAGCTAACGGGGTTGGCTCTCGCCCGCTCTTAATCCTAAAATTACATTTGGTTACTGAATTAAAATAACTGTTGCGCTATGAGGCGTAAACAACATATTTAAAGAAAATATGTATACATAATTTTTATAGCAGTATTTCTCATCCAAATTAATAAAATATTGGCTATACCACTTAGCTCCCGCCGTTTTGTTTTCAAAAATTAATTACAAGAAACCAATATATACAATATATACAAATTTATAATTCAAAGTATAATCCAACGTTAGAGAGCCACCACTTTCCCCCTTTTCTCTGGCAGCAGTCGAAAGAACGTCTTGTCTTTAGAAGTAAAAGAAGAAACAACTCATTTTTTGGATTCCTCGTAGTTACGAGAATGCTGCACAGCCATACCAAAATTATTCAATGGAAACAAGTGATAATCGGAAGTAGCAATGTTTGGCGAATACAACGGGGGTAGTATAGGACATTCCATTTGAGCGTTTCCAACTTGATTTTAAATGCTTTTACAGCATGGGGCCGAGCATTGTCTTGCTGAAAAATCACTTATCTGCTTCAATTGGGGCCTTTTTTCTTAAATACTCGACTGAAATGCATCAATTGTTGTTGTTGGTAGCGACCAATCGCGAGGGTTTCATTGTGTTTGGTTAGCTTATAGTGGATTACACCCAGCTGATACCATAAAATGCAAAGCATAACCTATGAATATTTGGCTTCTACGTTGAATGTTTATGGTTGGTCAGGCATAACCATGACTTTTTGCGTATAGAATTGTTGTAGCGTATCCACTTTTCATTGTCAGTCACAATTAGGCAATTAGATGCTAAAATGCATTCCTCTTCCGGCGTTTACGTCTCTTAGTGTCAACTTGTAACATTTTTGCTTCTGTATCATTACCAATTCTTTAAGTTGTTTTTTTTTTTTTTTTTTTCAAAGCAAATATTTCAAATCAGTTTTGGTACATAATATCTTTTGAACTGTTTTTCAAACATTGATTATAAAAATACAAATTTTCTGAATTGTAAAGTTGTTCTTTCAAAACTTTTTGAAAATTAAGCGGAAGTCACACACAGTGCCAAATTATGTGAACAGGAATAACAACCAATGATTATACCCTGTACCTAAAGCACAAGGGTGCAAAAATATTCTGTAAATGTATACCTATAACAGGTTTAAGGAGGTGTGGTATAGCTCATATGATCGAGTTTATGAAATCAATATGCCACGTCGACTTTTTGGGGTACCCTCCCCCATTAAAACCCACCGCCCATATTTGTATTTTTGTATGAAAAATCTTTTTTTATCACTATCTATGCATATTCATTTGACGAAGTGTGAAGAAGTTCTTTATTACCGTCAATAGCCACTGTGAAACAACGCTGTCCAGCCATAGCGACAGGAGGACGAACACCTTTGTGTTGTCACACACACACACATATACGAACGCTTGCCGAAGTCGGCTACTTAATGCTAAAAAAAACGAAAATTTAAATTAGTTTCGATGTTATTGTAATTGCTTGCTCCGGCACACGCTTCACATTATTAATAATTGATTTTCCACCACTGTTAGACGTATGAAGCTCCACACATTCGCCCGTCCCAAACCCATTTTGCTTTTTTCGATGGAACTGTATATATACATACATAATATATCATACTTAATAAAGTACTGGGTGTCTCAAAAGAAAGTTCACATTTGATTTGCTGATTGCGTGAACGCAACTATTCCGTACGGCGCGGGGGGTATGTCAATCGGTAGCCTAGTTTTTGGGAATTTTGTCGCTATGGAGCGCTACTCGGGAGCGGACCGTGCGTTGTGTGTGCGTACGTGAGTTTTACAAAAATGGTAATTCAGCAATTGTAGCGCGTAGAAAATTCTGCAGTATTCGACATGTTCGTCATTTAAATGATGCGCCAAGCCCTCGACTCATTGGAAAATGAGTCAAGCAGTTTGAAGAGACCGCTTCAACGCTGCAATAACCAAAATCCGGGCGTCCAATGTCTTCGAGAACGTTCGAAAACGTAGACAGTGTTACTCAGTCTGTTCGTGACAACCCGGACCGGATCATTGTTCCGCATTTTTAGCAACTTCACACACGTCCAACTTGTCTCTACCACGAGTTCATGAAATTTTTCCTGGCAAATTGATCTCCAGGAGAGGTGACATAAATTGGCCTCCACGAAGTCCCGATTTAACCCCTATGGACTTTTTCCTGTGGGGTTACGTCAAATCTAAAGTTTACGGCAACGAACCGACTTCACTGGCACATTTAAAAGAAAATATCCGACACGAAATGGCAGCCATCACGGAGAATACCTGCCGAGCCGTCATAGGAAATTTTAGTGCTAGATTAAATGAATGCCGTGAACGCAAGGGTTTACATTTGGGCAATATCATTTTTAAGAACAAAATTCCCAAAGTGTGTATTTTAATATGTAATAAACATTTTGTCAATAAACTACTTACTTTTTTATCGATTTTTTAAATGTGAACTTTCATTTGAGACATCCTGTATATGCATATTGAGTATCTGGCATGTATTTCACCTTTGTTACGGTTGAAGATAGTTTTTTTTTTCGCATGAAATGATTAGAAAGATCGGCTGATCGACTCGACTTGTCTTGCTGATCACGAATAAATATGCTTTTTGTGGTCATCGATGTTTCCTTTAAGGTTTTGCAAACTTTGTGATTCACACCAAAGCTGTGAACAAAAATAAATCGGCAAACTCGTTGAACCACCTTTTAATAAATTCTAGCATCAACGAGAATTTATATAGCTCCTAAGCTTCTTAGTCCATTTATTTATAAATTTTATATTACATATATGCTATATGACCGAGTGTCATATGCATAGACTATATAAATCGTCCATAAGTTTTATATAAAAGTCTGTTTTAATTCTGATTTTATAACAAAGTATCATTTGTTTTCAAAGCGCATTAAAATGCAACACAAAGAAATATTGAACAAGTTATACTCCAGAGTGAGAGAGAGAAAATATATATAAACACACGTCAGTCTTTTTCAGGCAGGGCGGTAAATAAAGTGCGAATATATTATTGTAATATGTGAGTAAGTTAGCAAGATTGTATTACTCTAATCATGCGATACAGCGGCAAAAATATGCTGTGACTCAGTGTAATAATATAAGGTTCTGTCATGCGAGAAGCCTGTTACCAATTGATAGGACAGTGTGAACACGAATGAGATGACTAGATGCAATTTTATGGTTATGGTTTTCAATGAAATTTCATAACAGAAAGAAAAATTATATGAAGGTTGAAAGCTGGTGTTTAAATTTTTTTGTTTTTCATTCTAAATTTTCGTAATGTACAGTATATTAGTATGTATTTATATACAATATAAATATATATATATATATATATATATATATATATATATATATATATATATATATATATATATATATATATGTTGCTGAGTTATATTCATGACATTTGACTTCCAAATCATTTGCGTTCTAAACTTACATAGAACTATTGGATTAAAGTAGATAAGATAAAGAGAGCCTAGTAATAACATGACTGACGAACATCATATGGTATACACCATATGTTCCGTGAATTTTTTTTGGATATATTAACATTAACACCCAATAGACAAGTTGTCAATAAAAAAAAATATTCATACAAAAAGTCAATAGTGGGCGGGTGGTTGTATAGAGGCTACGCCAAAAGGTGGGGGCGGTGGTTCAATATGAATACTTGAATAATTTGACTGCAATAAAAAGTGTCTATGTGCCAATATAGAACTGAATATCATAAAAATTGGTTCTCTAAAATGCAAAATGGAGTCTACGATGTCTCCTTTAATGCGTTACAAGTTTTCAGACAAACTGATAATACCACTTCATATTATGTGTGAATGGTATAACAAAAATGGCGTAACAACTCAAACCGGGTACGCTACGTATTGATCCTTGTCTGTTCGTCATTTTGTGGAAATTGGCGCGTAAATAATTGGCGCTGCGGGGGGCGTGCTAGTATATGTAGATAATAAGGACGGACGTTGGGTAGCATGCTACATATTTCACATTTTTGAGAATAAAACATTCTATTATAGAGTATAAAAGTATAACTTATTCGATTGAAATATAAAACGAATCGCAGAACATTGTCAACGCCCTTCCAACACAACTGGGTGCTTAAAAAATTAGTTGTTCTATTAGTTTGAATTTCTTAAACTATGGTTGTTGGTTTTTTACTGTCACGAGTCGAAGGTAACAAGATACATTTTGCTTGTTTGACCATGACTTTAGGGTCGATAATTGTTCCGCCCTAATAAAAAGCAAACAAATGGTAAATTTAAGTTCAAATTGTGTTTCAAAACACTTTAAAGAGGAAATTAGTAAACAAGTATAAAGGTTGATGAATTTTGCTTGCTTCTTCAGAATATATTTTGTTGTTGGAAATAATTTATTTATTTATAATTAATCCTGAAATGAATTCTTAGTCTGAAGTAAACTTGTACACATTTACGACAACTTTCATTTGGTAACTCATAAATGAGAACACCATGTTGTGAAAAATATGTACATGCAAGTAAAATAAATTTTTGTGCTCTTGGGCTCAATTGAAATTGATGTTGGCGCAGTCCGTTTTAGTACTTCAGTTTTTAGCGAACAACTTAGAACTGTTGGCAAACAAAAATGCGCAATCTCGATATCTCATTCGGACTCACACTTTCTTATCAATTAGATCGATATTTATTTTGCAGCTTTACCATACATTTAATATTTGACTTATGAAGGAAGCACTTTTGCGCGGGAACAATACCTGGAACTGGGTACTGGCCCTCTGTGTGTTCGTCTTATATAATATGAATATCAACCGTTCATGGGGGCGTTATATAAATTTTTGATGATTTACATCCTTATTACATAGTACATTTGTACACATATCCTGTACTTAATCATATCAATATAGATACTCTATAGCCTTGGGACCAAAAGAAGATTAAATAACGGCCCCTAAACACTCCTATATCATAAAAATTGTTACCCAAAAAAATGCGCAACAACATCCAGACGGACATAGCTAGATTGTCTCGTCGAACTAATTTATAATATACTAGCGACGTTGTACGCGGCCTCCCCTTTCGCCTGCCACCCCTTCCCCACCTTCCACATGCTCTTTTTTATTGATCCAAAAAAAGTGGAAGGAAAATCTAACAAATCCAAAAAAAATTTCTGTTTACCCAATCGCCACGAAACTTCACAGGATTACCCACGGGACTATTTTGAATATTGCCTCAAAATTTGATCAAAATCGGTTGAGCGGATTCGGGGTCTATAGGGAACATACATACATACTTCCATTTTTATATATGTGTATAGATATACCGGGTGTACAAATAAGTTTTGGTTTTTTTTTTTTAACTGAAGCTGTATTCAGAGAAATTGGTACAAAGAATTGTCCACCGTTATCTTTCCGGTAGCATATGGATTGCACGTTGAAAAGATTCCTCATCTTTTGAGGCGATCCAAGTATTGACCCAATTTTTGGCTTCTTCGTAAGGAGTGAAGTGTTGCTCGGCCAAGCCATGAGACATCGACCAGAACAAGTGGTGATCGAAAGCAGCAATATCAGGTGAATACGGCGGGTAGCGTAGGACATCACATTGAAGCGCCTCCAAATTTTGCTTGACAACTTTTGCAACATATATCCGAACATTGTCGTGCTGAAAGATGGCTTTTTCGTATCTTTTGGCATATAGTGTGCTCTTGAGCTTCAATGCTCAATTCAATTGTTATTGGTGATTTTCCTCAGTGACGGTTTCGAAAGGTCGGAGTAGCTCATAATAGATCACTCCGAGCTGATCGCACTAGATGCATAACACTAAATTCTCGCCATGAATATTCGGTTTGGCCAATAAGGTTGATGCACGGCCGGGGTTACTCCACTATTGTCTGCGCTTTGAAAATTCGTACTGGATCCAATTTTCCTCCTCTGTCTCGATTCGATTAAAAAAAACCCTTCAGATTTTGCCTTTGGAGCAATTGTTCGCACTGAATAAAGCGGCTTTCGACGATTTTTAGCTTGAGTTCATACGAAATCCAATTGACTTATTTTTGCAGCATATCCATAGCCTTGAAACGATTTGTTGTTGAGTCTCTACCATGGTTTAAGTAAGCACCTCTTGTTCTTGCCATGAATCTTGGTCCAATAACGCCTTCAACTCAACGTATTTAAACTTTATTGGTTTCCCTTTGCGTCCTTTGTCACTGGTGTCAAAATCGCCACTCTTAAAACGGCGAAACCAGTACTCACATGTTTTTATTAATGAAGCATGATCTTCATATGCTTTACACAGCAATTAAAGAAAGTATGTGTTGTTTACACTTCAGCGAAATGACACATACCGATTTTTAGAGGGAAGTGATGCTTTAACAAAAAATATATTAGAAGATGGTCCTATGCGGTTTAATACTAGTCACGTCATCTTTTGTAAATCCCTTATTTGTAAACTTCTATGTACACCCAATACTTTATGGGGTCTACGATGCACCTTCAATGCGTTTCACCCTTTTCAAACAAACTGATAACATTTCATCATAAGTATTGAATGATAATAAAAAAGAGTTTAGGCCTGATGAGCACATTATAACCCTTCTCACCTACGTCCATACTGACTCACGCTCTCTTTTTATCTCTCGCATTTGATTTGCGTGCATAATTTCATAAATAAATTCACATATTGCCGCATCCGAAGATTGTCGCAGTACAGCAGAGTATCTGTATCTGCATATAAAACCTGAATTTTGAAAGATACTACGTACATATGTATGCATGTACATACATATGTATGTATGTAGATTTTGTAGATAGATTGATGTCTAATAGTAGATAAACTGTGCCAGTTCTTTCGTTGGTTTGGTAAGCACTGAATTTCGATTAGAATCGAATCGATCGCAATAGATACTCAACACAACATTTTCATTGCATTGGATGAAAACTATAGCAAAGATTTTGTTTTTTCAGTTTATCACGGCCGTTCGTCGTACACTGTGAACATTCTTATCAACGCGGTTTGGCCGCCGTTGCCGCCGTCTCACCCAAAGATAAAAAAAGCAAACAAGTTATTGCGGACAAAACTATTTTTGTTTGTGTACTGAACACGTATATATAATATATACATACGAATATATATATATATATATATATATATATATAAATATATATATATATATATATATATATATATATATATATATATATATATATATATATATATATATATATATATATATATATATATACGAACTATATACATATATATTTATATGTAGAGTGTGTGTGCTTGTATATAAATTGTATTGTAGGTGGGATGATTTTTAAGCCTTGCATGCTGTTTGCCAGCGTCAATACACGTGACGTCATTATTACTTCTCTGTATTCAACTTGCTGCAGTATGACTTGAGCTTAAAATAACAGCGCCCGGCTGTTTAAGCGCTTGTGGAAAGAGCGATCAGCAGCCGATTCTGGGAAACCCCGTCTCTAATTGCCGCAGATCACGCAGCACACAACTCCCAGGCTGTTCAGAAAGCGTAACGAGAAAAAAAAAAACAAAATTAACATGGAAATCTCATTTTATTAATTGCAGTTTTCGATAGAAGACCCTAACAACACAGGGCGTATAGAAGTTCAGAAACGATACGCCACAACAAAATGCTATCGCTGCAACAGCAACAACGTCTACCGAAATCGACGCCACTCGTGGACGACTATGAAATCTCCAATACAGTACTCGGTTTGGGAATCAACGGCAAGGTAGTACAATGCACCAATCGTCGCACACAACAGAAGTATGCGCTCAAGGTGCTGCTGGACAACGGAAAGGCGCGTCGTGAGGTCGATCTGCATTGGCGTGTCAGCGGCTGCAAGCATATTGTAAACATAATTGATGTCTATGAGAACACTTACAGCGGCAGCAAGTGTCTGCTCGTCGTCATGGAGTGGTGAGTATAGAGAGCGTGCCCTCATTTTATAATAACAAATTGCAAACTCTAACGTTTTAGACTTTTCTTTAGCATGGAAGGTGGTGAACTATTTCAACGCATACAGGACAAAGCGGATGGCGCGTTTACGGAGCGTGAAGCTGCACAGATTATGCATGAGATTTGCGTTGCAGTGCACTATTTGCACAGTCGCGATATTGCGCATCGTGATCTCAAGCCCGAAAACTTGCTTTACACGACGCCACATCCAAATGCAATATTGAAGCTCACCGATTTCGGTTTTGCCAAGGAAACGCTTGTAAAGGATACGTTACAGACGCCATGCTATACACCATACTATGTGGGTTAGTAAAACAAAACTGCACTGTTGCGCTAAATTCACTTAATAGTATATAGTATAAAAATTTAACGCTTACTCTCTCTTCTCTACACACACAGCGCCCGAAGTGCTCGGTCCGGAGAAGTATGACAAAAGCTGTGACATTTGGTCTTTGGGTGTCATCATGTATATCATACTATGCGGTTTTCCGCCGTTCTATAGCAATAACGGTCTTGCCATATCACCGGGCATGAAGAAGCGCATACGTACCGGCCAATACGATTTCCCCAATCCCGAATGGGAAAATGTTAGCCAGTCGGCAAAAGATCTTATCAAGGGTATGTTGAATGTCGATCCGAGCAAACGTCTGCGTATTGAGGAGGTAATGCGCAACAAGTGGGTTGCACAGTTTACGGAAGTGCCACAAACGCCGCTTTGCACGGGACGCATGCTCAAGGAGGGTGAGGAGACTTGGCCGGAGGTACAAGAGGAGATGACACGTTCGTTGGCCACAATGCGCGTGGATTATGATCAGGTGAGTTTGGCATCAAACATAAACTTTTTCGTATATGCTTTTCTGTTCTGACTGCTCTGGTATTCTCTTTCACTTCAATAATACACTTTTAGATGCACATTAAAGCGCTGGATAAATCCAACAATGCACTGTTGACAAAACGCCGAAAAAAGATTGAGGAAATACGTGCGCAAAATAAATGAGTTAACTCCAAGAACACTAACCTAAACTAACATAAAAGGAAACGAGAGAAAAGAAAGTGAAAAAATGCGTAAAAGTTTAAACCTAAAAGTGAAACTGAAACTGAACGCAGACATTGAACAGTAACAATAATATTTAGAGTTATACAGCACGCTATATATACTTATATAGTAAATACGCATATGTATTTGTCAAGTACCTACATATGTAAGTTTTTATTTCATTTAATTTTATAGAATTGTATTGTACGTAACCCGATTTTCAAGGGCGAAGGGTATTTTCCCGTTTATTTTTTTATGTTTTTTTTTATTATTATTACTTTTTTGTTTTTGTATGTAAAACCTGACAAACAAGAAGTGCTTTTTCCATAATTCCTCAAAAGCTAAATATTTACGTCTAGTAAACTAAAATTTAATCAATAGTGTGACTATCTTTGCAAATGTTTTCATAAACTATACATAAATGCGGTATTTTGTTGTTAAACGTTAAAATAGAGGTTAACCAAGAAAAATTAAAAACAAACAAAAAAAAAACATAAATATTAAAAATGCCTACATTCAATTATTTTGATTACATAAAATTTACAAGTATTTGTATTAATTATACACATGAATACAAAAAAATAAAGAAATCAGACTTCGTTAAGCGATAAAATCAAATGTAAACCTTTTTTAAAATGTCAATTATTGGTAAGAAACGGAACACTACGTTTAAAGAAACGTTCAAATAAAGTTAAGTTTTTCTACGTGTCTCTACTTAATTAATGGCTTAATATTTTTTATTGATAGATTCAACTCTTTCAAATTCACTTGAAGTGAAGTAAAGTAGTATTAAAATTACATATTTACTCTAAATTGATAAGTCAATAGGTTAAGTGTCTTTTGATACACAACCTCACCCCCATGAACTCAAGGTATGCCCTTCTACCATTAAGATAGTAGCTTTTGATACACAACCTCACCCCCATGAACTCAAGGTATGCCCTTCTACCATTAAGATAGTAGTTTAATATCCAGCGTTTTGTTTTGTCAGGTAGTGAGGTGGAGTCCAGGTCTTGAAACAAGATTGCATGATCAACTGTATCAAATGTTTTGTTCAAGTATAGAGCCATTACCGTACTTTCGCATGCCATCGGCTTTTCGAGTTCATCGGCGATAAATGTGGTGATTTCGCTCAATAAACACTAAATTCCAAAGTCTAAAGTCAAAAAAAAAAACTATTGTACAGCGAGCCTTCTGTTTTTGAGTGGCACGGCGTTGCACCACCCATAGCCTGAGAAAGGGATTGACTGCCCAAATCTCAATCTTCTCGGGAAGCGATTCCCAAGCCCGAACGATTCCCGAGATAGAGAGAGATAGCATAGAGAGACTAGTGGGGGGATTAAAAATGCCAGAAAAAATGCTAGAAACGTCAAATTTGGTGTATCTTACATCAATTCTAATATGATGTATGGTTAAATTGAGGAGTCTTAGACATTGTACAGCGTATCTCGCAGTCGATCACATTGGACTGCTTGGACACACTTGTTCATTATCTTTTTAAAACATTAAACGTGATTTACTCAATTTTTCTCGATATTTATGTTGAGCTACCTTACCTCGAAATTGTTTCATTCTAAGTTGAGTACATACATGGTTTTTCGAGACTGGTTACGGAGTGCAAAAACGACGCTAAAATCGTAGCCTTAAACGAACAGAGTAGAAATATTGTGGTGTTTATTAGAGGGATATGATGTTTCTGGGCGAAGCCATCCAGTGCAAATTAGTATAATTATAATTCAGATGAAAGCAGCCTTTTCTTTAAAAAAAAAAGTATTTGCCACAGAATTCATTGGCATCCACGCAGCTGTTACCACAAGTGCAAATTAACGCTAATATGTAAAATTGCTAAAGTAAATCAACTCAGAAGAACTGTAGATAATTTATAAGGCTAATAAAAAAGTGCCACAAAAAAAGTAACGTTTTTAGACGAAGCTTTAAGTGCAACTGTTGTAAATTGATTATGACAAAACCATTTTGTAAGTTTAAACTATAAAATCCATATACTCGTACTTAGGTTTATATAAAAAAAAAGTAGTGAAGATTTCAAGCTACGATAAGTACAAGTGAGAGTAAACGAGCAAAATGCTTGAGAATAATCTTTCGCATGACTCTCTTCCCCGCTTATCTCCAATCTTGTTCCAAAAAAAACTGTATGTAGAATTTGATGGTTTTAGCTTTAGTATGTATGAAAAACGAGTCTGTACATGTACATACAAATGTACATATATACATATTTCTATTTATACTCATATTCATCTAGTTAAAAAACTGAATTTTTGCTTACGTTGTTCATTCGGAACGGCAGCTAAAATGAGAAAGAAATAGATAAAACAAGAACTGTTGAATAGTAAGTGAATAGAAGACTGTCCTATTCGTTTTGCTCCTTTGCCTTGTTTTGGTTGAAACCATAGGGTGAAAGGGTATTCCAGAACACGTTAAGTATATTTATTTTTAATCTGCAACAAAAGTCGAGTCAACCGGCTATCTGACAGTGTGTTTGAAGACCGTGATCTTGGCGACTGTATGAGATAGAACCTTTAAGTTTGAATATTTAGGCCCTTCTTAAAGTGTATAAAATGAACATAGTAACCCTACTTTAAGAGGTAGCCCTTTAAATGTGCTCCACAATTTGGTTGGTTTATGCTATTTTTACATTTAATGTTTGTGCACAGATGTCCTTTATAGGTTGCTATACTATTAGAATAGTCATGAAATTTTTAATGCGTGTTATATCGATCAGGAGAATATCACTCTATAAACTTTATAATAATCGATTAAATATTTACTGAAACTAGTGTTCTCCCTATGGTTGAATTTCCACCTTTATAGCGACAATACAAAACAGTTCAGCACCATTTGAGCGTTATGTATAACCAACATTTTGGGGCAACATAAGGCTGGCTCATATAAGTGTATTCGCTCTCTTGTCTGTTCCTTTAATGCTGAGAGCATTAAGTATGACCAAAATGTTGGGCTCAACATGTCGCGATCGACACAGGCTCGTATATACATACATATATTGATTCCTCTTCTTTTCAAATTTTACCATGAAGCCACGTTCTCAATTGATGCTCGCCAACATGTTGGCAAGTCCGTCTGTTGCGTATTTCCATGGCGTCACTCACTTTGACTTGTTTGTTGTAATTTTTTAACAAATTGGTAGAACTGAGAGAGGGAGAGAGTGCAGGTCTTTGCGATTGGCCGAAGGTGTTACATGAATTTTACCTAAGTTGGACGCTATACTTTAGAAGAAAATTACATTCGTCTTTACTCCACTTCACAGCCTCACCAAGAAACACAAAATGAACGGGAATATGTTTGGTTACATAACCTCAAATATCTCATATTTTGATCCTGGCGTGATGGGCCAATTCAGACCTCGGATTCGGATTCTACGCAACAAATTACTTCGGAAATGAACCTCAGCATTCCAACAACTCTCATAACCCCGGTATTTGTAGACCTGTGTATGGTTGTCATATTTTGATGTTTCGCAGCAAAGTTTATTGCAGACCGATTTAAACTAACTATATATACATGGTGTCGTATAAATTTTCTTAATCAAAATTTCTCAAAATGCAAGTGTATGACGTTTCATCGCAGAAAACCATTTATAGTAAAACATTTTTTAAATAACATTACGCACGGTAGAGAGTTTTGTTTTAATGAACTATGTATCCATATGGAACCTAAACTTCTTTATAATATGTAATCACATTTGTTCAATGGAAAATAAAGCAAAATGTGTACTCGGCTTTGTTAAGCTTTGATCTAAGGAATTTAATGACCCTTTTACCACTAAACTCCTATATACTTCTCTTGTTCGTCCGATTTTAGAATTTGGCTTCTGTATTTGGAACCCATACTATGCTATTCACGAGTATCATATTGAGTCAGTTCAAAAACAGTTTCTTGTCTTTGCTCTTAGGAGTCTCAATTGGGATCCTGAAATAAATCTTCCACCGTATCATGACAGGTTAAAATTAATTGATCTCCCAACTCTCTTATCACGTCGCTCTATGCTCTCTGCTGCTTTTCTTCATAAAATTCTTATTTAGTGATATTGCTTCTCCCTGCTTACTTCAGTTCATATTACTAAATGTTTCCATTCGGCCAACTCGCCACTTCGTGCCAATAAAATGGCCTTTTTGTACGACAAATTACTCGCCCAATAGTACACTCCGAGCTCTTGGTTGTATCTACAATAAGTTTTCACAATATTTTTCTTATAACTCTTCCTTACACTATGTAAAAAACTCTGTACAAATCACTATTCAACAAATTTTGTAAATTTCATTTAGCAACTTCTATTTTCTTTCTTTTTGTAATTGCGCCCGCTTTGGTCACTGCCCAAGCTGTGAGTAGGGTCACAATCGATCAACTTGGCGTGCCAAACGGGTTTGAGAGTCCGCAACTTCCTTCTTTTAGTTTTAAGTTAGTTTAGTTAATGTATACACTTTAAATTTTTACATCAAGCGACTGCTTTACATATGTAGTTTCAATTTTAAATAAACAAATAAAACATTAAAACATCATTTGGTTAAGAAGAACACAAAAAAATAAAGAATTGAACTGTTGGAGTCTACATAACAAGTCACAGTAAAATTTGATTGCATCAATTAAGTTTTATTTCATTTAGGTACACATAACAGAGTGCTAGTATACTAGTTCATACAATAACAAAAAATGCTCATTTCTGGCTGTTTTGATAAGCTAAAGCTATTTTTAAACGTCAAATAATTCGCTGCTGTGATGTAAAAATAAAACAACTCATACGAAAAATAAATTGTAGTTCTTCATTTTTATTGATAAATTCAACTTTTGTTTGATTTATTGTATTGCAAAAATAACATGTTGCTTTTAGTTTTTTGTTTACATTGCCTCACTAATATATTTTTAACAAGAAATTTTTCAAGTGCTTCGTTCATGATTGCATGTTGCGCTACAGTTAAAACAATTTCAATAAATGGCTAATAAGTTTTATACAAATTTATGTAGTATAAATTATATATCGTTTTGTACATTATTCATCAATTCATTGTGGTAAAAAATTTCACTTAGAAAAATACTTAATATTCTTCATTAGATGCTTTGTTTGAATAGGTTTTTTTATGGCAAATTGCTAAGATCACATTCGATCATGCTTAACAAGTTTAGTTTAAATTTAATCGTTTTCAATAACTTTTGCTTCACTTTTCTCTTAATAAAATATGATACTCTTCTTAACTTTATATATACATATGTATATATATTTTAAGCCAATTTGTACATAATTTTCTTTTGCCAGCCAGACAGACTACTTTTAAAAATAAGTGTTCTATTTTTAGGTTTCCGTACCAAAGAGTAAAACGGTACCCTATTACTAAGACTGCGCTGCTGTCCGTCCGTCTGTCTGTCCGCCTGTCAATTACTAAAAAACAGAATAAAATAACTATTTAAGGGGGATCTCCCATACAACAAATGTGATTTTTTTTGCCCGTTTTTGCTCGATATTGATAACGGCAACAAAATAAAACAAATATTTAAATGGGGCTCCCATACAACAGACATGATTTTTTTTTATAGATAATGGTACGGAACCCTTCGTGCGCGAGTACGACTCGCACTTGGTCGGTTTTTTTTTCATTTTTATACCGCAAAAAGTTACGTATAATGTCCAATATGAAGCAACTGTAAAAACTTAAAACATATTGTTTATTACTCTCCCCATAAAAGATGTAACTTTAGCTCTGTTCAGACCCCCATAAGCATATACTTCCCAGTCCCAATGCAAAATTATACTCCACATAAGGGAACCTGGTAGAGGCAACTATATTATTATATGCAAACTAAATTGATATGTATGTTGTTAATGCCAATGCACTTAAATTAACAAATAGATCGGACCAGTTTTAAATATACGCCTACAGAAACTATTGAACTACCTACGTATTATTCGTAGTATATTGTAAACTGTTGTGAGCTAAGGCATTCTAATCTAAAGTAAAGTATCTTAGACTCATCAATTTTTTTCATGTATCAGTGCATACATATGTACAAACACTGTCTTTTTAGTCGGATTCAGCTACACAACCCCATCAGTTGTTGTAACAGCTTTTTGTATCAGAAAATATATATGTATATATATACAATTTATTATATTATAAATGGATTATAGTATTGTGCAAAGCGATTGAACACATATGCATACGACAAAGGCTATCGAAAGATGTGTAAAGAGTATCAAAGCATCGATTCCACCGAAGTTTATGTTTGTCTTGTTAATTTTGATAATTATACAAACTTTAAGTTTTGTAAACTGAAGGTACATGAAATTACAATTTTATCTATAAATAATGTAATAGTATATGTACAACTATGCAACAAAGAAACAACTGTTTTGATCTCAAATCCTTGATGTAAAGCCTGAGCATTGTATTGGGCAAAATATGGCTGTCTAATAATACGAGATTCAATATATAAAAAGAGTCTGTGCATTTTTCTGGATAGTGTGTAGCCATATGTACGTACATACATACATATGCATATGTCGGTGTTTAATTTGAAAATCTGTGTGTAGGGTTTTTGTGTGGCTTTGTGTGTAAACTAGTACAAAGTTAATCCTAAACACACACACACACACACACACATATGTTTTTCGGATTAACTCTGTACTTGTTGCTGGTGTACTGTAGCAATTGCCAGTGTTTTTGTGTGTGTGTGTGCGAGTTTTGAGCCTTCTAGCTAAACATACTATCGCAACTGTTCTCGTTTTCGCTATTGGTAAACTCCATGGCGACTGGCAATGAATTTCCACGTCTGTAGCTCGACGACGTTTTCTGTTGTGAAATCGCGTGATAACAGAACTGTTGACCTGCGGTCAATTGTTGTTGCTTTGTGTGTTTATCGCGATCGCTGGTACAATTTATTTGACTACATCTTCGTCGTATTTGCAATACACTGCAAGAAGATTGTGCTGCTGTTGCCGCAGCAGAATCGGTTAACGTCGACGATGTAGATGAAGACGTTGAAGTGCTTGACGTAGCGGTCGTTGCGGTACCTCCTGCTCCTGATCCATGCGACGGCATAGCCGCAACAGCATTGAGTTTAGGAAAATATTTATACAATTCCAGAAGATTGTTAAGCGTTACATGCGGTCGATACTGAACATCGCTCAGATCATCTGTGGTGCTGTTGTTTAGCGGCGTCCAGAAGGTCAGTCCCAATTTAGCGAGATGACCACCCTACAACGATAAATGTTTGACAGTGATGAATGAAATCTACGTTGTACTAACACATTTAGGTATTTATAAACATACGTAACACACATAATATAAGACAATATGCATACATATAATACTATAATACAATACCATTATTCTCATCGACATACCAGTATTTTTTTCATAAATATTTTTGACCTGGTAAACACGAAAATCGCAAGAATCGAAACCGAAAGGATTTTGTAATATAAATTTTAGATTATTTTTGATAGTTTTTTTTTTTTTTTTTTGTGAAGCTAGTTTTATATAGAATGTTTGCTTTTATGTTCCATTTTCCGGCAGGAATTAAACTATCATAAATTAGTCAGATGTGGCAACGCTATTGTCATTTGTGCTCAGTTTGGTATGCCATTTTAGAATAAATAGGCAAATATACCAAGTTATTTCGAAATTCGTGGTCCATTTCGGGAATGTTTCCGTGTGCTACGTTCATTTTACTGTCCGAGCTACTAATTCAATTGAACATCGATCGTTTTCGTAACACGTAGTTTCTAAATAAGAAGAAATGGAAAATTGAACTGCCATATTGCGCCACATACACATTTTTTCAATCGATTTAATAAATTTTCCTATTACTCTGTAACTACTGAGCCGATTGATCCAATAATTTAATTATCTTTGATTCGGTATTCTACTTATTTAAACCGTTTAACCACAAGGCGAGATATGCTAAAATATATCAAAAACTCCGAAAAAAAAGATTCTAAAATTAAATCTATAAAAAAAAAATTTATCTACGAGTATAAGAAAAATCAATAGTGGCATGATGTCGATCGCAGATATTTTTTTTTTTTCAATTTTGTTGCATAGAGCTAATTAAGTACAATTATGAATAGTATATATGTATGTAATTACAATTATGTTGATATTGCGCGGAATACTCACCTTGATATCGGTTTCCAATTTATCGCCGATCATGGCGCAATTATATGGTTTCACATTCAGGAAATTGCATGCTGCATAGAATATATTCGGATGCGGTTTCTCCCAAGGCAGATCGGAGGATACCAGTATACAGTCGAAGTATTGATGCACATGTAACTTTTGCACCTTCTCCCACTGTGCGTTCGATGGTCCGTTGGTGATGAGCGCCAACGCATAGCCGGCGTGACGCAGGCGCGTGAGTAATTGTACATAGTCTGCATTTAATGCGAGGTAACGATAGCGCAACTGCAGCCACTTAGCGTAGATTGGTTCGGCGAGGTGTTTGTGACGCTGCGGAAGCGATTCGCGCCACAAATAGCTGCGCCACGAATCGAGAGAGGTCTGCGAGTTGTCCGGGCAGCGACGGAACGACTTGAGGAACGTTTGTGTAGCTAGCGTAGATTCATCCTTGCTAAAGGTATATTGTGACTCAAGCACTTCGGAAAGCTAGCAGTACAAAAAGTGTTTAGGAAAAGTAGACAAGTGAAAAAAAAATGATTTACAAAGCAAAGTTATAATTGAAAAACAAAAAAAAAATAATACAATATTAATGTCAATCAAAAGTGGCACATTTTTTTTTTTTTTTTTTTTTTTGTTATGGTGTACGTGACAGCTCAAAAAATAATAGCTCAATATTGTAGTTACGAAAATGGCACGATTTGTAAATCGTACGTTTTTGTTAAAACATCCGTTTGACCAAAAATAAGAACTAACAGAAAAACTGCTTTAATACTCGAAATACTACATATAATTTGTATAACATACATATTCTTTATTAGTTCAATTACACAATACAAATCAGTAAAACAATTTAAGCAAAACAACTGACAATGTTATTTTCAGTAGAATCTTCAGTAGCTCTTAATATTAATTTGAACTGCAATGTTTTCATAATTTTTTCGTTTTCATAACGAAACGAAACCCAACGACTTGAATTTAGCTGTTCCGGTTAACGAACGATTTGCTTCCGTTTTCCAATCCGAAAGTGTCATTTCCTAAATGGAACAAAATTAAAAATAATGAACAGCTGGATGTATTGAAAAATGAAAGCAGCGTTTGTATGATTCCTAAGCAATGTTACATTATTTTACTTTGCAAAATAAAATATAAATATAATATAAACATACAAGGTCTGATCTAAAAATAACCGAACTTTTAATTTTAATCATAAAACACGTAGCGCCATCTATTAAATGTTGGCAGTACTAGAAAGGTACATTTTTCTTCTTTCGAAAGCATCTAAGTTCTTTCTAATCGTTTGACAGTTTACAAAATGACACACGTTTTAATAACAGATGATCAAAAAATCGCTCGTGTTTGATGAAAAACAAGATTTGTCTCATCGACCACACTTCGTAATCGCCTGAACTATCTCCGTGCGATTATTTTATCTTCCCAAAAATGAAATGACTGCAATGAAAAGAGCTTTTTACGATGACATTCCAGCCACCGTGACACAGGCGCTAAAGAACAACTCAAAAAGCGAGTTTAAAAATAGTCTATGGATAAATTGGTTGAGTGTTCCCAACGTTGTATTGAGTTAAATGGCCTTCAAACATAATACCATATTTGTTTTATTTTATAACTAAAAAGTTCGCTTATTTTCAGATCAAACCGTGTATATGTACACCTAACACATTTATTGTGTGTATGTTCTGTATATACACACAACCGGAACAGCTTTACCAATAAAATTCAATTTGGCTCTTATTTATTAAAATATTATTTTTAGTGATGCTTAACAAATAAGGTGCGTTTCATTTCAAAGTAAACATGGCTTTTTTTTTTTTTTTTTTTTTTTTTTGAATGAGAACAAAGACTAATTACGAAAGCAAAATTAATTTATTTCATTCCACGTCAGCATATCGCTGGCTTTTACTCGGTAGATGCATTTATCCAGACAGGTAGAAGTCACACGGTGCTCATAAGCCGAATACAGCGAGTAGTTGAAGATTAAAATGTCAATTTGTTTTCATGAATTTATTTTACCTATGTAAGTCATCTACACTAAAAAAGGGCTTAAATAATTTGTATGCGAAAAGAAATGTTTACTAAAAATTCAGTAAATTTTTTGCTTGGATAAACTTGATTGGTTTTGCTGTCCGGTAAAGTAAAACTTCAAGAAGTGCTTGTAAGATACATTGCGCAACGAATGGAATAACTCTGTGAATTATAAAAAGAGAAACTTAAAAGTAAATATAGAGCAGTTCTGTGTTCAATCATACGAAATATGCTACATCCTTGCTAATGTAGAACTACGGCGATTTTGAAACTTTAAATTTAAAAAAAAAAAAAAAAATTTTTTTTCAGTAAAAAGAATTAAATATAAAACAATTTTCCGGCTATGCGGCCATGAAAAGTGTGCATATACAAAACAAAAAGCCGTATTGTGGGCGTGACATTCAGAAATATTTAATATAAGACATCTGCATCGTACAAAAGCTTGTAATAATCACAAAATATCAGAAAGAGATGAACGATTTTTAATGAGAAAAGTGGTGGGAAACCCCTTAAATTTCGACAAGGACCCTTTTTTCAAAGTGCAGCATTGACGTTTCGCATGAAACAATTCGGAAAGTGCTGGAAAAAAAAACCAGTATACGTCTAGAGTAGCACGCAGAAAACCATTGCTCCCAGCAACTCATGTTGAAAAGCGGTTGTCTTTCGCTTTAAACCATATTGGAAAAACTAATGAATACTGGGAAGATGCAATATTCTGCGACGAGTTCAAAATTATGCTCTATTATAATGAAGGGCCAAATAGAGTGTGGCGTCAGGCGTTAAAAGCGTTCGAAAATACTGTGAAAATCGGAAAATTGTCAGTCACGGTATGGGGTGCATTTCCAGCAAAGTGGTTGGAGATTTAGCATTCATTGAAAATACAATGGGCACCAGTATTTAAACATTTTGAGAACTCATCTGGTAAATACTACTAATATTTTAAACGCGAAAGTTCGTATGGATGTGTGGATGTTTGTTACTCTTTCACACAAAAACTACTGAATGGAATGAAACTCTGCAATAATATAGCTCATATATCAGAATAACACATAGGCTATAATTTATGAGATTTTATTAAATAATTTAGTTAATTAGGTTTAAAACAAACACAGCGCAAACATTTTAACCACGTCTGCTGCTCTGAGTAGACGATAAAAAGCTGATAGCTACAAAATCGTCTAGCGATCATGTGTTTGCCTTAAATGGTCATGTGTGCGGGACGATATTAGAGGGGCAGAGAATGAAATAAAACCGTTGGCTTTTTGAAAGTTTAAATTTACGTTAATCAAATTTTTTTTTTAATAGATTTTCATTTTTAATGTAATTTAAAAATAAGCATTTGTTTAAAAAAGTATGTATGTATATGCCGGCTATCTGAATAAGTTCCAAAAATTATTCTATAATTTTTTATATATAAACTGAAAATTTATATATACAAGTGATATATACATATGAGAATAGGTCGTTAAGTATTTTTCACCCTCCTACCTCCACCCACCTACTTTTTTAATCACGATTTTAGTATTTTTGTATGAACAATTTTATTACCCGACGGGGCATGAAGAAGGGCGAAGTGGAGAAGTGGGGCAGGGAGAAGGGCAGGAACGCGCCAGATACTAACTAGTATGTAGATACACATATTTTACGTACTTTAAAACCAATAGCTATCAAATCTAAACTAATCTAAATACATTTTTTTTCTTTTCATATCACTTATATCGAACGTTTGACGTTTAGTATGGTCAAGCGCTCTATTGAGATATAAAATCTCTACCTATTAGCTTAGGACTTCTAACCCACTGTGCACCACGGTGTCATCTTATTTATCATTTCGTCTTTAACCAATGGCGTATTTAATATTATGTAGGGGGCTTGCAGTTAAAATTCTGTTCACAAATGTTGCAAAAGGGCTGCTGTTTCCTATCCTTATTGTTCCTTTCCTTCCTTATGTATTACACTTCAATACGCAGTACTTGATAAGATTTTCATTTGTTTACCAAAGGTTACAGAAAAAAAAGCAGAAGTATTACGATTATTTGGAGTAACATTATCTTGAGTTTATGCAACACAACCTTGTGGAATCATACATACTTCTCTCCTTAGGTGACAGAAAAAAAAGTAGAAGAATTACGATTATTTGGAGTAATATTAAAAACCTTGTAGGAATGGTTTTTGGGTAATACTACGATTTCCGGAGCGCCACGAAGTGACAATCTGATATCTCGGTTAGATTTCAAAATTTAAAAAAAAAAAAAAACACTGAACATGTAATGGGAAAATATCCTGAGAATTCAAATTTTTTTCGTCTCATTTTGATGAAATGAAAACTTAAAAACATAAAATTTTTAAACTAAGGGAGATATTGAAAATTTGTATCTGTGAAAATCGATGACTTGAAAATGGGTAGTTGGATTGCATAGGAACAATACAATAAGTAGTACAAAGGAACAACAAAATCAACACATCAATTCAAATTTCAAATCGATAACTCAAAAACTGAGAATCACGCTCAAACATTAAGACAGGGCTTAATCGATTCTGTTTTCTTTTTATTTTATTTTTTTTAACGAGCTGATTAATAAAATGTAATTTTCTATTGTTTATATTTATTTTGTTTTTCAGATAAAATTTACAAATTGATTCATAATTGATCTTTGCCTTTAAAAAAAAAAACAAAACAAAACAAAACTAACAGATCATATACAAATTTATAAATGCGTTGTCACTAGGTCATCTTCAATCCCCCCTCTACCATGCCGAGGTATAGGTCTGGATACGCCCTTGCTTTCAGCTATCAGTGAAATGCATTGATCAAGCAAACTACTACGTTCTACCTGCTATACAACATCAACACGAACACACACAAAGCTTTGTATATGCTATATACATACATATGCATATGTTCACACATGCTATTTGCTATAAAACACGCACACTCATAAAATGTTGTAAAACCCAATGCATACGTAACGAACGCGAGTGGAAAATTTTCGTATGATTCTCGTCCGCGCGCGCACACTGTGCCATCACTTTCACCACGGCAGGCAGGCAGGCAGGCACATGTCTAACCACCTGCATTATCACGATATCACACACACACAGCCCTGTTACCGTTAACCCCTTTACATTACATTTCACGTTTCACCCACTTTATTGACACCATCCTTAGCCCTTACCCTGCAGCGGACAGACAGCCAGCACATGACACTATCCTTAGAGCGTACTACTTACCTTACGTATGGCTTTCGAATCACCGGCGCGAGTTGGTATCAACGTATTGTCGAGATCAAAATATATCGCAGATATCTTAGCGCAAATTCCATCAATTGTTTGGCTGACCAAAACGGAGGAGCTGTTGAGCGATAATTTACTTTCTGCCATGAGTTTTTCCTAAACAAATATATAAATACTCTGCTGCTGCTTACACAAGTGCGAGCGGCGTAATCTCTTAAAACAATAGTTATTTGAAATTCGTTTAAATCAACAGGAATAAACGTTGTCGTCGATGGCGCGCAACTTTGATTTCGAGAGTTGCAATTAACGATTAAATAACGAACAAAAATAAAAAGAAGACAGAACGTAGACCGTGTAATTGTCGCGGGTTGCGCGCAGGTGTTGAAGTGTGCCAATGCAACCGAATGCACAAATTTGTTGAATTTTCAGAAAAAAAAACTAAATAATACCGCAATAACTTACCATACTACCCTAATACCAAATATCTTTCTTCTACTTAAGCGCGTTATTCAAACTCATATAAATTCAATGACGATGTGTGAAGAGTATTGGATCTGTGGTTCTGCCGATTTAACATTTTGTCTCGTTTATTCTGCTGCAGTTGGTGGTGATTGTAGCAATTTAATGATTTGGCAATAATTTCAATAGAGTAGTGGCATTTAAAACCTTAAAGCAGTCATATCAACATTGTGGATTCCTCAAGTTTTGTTTAGTTTGTGTTTTTGCTTTTATTTGTTGTGAATTATAAGCGCTGAACTTTAATAGACTTCATACAAAATGTCAAGTTAAACGAAATTTTCCATAACTTCTATCAGAGGCTAATTGCGTAGAGCCATGTATACTGATATAAAAAAATAAGAAAAAAAGTTAACTTTGGTTGAACCGGGTAGTTTGAGGTAGTCCCATACACACATCAGCTTAAACATCTCACTTTTATACATTGGTATGAAAAACCTCAATATCAACTTGAAATTCGACTTCTTTGACGGCGCCATGACTCACCATATAAAAGGAAATACAAATTCGTCATATCTCACCGACATATATAAAAAAAATTCACAAAAAAAAAAAGTAATAAAAGAAATGGTTTTTAAGACGAATAAATCTACGTATTCGATAAATATAATCTAAACATTCAAGTTCAATGTCTCTAGCCCTTAAAGCATCTGAGATCCGTTGTTTCATACTTTCGGACGGATAGACGTATATGGATATATCGATTCAGCTTTTGATGTTGATCAAGAATATATCTGGTCTACCAATAGGGATGTCCGAACTTTGACGGCTCCAGGTGGACATATTTGTTTATCAACATATCACATTTGCCAGACACATAATAAGCGACTTTAGCTTGTTTCTAGCACAATGACGAGTCTGTCAGAAACAAAACATCGCTTATTGATTTTATTTGAAAATGCCTGCCATACAATATGTTGTTTTTTATACCATGCAATGTATGTAACAGGCAGAAATAGGCATGGCAAATCCCATAAAATATATATATTCTTGAGCAGTATTAAAAGTTGAGGGGATATAGACATGTGTGTCTGTCTTACTGCCTATCCGTCTATCTGTTAGACTAGACTAGACTCTCCTATTACCTCTTCTGATATAGTATATGCGACTAACGTGCCAACTCTACTATGTATAATGTTTAAACCGTATAAAAACCTGCCTCTCCATTTTAAGTTTCTGTACGAATATGTACGAATCGTTAAAAAAATATTCTAATAATATATTCTAATTAGAATCAGATCGGATTGCAACATTTCCCTATTTTTGTGTTTTTGTTAAAAAAAAAATTTTGTTTTTTTTTTGTTCATTATATATATAAGCGCAAAACCCCAAATGTCCGCTACATCAACCGTTTCGAAATATACTACAAAAGATTCAGATCGGATCATACGTTTACAAATTTATATGGTATTCCGAAGTCAGGCACAATGTGCTGTTTTTTTAATATCCTGTACATTGAACGTAATAATATGGTTCACAGTTCGATCATTGCACTATTATTTATTTGTTATTTGTTTTTTTTTTTTGGAAACAGAAAGCAGTACCGAGACGTTTTATTATTCGCGATATACTTTAATCTCAATTGGAAAAACAAATGCGATAGCGTACTTATACCGTCTGTACAATGTTAAAATGAAATCACTGTACAGACGTTATTTGCAGTGTTTGTAGCTCCCTCTGTTTCGAAAATTGCAGATTCACAATACAAGTGTATACACTGGCAGGCATTGTTAGCACTAGTATTCGACTCGTTACATGGTTACTTAGTAGTTTTACATTTGTTTGGCTTTATTTTATTAAAAACAAACGCGATGGAAATTCAAACGAAGGATGACGAAGGTTAATTCAGAATGACAATGCCGCGCACAATTAATTGTTGCTGTTTAAAATGGTCTATATTTTAATTAATACTAATATTTGACAGAGCACACAATTACATTGTCGGTAAGCGTGATGTCGCCCGAAATGATCGAGACTGCCGCTGAAAATAACAAAGAAGACGACGAAAACGGCGCACTTTTGTCGATGGAAACTTTGCGAGCGTCGCCGGTAGAATGGCCCGAAAAAAGTAAATACGATATTTGTCATTTCTTTAACTATTTAAATCTATCTTCCTTCCTACGGTATTTTAATTTGCTAAGCTATTTTTTTTTCGTCAGTGCCTGGAATGACCGATTTCTTGACAATGAGCGATACACCTATCCACATGCCAACCGTTGACCATGATCGCGATTTAACGGCTGAGGAACAACAAGAAGTTATCGGTGAGTGTGGCTAGCATATAAAAAAAAAATTTTCAATAATCTATTGCATTTACTAATATTAAACCAGAGTTAAGCTCGTTGACGCCGGAGGAATTGATAGCCAAGATAAAGGTACTACAGGATGAAACCTATCAGTTAGGATCGCGTGAAGCTAAGGAAATGACACGCGGCAAGCTTTTGGGCATCTTTACTACTATGGGACGAAAGAAATAGCATGTAATTGATGCACAATGCTACGCGACTGTGTTTCGGTGCTAAGTTTATAAGATTTATTGGTATATATACAGATCCAATTCTATCAATAATTATTGATTAGTTTTATACTGCATAACTTAAGCTTAGAACTAATGATTATAATAACTGTAATAATATGGTTTATAGGATCTTCATGCTAATTGGTTTATCAACGGTGTACTTGCTACGTGCAATTTACTAAATTTAGGTTTTTATACCATTCACACGCAGGCCTATTCAGAGGCGGGACTTTTTTAGGGGCCTAATATCAATGGGATCGCATTTGTTTGTTTTTCTCTTTTTTTTTTAAATACTTTTCATTTTTCCGTAATTTTTTAGTCCCGGGCCCGGATTTTGGCTCGACAGCCCTGTGCACACAGTATGAAATGATAACAGTTTGCCCGACAGTTTGAAGCATCGAAGACTCCGTACAGCATATAAGTATATTAGTGATCACCTCAACGGAACGAGTCGTTCTAAACATGTCCGTCCGTTTTTTTTTTTTTATTTTTTTTTTCAATTTTTGAGATATTTAACTTATTTTTATCTTAAGCAATGTGTCACGCTCACTTTGTATAACAGGACAACGACACTAGGACTAGGCCTGTTTCACAGCTACAGACTAATATCTACAGCTGCTTTAACCTTTATTTAAACCTAACATAAATTAAAACTATAAGTTAATGATAAAACAATTATATTTCTTAAGCATTCATGTAAAAATATTCACTACTGCACTGTAAGAAACACGCGCAAAGAGCTTATTAAATTCGGCTCATATGATTCTAAAAGGGTTAAACAATACGAAATTTGAAACGCAAATATTTCATTTAAGAGGCACACAAAATGCCTATTTGGGCTGTTGGGGGTAACATTAAATACAAATTGAATATAAAGGCTGTGTTAGGTTCACTAGATATAACATTTTGAAGAAACATAAAACTTAGCATTGTACGACGGATTTTAAATGTAGGCAAGTCAATTAGCTTAAGACGACTCGAGTACGAAGGAAGACCATTTAAGTTTCTCAAAGTAAAAGTAGGGAGCGCTTCTGTACCGACTTGTTTACTTTTTCAAGTGCATTGACGACAAATCAATTCGACGATTTAATTAGTTTACGCCTTTTGAATGACATACACTTGCACTTTTTCTCGCTGATATAATTTATTTGTTGTGTACCATAGCAATATGCGATCTAAATCATCCTGCAGTAGAGAAAAAGAAAAAGCTTAATAACGTTCGCGTACATTAGTATTTTCGAATTACAGTTGATATTAACATGAAATTTAATATGAAGTCCTCTTAAGAACGAATACTCCATATATATATATATATATATATATATGAATGATCCTCATACAAACCTACAGCTGACTTTCGGATTTTTGTATGAAAAACTAATTTACTACAGTGGATATCAACTTAATACTTTATGTGGTGGATTCTTAGGAACGTATAGTTTACATATGTATGTATATATCAGTAGGTGTATTCCGCCCTCTTTTAGGGATATTTCCCATACAAACCCATCACCCTCTTTTGGTTTTTATATTTATGAAAAAATTAAATGTATATGCAATATCAACTTGAAATTGGATATGGTGGTGGTTTCTTATGTATAGTAGCTCCACAACTATATCAAATCGCAGTTTTCTCATCTTTCTACATACGGCTATACTATATTTTGAAGCATGCATATTCAAACTACTTTCAATATTTGTTATTTAGGAGCGTTGACAGTTATTACGAATTATTATGATTTTGTGACTAAAAAAAGGATACATAGGCGTATAAAATATATGTATAAGTATGTATGTATATACTCGTATATTCCTTTTATACTTGTAGGTTTACAGTCAAAAAGATACACTAACGTGTAAAATGTGAAAAAAAAAAACAAGAGAAAACGATAACTTCGGCGGAACCGAAGATTATATACTCTTCACACTTGCACTATTTTAGTATGGGAGCTAAACCTTCCAGGGTAAAGCTGAATTGGAATGTCACTGGCCACATTTACGCTACTTATTAGTAAACAGTTCAAGGATTTAGCAAAAACACATTGGGATGGGTTCGACTTCTATGCCATTTCTAAGCTAACGTGGCCTGCATAAAACCCTAAACGCACTACACTCCTTATTGGTATTAATAGAACAGAAAATTTTGGCTAGTAGAATTATGAAATCATATGGTGCTACAAAGTATAAATTAGGCATAATCAACATAATCCTATACCTTCTAGCGGGAAAATCGTGGCCATTTAGTTATAAGCTGTTGCTTATGTTTATAAACATTATCCACACAAACTTTTAAATCAATATTGCAAAGGTTGAGGCGGTACGGCACTCACATACGGACATGGCTAGATGGTCTCATTATGTAAAGAGTATAAAAGAAGATTTTAAAAGTTGAATAAAAACTACTATAAAGCAGTGATGTGTCACCAAATTAATTGGATTTTCATTCTGGATATGTATCTCAAAAAAGATCTTGTGTTATTGAACATTTTAAAGTGCAAATTGGTTTATGTTATTGAAAAATCTATTCTGTTCAATAAGTGCGAATACTGTATTAACGGAAATTAATTTTGCAACAATTTATAATACAAAGAATGTATGTTTTGTAGGTACACGGTATTTTTAAGTATAACGTTGTAGTAGGAGTACAGAAGGCACAGTGTTAATTTCCGTGCTATATATGTATGTATAAAGATTTTGTCTATAGGAAATCAATTCTATTATTTAACAAATGCACTATGGCACTAATCCTGCCACTGCAAACCAAATCGCTGCTCGAAAGTTAAACGATTGTAGACTCCGACATCGGCTAGTTGCATGGGATCGGTGTAGTAGGCGTATCGACGTATATCCAGCATGGCAGCGTCGAACATCTGTTTCCAGTTGGTCAAATCTGTAACACTCATGTGTATTGGCAGCTGTGGATCAGGTATATCAATGGCAGCCTGCAGCCGATCGAATGCCTCGGCAATCGGCCCGACCGATAAATTAACCCAGTACTCGGCCGGAAAACGTTTATTCTCACAAAAAGGCGCACCCTTGCGCATAATAAAAACGAGCATAAGTATCTCATAGCGTTCCGATGACTCATAAAAACGTTTCGTACGCGTCTTCTCAACGAAATCGATGAGTAAAATGAGCGGCGTATAGTTCTGCAGATGCATCAACAGTTCACGATCGGTCCAGACATAGCGACCACCGACGGACTTTACATTAAGCATGTTCATATTGTTAGTTATGATATTGGCTGCGTTGTGTGCCATTGGTCCGGCTCCGCCGGTACCACTGGATGCTACAACAAAGAAGTTTTTGATTTAAATAGAATACGATTTTATTCAAAAAAAAAAAAAAAAAAAAAACAAAACACTACCAGATGTGACCGGATTCGACATAGACACGACGCCGCCAGTTTGTCTTAAGCAACCACCCTCTTCGACCATACCAGACCAGTAAGAGCGAAGGTTATTGGTTGTCACTTCAAAAACAGGCCAAGGTCAGCACTTTATTTTGACGCACTTCGCTCTGCGCTCCTTCACACAACTACAACCAAATGCACTTTAATTGCGTGTTCAGAGACACAATTTAATTAGCTACAGTACACACCTTTCTGCGAAATGTGTTTTTTTTTGTTTTGTTATGTTTTGTTTTAATTAAATATGTATGTAGTTGACTGGTAATTGCAATGAATCCTGCTGCTGTGTTTTTATTGCCGTTGCTGGGTTATATTCATACCGAGTGCGAGTTGAGGACTAAATGGACACGCTCGTAGTTGCTGCTGCAAGTCAAGTTGACAATGAACTTATAAGCCTCCCTCTGCCAACACCAACATCGCATCCTCAATGACAGGGATGGATTTCACTTTGGGCAAGTGGGCGGTAATTGCATTGTGCCTACGGAATGAAACAATTCAGTGGCGACATGCCAGACTTTCATATTCAACTTAAATTTTTCCACACATTTATAAATGAGATGGTATTCGTTCCGACTGCTATTTCGGCGAATGTTTTCTGATAATGTTACAATAAGCCAATAGATATGGGCGTTGAAATAACATTCAAAAGGATAGTGGAATTTCAGAATGTACTAGCGGACCCGACGTGCGTTGCTACTCCCCTCTGAGTTTTCTATTGCGGCACTGCACACTTTTCCAGTGGATCAGTATTTTTCGTCTTTAGCGTTGAATATAATTTTAAAAATGATGACTCAGTTTTGATAAAATTTTATGGGAGATATGGCGTAGCGACAAAAAAAACGTACCTTGGAGTCTTAAAAGTTCAATTTATACTGAACAGTTGGCTTATACTCGTATACCATCTTAGACCCTAGATCCAAGAACATGTGTTTTTAAATAATGTCCTCTATAGGAGCTTGTTAACACCAATTCGAACATTTCATATCATACACTTCGCTTCACATTTCTATCTCAAATTGTTCCAAAGATGTGGTAGAAAGATTGATTTTTTTTTTTTTTTTTTTGAGTTTTTGGTGACAATCTAAAAGCACCTATGCTTTACAATTCTATAAAACTTTGTTTTATCAAAAGTTTATCAGCAACAAGCAACAAATTAAATTGCACACTAATTTACGCATACAACCTTCTCATGTCTACTTCATGCCGGAGCAGATTATTAGTGAGAGGGAAAGAGATACATATATATTTTAACCATGCACGAATGCATTTGATTTATGAAACCAATGAATGGATTTGTGCAAGACTAGTACATAAAATATATCAGTAAAGCAGTCTTAACGACAATATAGTACGTAAATTCGCTTTAAAACTCTTTAATATAATATTTAACCAATTAAAAACAGCATTTTGGAAATTGAAGCTTACATATATTTTATAGACCAGCCGAATCCAAATTTAAAATTATTTATATAAATATATGTAGATTATTTGCAGAAAACATAATTCTTTAAACAAATTTGTATTATTTTAGCATAAACATACAGGTAGGTACTTTGTAAATCGCTTCGAGCTCATGTTTCAAGATCTTCAAGAATCTGCATTTATAGTTAAGACATTTTTCTTGAACTTATTAAATCATAAACACAGCAACCGCCCCTGGACAGTACTTGTGTGTACATACATACATATATCAAATATGCAGAAAAATGCAACAATGCGCAGAGAGTGCAAACGAAAGAGATAAAGTTACAGCGGGAGAGCGAGCAAATAGGGTCGGCGATTGCATGCTGTGAGAGTTTGCCACTAGTAACTAGAGATACTGTGCGCCTGGGGGCGGCAAACACTTGACATATTAAAAAAATAACGGCCTTTTATTGAAATTATATTTCATTTCAAGGTTGGCAGTCTATCTAAAAGCATTTTAACAATAAAGTATTTAAAGTATAAAAATCTACAACAAAATTTACATATTTAAATGAAAAAAAAAAAAAAAAACCTTAGTAGTAATTATCCTTCCAATGATAAACTCGCCATCCGCACATCGAACTCGCTTTTGTGTTCGTTTTTAAGAAAACGTCGCATGCCCTTTAATAGATACTGGAGCTCCGGCTTTCCCAGCAAATCAACCAACAACGACATCAGCGCATCGAAATTGTCTTCCCGCTTGTAACAGAAAAGCGCTTTAGTAAAGGCGCTGAAGTTTTCTGGAGACAGTACAACACGCAGCTGTAATTGAATTTATCTACGATTACATATTGATTACACAAGTTTTCAAACAAAAAGGACTAGTTTTTCATTTATATTTTTTATAAAGCTGCGTTTGCAAGTTATCTTAACGATTTCTTTTTTTTATTTATTTGCTCCTATCAACATCTAATAATTATCCGATTTGCAAATATTGTATATTTTTTTAAAGCTAATTTTATACTCTTTCCAACGGTATGTTTTTTTCATTTCATTTTTATGCTATATTTTCACATATTCATGATTGAAGTCTACACTTGCTCGAAAAAGTCTGCGTACACCACAAAAAAAAATTTGAAATTTTAACTTTAATCGCGAATATCTCAGCTAATGTTTTATGTATTGAAGTAAACTTTGTTTTATTATATAGTTTATTATTAATTTATCTTAACTAGTAATATTTTTGCTGCATTTTAATACTTAAAATTATAGTTTTAATTAATTTACGCAGACTTTTTCGAGCAAGTGTATGTATTTTACATATTTTTGCTCGAGCTTTCTCCGTTTGTGTAGCGTAGAATCTTCACGAATTTAGACAAGGCACTATAAAGGCTTCAGGACAAAGGCATTATGGCTCCCATTGGTAAATTCTATTTGAAACTCGCAAAGAGTCAATGCTACACAAACGAAGATTTATGCATTTTAAACTGGATTCATGAATATGTGAACGGAATATACAAATCGGATGATAAATGGAGATATGAGTAAAGAAATGAAAATGTGCCTAAAAACTTGTTTTTGGAAGATATCTCGAAAACGCTTCTTAAGTATGAAACAAAAACAAATGGCTCAACAAATGAGAAACCAAATTTATAAACTAATATTATATAAAACAATGTATGCATATATGCAAGCTCACCTCACGCAAGAACTCCACGCGCTCCGCAGGTGCCTGTTTAGTCGACTGCGTTACAGCGCTCGCAATCAATTGTGGTTTTTTAATATAGGAATAATCACTGATGCTATCACTCATTGTACTCTGCGTGCTGGATGGTGTTGCAGTTAATAGGGCACTGTTTTCAACTAACTTATATCGTTTTTTCTTAGTGTGATCGAAACAATTCGGGTCGCTTGTATTAGGTGAACTGCGTTCGCGTTTGTGTATTTTAACTAATCCACCGGCGCTGTCTGCTGCATTTGAACTGCTACTGCTGTTAAAGTCAATGGATGAGACATCCGCATCAAGTCGGCTCATAAAATCCATAGCACTTGGCGCTTTGTTGTTTCGTAGTTGTCCAGCGGCATTGGCATAATCAGCCGGTGACCAACTTTCAATGGAATTGGTTTTTTCGACTTTGCTAAAATAAAAGAAATAAATCTTACTGAATGTTTATATGAAAGTATATAGTTGCACCTCATACATTGCCATATTCTGCGCACTCTTGTATTTGTGTCTGGCGGCCAGCACTTCCTTAGGATCATCAAAGTATTTGCTACGTACAATGCCCGCTTCTTCACAAGTTTCCTGTACCAATGTTTCCACCGAGCGTTCCTTAGGTTTTGGCATCTGGAAATTAACATTATCTTCCAATGTGTTACAAAGAATTTACAAATTAAAAAAAAAAAAACTACAAAAGTTGCAACTTACAGTCTTATCAGCATTTTTAAAGAATTCGCGCAACTCGCGCACTATTGGGCCGAATGTTGTACTCTTTGGTGCAGTGCCCAGATGACCGCGTATCCATTTGGAGAGCTGCTGTATCTGTGACGGATACTGAAAGCGCGAATCGCACAGCAAGATAGCGCCATAGTCGTGGCGATGTCTTATGACACGTCCAATAGCTTGATTGACAGCACGGGTGGCATCCAGTCCGTACCACTCCTGGCCACTGAGTAGCTCGTTCTCCTTCGTGCGATTGTCCTCCAAATACCGACGCTTCAGTATAACTTTTGGATCTTTAAGCGGTGGAAAAGGTAAACCGGTTATGATCACAGCTCGACCATTGCGATCGGCGAAATCGAGCCCTTCGGAGACTTTCCCACGACAGACAGCCATAAAGCATGCGCCCTTCGAGTCTCGTATAGCTTGATAAAACTCCTCCATCGTGGAAGTGAAGCTTTCCTTGTTGCGTGGCTCAACGAAAACGGGTTTATGGCGACTTATATCTGACCAACAACCGTTCGCCTGCCAAGCATTGACACATTGATTGAGCAAAGGATATGAAGGAAAGAACACTAGCAATCCATCGGGTACAATGCGTGCCACGTTGAGAATAGTTTGACCCAAGGAACTGATATACTTGGGATTATCACTGCGGAGAAATTAATACAAGTAAAAACTGAAACGAGTTAATCGAGATATATGAGTAAATTTACCGGTTCTTATAATTAGATATCAGCTGTTCGCGATCTGGTCCAGACCCAATGATTTTCACGTACACCTGCGATTGATTTACTATATGAGGATTCTCAAGATGTTGCGCTACTGGTATTGACAATTCCGCAATCAAAGGTTTCAGCGGTGCCAGTGTGCCACTCGTAAGTATGATACTGCGCACCTGCGTATTAAGTAATTGCTCCATGCCGAAACCGGGATTGAAGCACCAATAGTTTATGATTTTAGCTGCTTTGGTAGCACCGCTGGTGTTGCTTGCTTTCATCATCCAGCCATCCTTATTAACACCGCCACGTGGATTTTGTTGCTTTGACTCTTCAATCTCTACGTGCACCTTGAAGCTGCGATACACCTTCTGTAGCATATCTTCTTTGTTTATAAATACAATGCCCAAAAGTTCGCTTAGAATTTGAAAGCTGCCACCCTTGCGAAACGCTGTATTCTGCGATTCAACCATAATAAATTGCAGCAATTTATCAAGCAGACCGAGTATGGTAGCACAATTACTGTAAGTAAACTGCAAAATACTGTCGATTAATAAAAGCTTTCACATTTTGAGCACAAAATTTCAAAAATGTCACTTACATTGGCTTTACCCAATAGCTCATAAATGTAAGATGCTGGAAATGTAGCACCCTCGGTTACATTTTCCACCACAATGTCATCTATGGCCTTTTCCAAGTCAAGCAACATCTCCTTAAGTAGAGCCAAATCTTCCAGACTGAAGTCTTTCGGTTCATCGCTGCCAAAATCTTGTGCTTCGCCGCTACTAAATGCCTTCATAATATGTGTAACATCATCTATGGCCATTGCAACATCCGATGAACGTATTCGCACCGAAGCTGATTCTTCACAGATCTTTTCGATGTTATGCGCTTCGTCCAGAATGACAATGGTATTATTTAACTCGATTTTGTTCGCTTTGCGTGCCTTCGGATCGAGCACATAATTATACGGCATAAATATGATATCCGCATCAGCAACTAGCTCTTTCGATCCATAGTAGGGACACATTTTTAGCTTTTGTCCCACCTTAACCAAATCTTCTATATCCATTATACTAGGACCTTTAAAATCGGGATTATCCTTTCGTGATTCAACACGTAACTGAAATGAGCAAGACTTCGACTGCACGCGCAGCTTGCACATCTGTGTCTTATTTGAATTGCCCTGCTCTCGCATCACCTCCGGATGTATGCATAATTGATCTCGTGAACCGAGCACAACAGCGCGCATAAAAGAGTAAGCAGTGCGCTTCAGCTCCTGCATGGCCTGTGTCAGCTGCGAATGTGTGCGCGAAGCGTAAATCACCTTCGGTACACCCCAATTATTCGCCTTGTTCATTGCAACGGCTCCAGCAACGCTGGCAGCCATTAATTGGTCACCATCGTTACTGCCAACACCGCGTGCCATCAGACTTGCCGTGTAATCGGCCTGATTCTTTTTAATTTGTTCCTTTAGCTCAGACTTACGCGTCAATATCCAAGCCAGCGAAGAACAAAGCAGGCTCAATGTTTTACCAGTACCTGTAGGTGACTCTAGCACGCCGTTAGTGCCATCACGCAGACAGATTATCATCTTCTCCATGTAGGCGCGCTGCACATCGTACGGCTCAAAGGGAAATTGAACCGGTATACCGGCAATCATGTACTCCGGCATTGCGACAGCAACGCAAAACAATGAATTCACTCGTCTTACTAAAATTAAATATATTCAAAAAAAAAAGAAAGTCGGTATAATATAGCTTCAAACTTACTTTAGCGCCAAAATGAATTTCATGAGTATTGCTCAAAAAAAAAAAAATTATCAACAAATTGGCCAGTGTGACCGCAAACAGAAAATGACATAATAACGCTTTGCCAAAGAAAAACAACTTAATAATGCCTTCCCAATCGCTGTGGACGGTAGTCCACGCAAGTGACGAAATTTTAAAATATAACAAAATATACCACTCATTTATATTATATATTAGGATCAGCGATAGGAGCTAAATATCATCGTTATTTTTGCGCTTATTCACAAATTTGTTTTGCATACATACTTTTATTTTGCTCATTATTATGTGAACCATCTATTTAAGCTATTAAAAGTTAGTAAGTTACTCCAAAATTATTCAGGCTCCTTGAAATCTTATATACTTTGAATGTAGATATTCTTGAAATTAAAGAAACTCATTTTATCGCTTTGAGTTTTTTTTTTCTAAAAATAGTTATATACGTATATACATATCCATATATAAAATTCAGCAATGCGTGTGTTCGTAATTTTTTTTTCTTACTTATGGGGTCACTGTGGGTTGCTGTATATAAAAATGACTTCCGGCCGGTTAGTCACAACATAACTGACGAACCACTGAACCAATTGAACTCATATTAATATAATATGTTCGTCAAGGTCCCGTGAATGTTTCATTTATATTAACACCCAATAGATGGGCGCACCAACTAAACATTCAAGTTTGGAAGATCTATCTTCCAAATAAATATGCATGTGTATTCTAGCAGTTGGACCCATCGTTGCCCATATATAAATCGCGATTGAAGACGTTCGAATGAAAAAGTTTCCCATATACGATACATAGAATAATTTTCTTCACCGTTTCCTTCTTGTGGTGTTATCTATCTATAAATAGGCAAGTGCAAATCGTTCACACCTTTTTTAACCCTCTTAAAGACAAGATATTCGCTTGATTTTTTTTTTTTTTGTTGCGAAGAATGTGAAGAGGAGCAGGAACAAATGTAATTTGCGTCTAAGGTAGGTAAAAACCAGATAACGCCCTCCGCCAATCACAAATAGCAGCTCTCTTTCTATATCAGATCTCTAAATTTGCTAAAATATAACAACAAAAATCCGAAGTGAGCGACGGCATAGGAATAATCAACAGTTGAATATGTGTTGTTTTGTTTTGGCGCCGCAGTTTACACACAATGAAAAAGAGGAATATAATTCTTACATTTTCTTATTTACATCCTTTTATGCACTTTAACGGTCGAATAATTTAATAGTGTACCGTATTCCGCATAGTCCTTGGAGCAGGGCCGTCCAAAAGGAACATACGGTCATTACGGAACTAAAATTACAAAAACCAAAATTACTTTTTTTAACCAGCCACCTATGGAGTCTACATTAGAAATTTTAAATGTTTATTTACTTTAGTCTCTAAGATAAACGCATTCAAGTTGTCAGTGGAGGGGGTTATAAAAATCAATGAAATTGCGTTATTTAATACTTGAGCGGCCTCTTATTCGACTTATTATATGCATCAATGTTGGTAATTTTCGATGAGCTTTCCTTCACTTATAGTTGAAATTGGAGTGCATTATTTTCAGTGCATTATGATCATGGGGTCAAACATATATGACAAATGACTAGAAAAATACTTAAAAACACATTTGATTTGTAAAAATGTGGAAATATTTCAAATATGGAAGATTAAATTTCATAGATAAAAAAAAAATTCAACTGCTGATTTTAACGTAAAAAAACACCACAGTGGTATTGAAATATGCAAAACATTCACCCTGGACTGAACGTAATTAAAATGACAGTGAATTTTCAAAGCAACCGTGCGTGTGCGAATGAGTGCAATTGCTGCAAAGTCTGTAAGTGCGAATGAAGAAACCGCAGAAATTTTTCATTAGCAGCAGTGTTGTCAACTAAGTGCAGTTGCACAAATGTGATACATAAGTACTGTTTATATCGTGAAAAACATAATTGCAAAATGATGTTTAACTTGCTTCTGAATAAATGAAAAAAAACTGTATTTTATGTGACAAATAGTTTCCGTTTCAACTTAATATAATTGTGCATGGTCAAAATACGTGCGTATTTGACAGTTCTTTGCACGCGCTGGAACAGCTGTTTGCACTGCAGCGCCACCTGGATTGAAATGTTCTTCGTTTTGCCATGACGGCGATTAGTGAGTTTTTTACCGTTGAACGGGGAGGTAGTAGTCGGAGTTAAATTTTAAAAGAAAAAAGAAATAAATTATTTGCGATACAAGTAAAAGCACACACACACGGATATGGACACACACAGAAACAATTCGTAGTCAACACTCATCATCTGAGCCAGAAAGTCAATCAGCCAGCGAGTCAGTGTGAGCAATCCATCCATATAAGTGGGCAACAACAACAAGACGTCGGAACTAACACACGAGAGAACGGTACGTTCATCGTTCGTTTGTTTGCTCGCTCGCTCATTTATACGTAAATTTCGCTTCTCACTCGTTCGCTCACACGGTGGTGATAAATTTATTGTAAGCAAGCAAAGTAAAAATATAACATCAAGCAGCAGCAAGCGAGTTGAAAAGCAAAAAACAAAAAAAAAAAAAATAAATAAATAGTAGTACAAAATGGTTGAGAAGTAAAGCGCGATACACGAAAGCTAATACAACAGCGGTCATAACAACAACAACAACAATAATGAGAGTAACAGCAGCAGCAGTAAAAACAACAACACTAAAAGCAGCGAAAACGCGTTGAGTAAATTATTTTTTTTTGTGTTTGTTAATTTGCTTGAGCTGCTACTACTACTACTACTACTACTGCTGCTATCATCATCACGCTTCTCTCTCAACTGCGTTTTTGCTTACGCTCTTTGTTGTGAAGCATTGCTGCTGGACCCTTCAACGACGACGACAACGTCGCGGATTCGCTTCCATTCAACTAGATTGTGCGTTGTTGTATAGTAATAGTGCCGCCTTCTATATACACACAGCCCCATTTTCCGCCCCCCTCCCCAAATATCACTGCTTCTTTCTTTCCATCAAACAAAAACGCACGCTTGCCGTGCATCGCGCGCACACGTTGGGGCCGCTGTTGGCGCTGCCGCAAAACAATGCAACAACAAAAACAATGACAAAGACGACAACGGCTAGAAATGTGACGTTTATAAACGCCTCTTTAAGGCAGCGGCAGTGGCAACATCGGAATCGGATCAACAAACCGTCATTTAGTCAAGTCAAGTGGTGTGGTGTGGTGCAGCATCTCCGATTTTATAATTGCGCGTTATAGCTGCTAAATATCGGTCAGTCGTTTCGGCGTTGATTCTGCCGCTGTTGCTTGTGATAAAGAAATCGGGAGTGTAATAAAAAAAAAAATTCGTAAATTTAAATTGACAAGCGCGCAAAACAAAACAAAAACAACGAACAAAAGTTAACTGAGCGGCAGTATTGAAACTTGTATACCCTTCACACGTGCTTTGTACGATAAACAAATTTTCGTAAATCTTTTGTAGCAGAGTAAACAAAAACCTCAGACATTTGACATTAGTTTGTCCTAAATCAAAAAAACCGGTAACTGCACGTTTAATAGTTTGTATGCAGTATTTAAAACAATTAAATGTGTTTAATGAAGATGAAATTATTTGTGCCCCGTTCAGACGATTATATATATAAATGTGACATAGAATTCGAATTGTCATCAATTTTCGTTGAGTTTGCTGTGACTTCTAGTTGGAATATATATAGTTTTGGTACTATTTTAAATGTAATAATGTGTCATATATATAGGGTGATTTTTTTAGGCTCCATTTTTCGACATGTATTAAACTGTATTAATCTGGTAAAGCTTTTGTAATTTGTGTTTGCTTTGATTTGCCATTATATTATAAATAACTAACGGAAGGAGAACGCTTTCAAGTTGTGCAAATTTATTTCCAAAATCGTAGTTCAATTTGGGAATATTATCGTTCGCTACGTCCGATAAAATCGTCCATCCAAGCAACTGATTCGATTAACCATGGATCGTTTTTGCATCACATATATTGTATATACATTATATATAATCTAAATAAAAATTTGTGAATTAAACTTGCAGAGTACGCTACATCCGATCCAACTGCGACTGAAATCATATTTAAATCATAATGGCATAAAACTATCTTTCGTATAAAAGCCAATTTCCAATTTGAAATTATCTAATCTCAGTATTTTATATCAATTTTAAGTTCTACACCTCTAAATAAGACACCCTTTATAATATTGAAATTATACCGTTCACACATAGTGATAATTAGTATTACCAGTTTTTCTGAAAGTTTGTACAAATTAAAGGAGGCATCGTTGACCCCATGAAGTATATATATTCTTTATCAACGAGTTGATCTAGCTGCGCTTTTTTTTTGGAGCATCAATCTTTAAATTATTTGGCTGAAAGCCGGTATTTAAGCTTCGATTGGTCTGAAATTTATAGAGTATCCATAATGATATGCCACGACAACACAAACCCACCGCTTACTTTTGTGTGGTTTCTATGAAAAACTTTTTTTGATTTGAGTCAAAACAGCTTGAAATAGTATATGGATGCTATTTATTCATATACATATACCAATGGGCGTGTCCCGCCCACTTTTCGCTGTAGCTCCCATTTCGTATCAATGGTATTGGAGCTTCGGTTCAGCCGATATTAAAGGGGGGGGGGCGGTGGGTTCTTATTTTTAAAGTAAAATACTGAAATATTTCATGTAACTCCGTTGTAGTCATATGTGCATAAATTTACTTAATTAAAGTAGTTTAAACAGTCGTACACAGTAAGGAGTTAAGATGGCGATCAAATTGCTTTCTAAGCAAGTGTTAAATTGTTAGCTCCTAAAACCGGTAATTAGTTTGTTATAATCTTAAAGATTCTTGTGCTTAACAATAATATGAAATCTCTGCAAATCTCTATATTACATTACAAATTGCTCAGTTAAACTGTTAGTATCTTTCCACTAAGTGTGAAGCGTATTAAATAAAAACAAAAAAAAAATGATGAGAATAATACAGAATTTGCACGATTTCTATAATGACAACTGCTAATTGCCATCATATGCAATATGCATGTTCGTTGCCGTTCCTATTGCATATTGTACATATTTAAAAAACAAAAAAATTTTGCCCATTTCGGTAAAGTGTGAAACGTTTTTAGAAGCGAGTAAAAATTCAAATATTTTTTTTTTTTATTATTATTAATTTACAATCTATCAATAAGACAATAAGTAAATTAGTTGAAAGTTCATAATATAACATAAATAGCTGTACTCCAGTGAGAACAGCTATTATATTCAAAATTCTATAATTAAGAGTTTATTTACAATATATACAAAATTTAATCTCTAAAAGGTAAATCTAACACATGATTTCTTTTAAGTCTTCGAGTTGTATCGCTATTATCTAGTAGGTATATTGCCAAAGTATTTAAATGATCATGTAGTCTCTCAACATACCTTGTGCTTATTCTACGTATTTCATCTTTAATGTATGGAATATTTAAATCTTTGTGAATTTGGTCATTAGCCACAAACCAGGGGGCGTCAACAATAAGTCTAAGTCTAAGGACAATCTCCTCTTCTCAGAGCAAATGTGACATGTTTCGACTTCTCAGTATTAACCTTTATTATTCCATTGTGTAGGAAAGTGATCCAGCCTCAAAATCGCATTGTAAATTAGTGCTAAAAATTTAATACACTTTTGAGAGAGCATTTTCTTCCGTCTATTTCTTTGATTTCAGACACAGTAATTCTACGAATTGGCATGCACATTTGACAAGGTACATCCAGAAACTCTATTATTTCAGTATCTTCAGGCGCAAGATTTGAATTTGATTGAAATGTTGAGTGTAAATGTTGTGCAAATGCCTCAACCTTAGCTTTGGCGGTTTTACACCATTCTCCATTATGGTTACTTATAGCAACATTTCGTTTTGTAGGTCGTTTTAAATATTTGGTAGCTCTCCAAAGGCTGTATTCATAGTCTTTCGTGTTAGGATCCAGACTTTTGAAAAACTCTGCAGTTGCTGCATTTCTTACTTCGTGCAAGCGTTTTTTAAGTTGGAATGATGCTGTATTGTACCTAGTTTTATCTGCTGGACATCTACTGGTTTGCCAATTTTTTCGAAGCTTTCGCTTATTATTTATAAGGTTCCTAGCTCAGCTAATATAAAAACAAATTCAAATATGAGCGCGCGCAAAAAATTGTTTCTTTCGCCGTAGCCACCACCCACAACCACCTACTGTAACAACGGAAAATCCTTAACATAATGTTCGCGCCTTTCTTTTCGTTACATTGTTGCACGTGGTCTATACTTTTTGTTTCATTGGAAAAGTAAAATCGTTTCACTGTCTGATAGTTAGAATATACATATGTATGTATGTACATAATTTTCGCTCCCAATTCAATTAGATATTCCGGCAAGGTCATTCAATTTGTTTGCGTTTTGTTGCGAAATATTTTCGCTAATAAACGCGTTTTCCTTTGCATTTCGCATTTGTTAATAATAATTCACGTCTTAAACGCCGCAGAACACATTGTATATTCTCGTATATTTTTTACTGAGCGAACACCTGAAGCTATCCGCGTCTGCATCTGAGTGGTGGTGACTGAGAAGAAGAAGATATTGAAGCGAGCAACAGCACAGTATGTGTTAATAAGGTGTCCCAGGCAACAGTGCACTTGTGTTACAGTAATAGAATCGCCGAGAGTAAGGTTGATCGGTGGTTTTTTTTTTCAATGCACGGATTTTTTTCTACCAGTCACACCTAGTGTGAAATGGTATTATCAGTTTGTCAGAAAATTTGTAACGATGCATCGTAGACTCCATAAAGTTTATAATTTGTGTGTGTGTTTTTTTTTTTTGGAGGTGTACAGCTTTGAATTGAATTAAAATAGAGGGATTACATAATTTCAAAACTAAAAATTGGCTGTATATGGCGCATTCTGGAAATTCTGTTTTTGACTACTTTTTATTTAGCGTATATGTGGTGCGAAAATCCATGGTTCATCGAATTAGTCGCTCGAATGGACGATTATTTCGACTGTAAAATGGATTTAGTGCACGGTAACATTCCCAAAGTGAATCAAATGCCTCTTATGAAGTAAATTTGCACAAATTGCAAGTATTGTTCTGGCGTTAGTCTATTAATGATAAAACGGCAAACGAAACTGAGCACAAATGATAATAGCATAGCTATATCTGACCTGTTTTTGACAGTTAAAAAAAAAACACCCTTGATCAGCTCGACGAGACGATCTAGACGTGTCTGCATGTGTTTTGCTGCGCATTTTTTGTATCCATTTTGGAGATACATGCCTGAATTTCGCTTACATACGGTTTATTTTGGTCCGGAGAGAGTTTCCACGTCAAGATGCCACTTTCATGTATGACAGTTTTGTTACAGTTGATATTAATGAGAAATTTGATATATTTAACTGGGCGTATCCCACCCAGCTTTAGGAATAGTCCACTTAAAGACTCATCAGTCACGTTTAGGTTTTACAAAAATATTTGTTCTTTATAGCTGCTAAGTTAACTTTTTAAACTTTCGTGTGAGTGGTAATAAGCCTTCGGTTCAACCGAAGCTAACATTTTTTCTTGTTTTTTGTTGTGTTTTTGTGTGGTACTTAACAAAACCGAATTAGTAAGTTTGGTCTACGTTTTTATACTCCTTACTCAAATATTAATACTGTCGCAATATCATCGATTATCGCTATAAGATGAGTTTATGTTGACATGTTCATTTGTCGTAATATTAATAAAGCTATTAGTCTGTCAGTGTTAGTGGAAGGCAAATTTAAACTCATCGCTAGCTTAGCTTAGTTTTTTGATGGAGGTGTGGAATCTTCCTATGGCCCACATACATCCCCACCATCAACTTTAAGCTTTTTAAAAGAAAGTCTTTTTATACTCTTCACACAGTGTGTGAATAATATAATAATTTAGTCATAATGTTTGTAACCCCTTAAAGGACGCATAGACCCCATAAAATATATAAATTCGTGTGTTTGAATGCGCCATATTCCCTCAATCTTTGAAAGTTGGTATAGAAGTTTTTATTTATTTATTTTTTTTTTTTTTTTTACCACTGATCCAGACTATATTCCGAATACTTTGTACTGACACATAGTAACACATTCCGCTGCATAAAAAAGGTCCTAAATCAGACATAACAAATTGTAGACAACTGTAAATACAAATGTCGTCAAGTTCAATTTAAGAGCGACCCATGCTTTTACTGAAAGTCACCAGATAGACATTATTATTATTTTTTTTTTTTTTTGCCAAAGCGTTTGGCAGTGTTAATCATAATTTAATTTATATAATAAGGAGGCTCGAACCCACATTTCGCTGTGATTTTAATAATATGAATATGTAGATTTTAACATACGATTTGAAATTTTAAATTGCTGGACTATCTCAAGAAAAATTTAAGCGGGTATTATCGATAGACCACGGAAATCCGACCGACAAAGAAACTTAAGTTTTCAAGATGATGCTCATTGTCTTCACACACTTAAATGAATGAAAAATTCAGAGAATTAGCAGTAAATTAAAATACATTTTAACTTTTTATCCGATATTGGTCTGCTAATTTTTAAAAAAATATGAAACTTTGGATATTTTAATTATTTGCTGTTAGAAAAAATTATTCAAATGATAAATATGCCTGAAAATCATAAAAAATTGCTTGGAATTTGAAATTTCCTCCAAATTTACCGTGTTAGACGCGCAATTTAATCACATTTACAATAATATATCTCGACCAGGTTTGTCGTTCAGTATGATCGCAGGTTTAAATAGAATCATAATCGAAAAAAAAAACATATCTACCATTATCTAGATGAAGGGATCCAATGGAAAAAATGTATGTTTTTCGCGTTTAACGCAGCAAAATTACCCTAAAATTACTCCGTAAGCTAGTGCTATACAGTTCACTCATAAATTTATTATCTAGTTTTAATATTACAAAAATTCGATGTCTGAGTAGACCGACCCGTATATTACCAAATTATTGCACTGATGCGTCCCATTTTTTAGTAAGGTTATACAGTGTGGAGTCCTCAATACGAAGTCCACTTTAAAAAATTGAATCATTGCAGAAACGGATTTCTATTTTTGCTTTGATAAGTTTAATTTGAGAGCCTTCTGTTTCTTTATATATGCTTATTTATTTATTTATTTTTTTTTTCATTTTATTAAATTTGGATCTTTTCAATTTGTTTAGTCTCTCTTTTATATGTACATATATACATCTGGCAAATGACTGCCTTAATTTTAATCACCATAAAAGGCCTAATTAAAACTGGCACATACAATCGTTTCTGTCCAACTAAGTTAAGTTGCTAATTTGAATACTACACACCTGTTATTGGGACAGCCCAATTGAATGTTTTTGTCTTACATTATTTTTGCAATTCTGTTGTCGCAACAACGATTTAAAATATATCTCGCTCTCACATACACGCACACCCCAGTTAGTACGCTATACGCTTCTGTTCTGCTTATAGTACTGGTTTGATATCTCTGTCTCTTTAAACGCATGTAGTGCGCTGCATGCAATTGCTAAAAATCATACTCATTACGTAGTCTTCTTGATTTTGCTCTCTCGGTTTCTCTCTTTCAAAAGCTAATGCGCTCGCTACAGTATTGCCACGTTCTAAGAAGGCACGCACATTGTCATTTTGGCTACATTATTATGCTTTATAGTAGGTATGTATTTACATTTTTGCACAAAATATTCGAGTAACTTGCTGATAATGGGTGTGTTAAATTTATCTTAATGAGGTATACGTTTAATTTGGTGATTTAGTTAACGAAGAACTGACACAGTATTTAAACTTGACAACACTAGTGATGCGTATCTATTCTAATGTTTACTCTGCTTTTCCTCACTCTCTCTCTCACTCGCTCTGTACACCATACCCAACGATTACTTGCCTATGCTGTGATTTGTAAATGTTTCATTATTTATAAACAACATACACAGTATTTAATTTTTATAAAAATATTTTTTATTTTTATTTTAAACTTTTCCATCTAAATGTATTGTATTTACATAAGTAATACGTAAGCATCTATAGATTAAATTAGAGAATATATCTGAACGATTAAAATCGAAGTGAATTTGAAATGTTTTGCGATTTGCAACTTACGCGCTTCATACAAGTTTGAACACGCATACGTAGACACGTGCGCACTTAAAACATTTTCACTTGTCCCGTTTGTTTGATGAAATAGAGAGAGAGAGAGAGAGAGAGAGAGAATAGTTACTACATGCGCTCCGATTAGTATGGGGCAAAATGCAATGTGTGCTGGATCTCAAATTTAAATTTGTGTCAAACACGTCGCCCAGCAAATTGTGTGGCGCGATTAATGGTTATAGTTGTTCTTGTTGCTACTGCTGCTCTTATTAATTGTTATTGTTACGATGCCGTTAGTGGCGCGCATTGAAGAAACGCGCATGGTGAATTTGAACTTTAAACAATTAGATTCTTTACTTAAATTTCTGTATACATTTGTACTTTCTATACGCACCGCAATTTGAGAGCTTATTGCACTATGTAGTAAAATATGTACACATACATATGTATGTATGTATGTTAGCCATGTATATTCTGTCTGTTAAGATGTCAAAATGCTTATAATATAACGAAGAAGATGCTAGATAACCCATATGTTCATGATCAGCTTGATGAGACAAATTGATCTGGCCACGGCATAGTGGAATAATATAAGATAACGCATTATGTCTAGTTGCTGTCTGTTTTGTTCCTTTCGGTTTCTTTATTTTCATAATAATTGGCAGAATATTGAAAAAAAATATAGGGTTTCCTTTTAGAGGTTCCATTTTCCGACACGGATTAAACTGTCATAAATTGATCAGGTCTGGCAACGCTATTGTCAATGGGACTAATTCGATTAAAAAATGGTCGGAAACTGAACTTCCAGAATGTGTCAGATGCGAGCCAGCTGGGGCGCTCACATGACCGAAATCATTTTTAATCACCAATGGCGTAAAATTATCTTTTGAATCAAGTCAATTTCCAGTTTGAAATTATGTAATCTCAGTATTTGAATTCATTTTAAAGTTTTACACCTCTAAAAATTTCTATAATTTCTGTTTTTTTTTTTGCGTTCGAACTCTCTCAGTATTGAAGGAACTGAAGAGAGCGAACACGATATTGTAATTTTTTTGTTGTTGTTATTTTGATAGTAGAAAAGTGTAAGTTTTAGATACAAAATTTGAAACACGCGCAAATTTTTACCTGATTTTAGACTTCAACGGTTTTGAGAAGAAGATGAAGATGAACGAAATAGTCTGAAAGTGGTACTGCTGTAGAGTATGTTCGACTTCAAGATATCCTATACATTGTCTAAGGCTTTTTTAACTATTGATTTGTATGGTGCAATATTCTATAGTGGTCCGATCTATAATGCAAATGCAAAAACTTAAGATCTTACCTTATGGACACAAAGTATGCAAATGGGTGAAATCAGAGTTTGGAGAAAATATGCTTGATTTCGGTACTCTAATCGGTCTATTAGTGGTAAGATGCGAAATTTGTAATGGTCAAAAGCATGATTTCTAATTGTAAAAGTTCTTCTATCAATTTCCAATGATAAAATTTGGTGTTATTTTGTGGGTGATTTTCGGTAAAAATCACCTAATTTCTGCGAGCATCTGGGCTCCTTCACGAGTGTAGAAAAATAAATTGCATCTTTCTGATGTTTTCATGCGTTTCTTTATATCAAATCCTTTCTAGAAAGTGACATCAAAGAAAAACTATTTCAGTGTACCATTGCGGTTTAACATTGTATTGCCTTAGTCCTTATAAGTTGTAGTGAAGATATGACACTTGATCAATTCTGGGAAGGACTATGTGAAAAATAGATGATCCAGTCTATTTTTGGAAAGTAGCAATAGTTGACACTAAAATAAATCCAAAACCCATGACTTCCTGAAATGCCATGAATATATCATACTTTCTTCCCCCTGTTTTTTATGTCATTTTAAGCCAATCAAAAATATCTGCCACTTGATCAATCCTGAGAAGGATAATGTGGCATATACATGTTCCTATGGGTTTTTGGAATGGGCGCTGCAATCAACAATAGTTGGCAATCGAATATATACAAATCAGGTGGCTACCTAAAATACTATGTTCGTGACTCATTTGGGTTTCTTTTTTTTTAGTATGGAAAAATTGTTTACGAGTATTATTAACTCGCCAATATTAACTTTAAATTTGATATGGTTGGTTCTTATGGATGGGCGATTCACATATATGTAAATGTGTGCACCCCACTTTTTTGTGGGATTTTGTATTACTGGTGAAATCTTTTGATATAGTGGCTTTATGGACAAATTATTATAAAGGGGCATGCCCGCCAACTTTTAAACAATAAACTTTGTATGTGAGTGGTCACTCATAGAGTATAATATTTTTATATAGCGTTGTCCGTTTAGACTATAGAAATATAAAAAAAAATCCCCACTTTATTCGCAGCTGCTATACAAAAATATTATACCCACTGTCACTCCCGCAATCAATTCCAATTTAAAGGTTTCTCATATGTTAAAATCTCATAAGCCGGTTAGGCGACGGTATTGTTAAAATAAAATATTTAAAAAAGCCTTTTTTGTTTATAGACAGACTCTGTGTACAAATGTTATACGCTGTAGCAACACTTCCATAAGGAAAAGGAATCTATCGATTCCTCATATATTAAATTCCATTGAGCCTTTTGAGCTACAGAGCGTGCTAAAGAATATATGTAGATGCATACATTTTTCTGTTTGTGTAGAAACTTTGCTTCTGTTTGGCGTTCTCCGTTGCCTACTTCTTGTTCAGAAACTAAGTAGAACAGATAAAAAAAATCATTTTAGAGTGTAAATTTAGTAGAAGTAAGGCTAAAACAAATTTATCTGCAATATCTTCTGTTTCCCATTTGGACTTCTTCTCTTAGATACAATAAGTTATTTCATTCATAGATGCAAAAATCCGAATTCTTAACGCCATATATTGCAATATATTATAAAGTCGGTCAAAAACTATATATAAAAATATGTGAGGTAGGACTTGTTTTAATTTGTACTGTTTATTCTGGAGATTGGTTGTGGTCTTGGTGATCTTCGATGTCCACGATCAGCTGTTCTCTCTGTCTCTCTCGTTAACATATACACATGCGTAATTTCAATCGTTCCATCGCTCTTTTTGTCTAACTTGCATTTGCATATATTGTTACTTTCACTTTTGTTCATATTTTTTTTCCTACGGATTTATTTATTTATTTATTTTTTTTTTTTTTTGTATCACTTGCTGCAAGTGTTTGCACTCCTTTGGGAGATCGATGGACTCTGAATTCTCTTTCTTAGTCAAATTCGACTTCTTGACCAACTCTAACTGAAATAAAAACGAACATCTTTTTTCTCTGATTTAATTGCAGATTGTTTTAAAGGATTTTTATTGTTTCAAGCTGATAAAAACATAAAATTAGTTCAACATGTAGCGACAATGTTAACTGCAAACTTAAGAAAGAAAAAAAGAAAAGTTAAAAAAAAAAAAACAAAAAGTGAACAGCAAATTAAATTGTGCAACCAACTAAGCCCGACGCCACTGTGAGAATTAGCAGCCTAAAGGAAGAGTCAGCCAGCCAATCACTAAACCGACCACATTGAGCAGTGCAACGGCAAATCAAGCAGACATTGGACACATTGGAACGGCAAAACTACATCAGAAAGATTAAGAAGAACAACACCAATAACAACGAAACAGGAAAGACTTTGATTCCGCAAAGAAGAACTACACAGCTTTAGGTCTATTATTAAAGTACAATGACGATAATACTGTTTCTGGTCGATACATCGGCGTCCATGTGTCAGAAGGCCTACGTAAACGGCGTACAAAAGACATATTTAGATATAGCCAAAGGAGCAGTGGAAACGTTTCTCAAATACCGTCAGCGCACGCAGGACTGTCTTGGTGATCGATATATGCTCCTAACGTTCGAGGAGCCGCCGGCGAATGTAAAAGCCGGTTGGAAGGAGAATCACGCAACATTCATGAACGAATTGAAAAATTTGCAAAGTAATGGTCTTACTTCGATGGGTGAATCACTACGCAACGCATTCGATTTGCTGAATTTAAATCGAATGCAGTCGGGCATTGACACATACGGCCAGGGTCGATGTCCCTTCTATCTTGAGCCATCGGTCATTATTGTTATAACGGATGGTGGTCGCTATTCATACCGGAACGGTGTACATCAAGAGATCATACTGCCGCTGAGCACACAAGTGCCGGGCACAAAATTCACCAAGGAGCCTTTTCGCTGGGATCAGCGTCTGTTCTCTCTCGTGCTGCGCATGTCGGGCAATAAAATGGACGAGCGTGTTGAGGGCAAAGTACCGCACGATGATTCGCCCATTGAGCGCATGTGTGAGGTGACCGGAGGTCGTTCATATCGAGTGCGCTCACACTACGTGCTTAATCAATGCATCGAAAGTCTGGTGCAAAAGGTACAAGCGGGTGTAGTGTTACAGTTTGAACCATTGCCGCCAAAGGAACAAAGCGAGTCGCAGCAGCAGCAGCAACAGGACATTGTTTTTCAGCCGACAAAGAAAATGATCTACGTGCAAAAACATATATCACAAAAGACTTTCCCAATTGGCTATTGGCCACTGCCAGAGCCATATTGGCCCGATCCGAAGGCGGTTACGTTACCGCCGCGTGATGCGCATCCAAAACTGAAAATAATTACAGCAGCCGTTGAAGAGCCGCAACTGGTGCGCAGTTTTCCTGTCGACAAGTACGAGATCGAAGCTAGTCCACTAACATTGCAGATACTGAACAAGCGTGAGATGAACAAGTGCTGGCAGGTAATTGTTACGAATGGCATGCACGGATTCGAGCTGCCCTTTGGTTACCTCAAGGCGTCGCCGAATTTTACGCAGGTGCATTTGTACGTACTTGCTTACAACTATTCGGCACTTTTGCCACTGTTGCATGACTTGATACACAAGTACAACATGAATCCTCCCAACGATCTTATGTACAAATTCAATGCGTACGTGCGTTCCATTCCGCCTTACTATTGTCCGTTTTTGCGCAAAGCTCTTGTTAACGTCAACGTACCATATCAGCTGCTTCAGTTCTTGCTGCCGGACAACGTCGACAATTATCTGTCACCGACAGTGGCGAACCAGCTGAAGCACATAAAAAACACAGCAAAACAAGATCAGGAAAATTTATGCATAAAAGTCTACAAACAATTAAAACAGCCTAAGCCTCCTTACCGACAGGTGGAAACGGCCAAATTGAATACAGGTGCGCTATTACGGCGTGATCTGGTGCGGAATCCATTGCTACGAGACACATTCATGAAATTACACGCTGATATTGATCCGGTGGAGAACTATACAATGGTTGTACCACAACTGAATCGTCAATCATCGGCAAAGTCGTATCGCAATCCCTTCGATATTCCACGACGCGACATGGTCGATGAAATTGCACGTATGCGTGAGACCTTCTTACGCTCGACGGTCACAAGCCTTATAGCTAAAGATTCGGGTCACTGCCTGCCCATTGCTGAGATGGGCAACTACCAGGAATACCTAAAGAATAAGGACAATCCGTTGCGAGAGATCGAACCGACGAATGTCCGACAGCACATGTTCGGCAATCCTTACAAAAAAGACAAACATATGGTGATGGTAGATGAGGCAGATCTTAGTGACGTAGCGCCGATGAAGGCAGCAGGAAACGGCAGCGGTGTGCCCGGTTCAGCAGCGGGCGGCGTTAGTGTTTCCAGTGTGATGTTGGGTGGATCGAAGAAAATCGATGCATCGAGATCGCGAAAGCGTAAGGCGGGACCGCTACCGCGTAGCTTTGAATTCCGTCGACTATCGATTGACGTGCGGCCGAGCACTAGCAGCGCGTCAAGTTCGCCGGCACGCAGTAGTTACGATGAGGATAGCAGTACGGAGACGTCGTCGATATGCTCTGATGATACGAGCGATGACAACGACGATCGGATTGGAATTGCCTTTGATTTCAACGAAGAGGAGACCAGTGAACAGGATACAGCGCTAAATGGTTATGTGCACAATTTTATTAATGGCATAAACGATGAGAGCAGTATGGACTCGGACAGTAGTAGCAACAGCGGGAGTATTGTCGGGAGCAATAATTCAAGCACAAACGCAACAACATCTGCACTGCCGGCATCAGCAGCAGCGGCTGCGCCAGCTGCCAACACCACTATGCCTTCCTCGGTATCTTCTGTCTCCGTTTCTATTATTAACAGTTCTGTCACTGTCACAACAGTAGCTAGTACCAATATACATGAGACGACATCACTGGGGAGTTCTGTTAGCAGTCATTACAGCGCCGTCAATGGTACGATTCATCCAACTTATGGTGGTTATGCGCCACATTCCGCATCGTCTCCCGAATGTGTGGCTGCTAATAGCATTAGTAAAGCTACACCTGGCATCTGCAATGGCTTCTACAATCATGTCACACCTTTAAGTATCCATCACAACTCAGCGTCCGCAAGTACACAGCACACAGCAGGAGCAACGGCGGTGGGTCTAGCTTCAACGTCTTCGAGCGGTACTGCGTCTTTGACGGCATCGGTAGCAGCAACATCGCCAACAACCTCATCAACCGTATCTGGAGCCTCCCACTCACCTTATTACAGCCACAACGACATTAATGATGCAATTCAGATCTCGCGTATATTGCAACAATGTCACACAGCAAACGGTTCGGGTTCATCGGCGTCTGTTTCCCCATTGAGCATATCTTGTGTAATGAACGGCAGTACTAACAATGACACCAAATTTGATGGTGCTTCTACGACGTCTGGCGGCATAACAGGCGTACCAGTCATATCATCGTCGAACAGCTTCGATAGCCTTAAACGAGAAAGCAATAGCATCAGCGGTGGCAGCAGTAGCAATAAAAACTCTGCAACGTCCAGCAGTCATCTGCATCATCCACATCCACATTGGGGTATCAACAGTTTGCAGCATCAAACAACCAATCATACAAGCGCAAATGCCAATCATAATCATCACAACAACAACAGCACTAATCACGTGAACCACAACAACAATAGCTATCATCCCGCAAATCACAATAACCAACACCAACAACTGCCCAATAAAACAAATGATGCCGGTGACTTAATACCACCGCTCAACGAAGAGCAGCGTGATGCGGCACGTAAACACAATCTTGATCTGCGTATGCAAATCTTTCGGGATATACGTCGACCTGGACGAAACTACTCAGAGCTGCTGGAACGTCTTAATCTAATTAAAGGTGATCAAGATATGATTTCGGACTTCATTGATATGTGTATTAGAGAATCACAACGTTTCCGACGTCGTCAAATGGCTTCGAGCATACAAGACTGGTGGACGCAAAAGCAAGAGCAACAGACGCCGCTGCCACCAACATCACCAATTTTAGAACAACCACAGCTGCTTGAGACGAATAGTAAGAGTTAACGGTTACTACTCTGGAACTGATGTTGCGAAACAAAAGAGCTAGCCGAACAACAACATCAGCATTATCAACATCAACCACAGCAATCTCAACCACTTCGAATGGTGCCGCCAAGTGCTGCTTCGGAAGCAGCTTCGGCATCATCAACCACAACCACAACAACAACAATAACAACAACAACAACAACGACCGTGGATATGGCTGCGCAAATTCAATGGCGCACCTGGTACGATGACATGCAGTTAAAGTGAAGTTTTACTTAACTTCACTTATCTATACATAATGATGCAACATGTTCTTTGAAACAGAAATCTGCGTCTTAATGTTGTTCAATCTAACTCGTTGATGTTCAGAAATTTTATTTCTATTGTTAATGCTTTATCTGATTTTTGTTCGTTTGTATATTTTTATTTTTGTATGCCGAAATTATATATACATATATGTATATATATATATATATATATATATATATATATATATATATATATATATATATATATATATATATATATATATATATATATATATATATATATATATATATATATATATATATATATATATATATATATATATATATCCCGTTATTCATTCATCAGACACACAAACCATAATACATGCACATACATTTACTGGGTCCCATATCGTCCACAACACATCATGGACATCAACGAGAACAGCCCACCACCACCACCACAAATAGCTACTCCACTCCTTCAGTTCATCAACAAAACAACAACAAAAATAAAGAAAACGAAAAAAATCCAAACACATGCATAGTATATCCTGATTGATGTGATTAAACAGCAAAATAGCTCATTTAGTTAACCTTTTAACAAGTTTAAATAGGCTCTTCAGCAGCCGTAAATTATATAATTAATTTAAATTATTTAGTTTGTACTTCTCTCATCATCACCACCCGCATTTTAACCATGTTTTTATCAACAATTTATTTTTTTGTGTTGTTTTAAGATACTAAAATTTTAGATGAATACGAGTATTTCATTAATATTTTTATATTTAATATTATTACAATTTTTTTTTTTTTTTTTTTATTAGAAATCGAAAATCGATAAACTTTGTTATAGTATAAGTATTTAGCGCTGTTTTTTTATGCACTAGGTGCAGTTTTAATGAAACGATAAAACAAACAAAAAATTGATGATAAAATGAGAACCGTGAATTAGTAAAAAGTAGCTTCAACGTTAAGTGCTTATATGAAAGAGAGCGAAAGTAAAACTTAAATTAATTGTAAAAAGGAAATTTCAGAAACTGGTAGCCTATATTCAAAAGAACAATTTACAAAGTGGAATATCGAATGAGGAAAAAAATAATTAATAGACAAAAGTAATATATATAAAAAAAAGTAAAAAATAAATTTAACAAAAAAAAAAAAACACACATAAAATTAATTTAGCAAACTATTTTATATAAATTGTAAAATATTTTTAAATTATATTATATATACATACCTATATATATTTAAAAAAAGTGTATTTACATACGTACGTCTGCTTATTATATACAAGTTTGTAATTATTATATATATGAGGATAAAAAGAATGTGCGAAGATAAATATAAAAAACAAAAATATCATTTGAACTATTTATGCCCACAACTCTGTCCTAATCCTCCTACCATGCGATGCTGCTGATGATGATGATGCCCACAACCGTTGATGTATGAATGAAGCCCCTTACAAAAAAAAAAAAAAAAAATACCAATGCTTTTCCATTTCTTGTTAAAAAAAAAAACAACAAAAAAAAATATGAAAGTTTGTATTCCACATCAATTCTGACCAGAAAAATATAATTTCAACACTTTTTTCAGATCTCACAGAATATCTCTTGATTATGCACGCATTTTCAATGCGACATAATAGCCGTTAACTGTGAGTGTCAAAAAAAATATATACATATATATAAATTACCGATGAAACAGGCTTAATAAACCTTAGTCCAGTATGCTGAATGTTGTTCACCGTTTTTCTTTTTATTTACAATATATGTACATAGGTATAAGTGTATTTAGTGTTGTCGGTCGAAACTTAAGCCAGAGTTTCAGGTTGCCAGCTCAAGAAGTGAAATAAGTTTTTCACACAAACACTAAAAAACGGTAGGCTTGCAAACTCAGAGGGTTCATTTCGACATACAAAGTTTAAATTTGCATCCAAAAATAAAAAAATCATACCAAGTGATGACTATGATGATGTCATTGATGTATTGATCAATAAAGCCACTTACAAATGTATTATTTCCCATGCGCTTCTATATTTCGTAACAAATATTGAAAGTTTATATGGCTCATAAATTCTTTTTCAGGTCGTACAGCATATAAATTTATACCATTCACAAGTTTGTAACGCATTAGAAGAGGAGGCATCGTAGACCCCACAAAGTATATACATATATTCTTGATCAGCTCGACGAGACGAGTCGATCTGTCTGTATGTTGTTGCGCATTTTTTGACCACCAATTTTTATGCGTTTCAGTTGAAAGTTGACACATACACTTCTTTTTATTGCAGTTTAATAGAGTATCAAGATTGTTCAGCCACGCCCACTTTTAGGGGTAGGCCCCATACAAAACCACCAAATTTTTCTTATTGTAGACAATATCAACTTAATAATTGATCAATATCACATATACATTAATGGGTGGGACCCGCACACTTTGTGGGATAGCCCCCCCATACAAATCTATTGCAAACTTTTGTGTTTTTGTAAGAAAAGCTTCATAATTAAAGTCAATATTAGGTTGAAATGCGATGCGATGCGCTGCTCTTTTATGGACAGCTACTTAACATACATAGACTAATGAGCGTGTCCCGCCCACTTTTTGGGATAGCCCCCCACACAAATCCAATGTGCAATTTTGTATTTTTTATGAAAAAATTCTTTATTTAAATTAATATTAGATATTATGTGTTGGCATCTTATAGATGGTCGCTTCATACACATCTACAAGTGGGCGTGTACCGACCCCTTTTTGCGGTAGCCCCTATTTAAACTTACACGTTTATGCTTTAGAATACGATTTAAAATGTCGTGTGAATAGTATTTGAGCTTCGGTTCTTGTTTTTTTTTTTTTGTTTGCTTAATTTTAAAATCTTATACGTCTATATATATAAACAAGGATACAGGGTATTTCGGAATCGAAAACTCACGTGGAACCAGACTGGTAAATGTTAGTCGACTACTAAGGCGAAGTCTCCATTCCGAGTTTTAAATTGATAGCTCAGGACAAGAAAACTAAAAATTAGAAGGTTTGTCTAGAAATATGCAAGGCAAGCTTAGCGGACTTTATCAATAAGCTTTCATTGATATAGATAGCACTGCACATCGTATTTCCTTCAAACTATTCCACATCGCCATATCGTCCAGGTTATAAAATAGTAGTGAACCTTGACTATTGTACTCTTGTTTCACTGTGTGTTTGTATGTCACGAGTACGTATGTTAAATCTTCTAAGGGCCGTTTTCATGACTTGCCTATAACTTTACCGCTCATATTTTGCAGGCGTTATGCTAGTTTTCAATGTCACGACTCTAACTAAGCCTATAACTGTAACGCCGAGTTCGGCGAGCCGATAAATTTATCAAAATTTTTTTGCAAAGTGACCTGCCAACTCGATCGATAAAAAACCAAAGCATCGATCGTTAAAAAACAAACAAATTTGAAATTTTGTATTAAAATTTTAAATGCAAACGTGCACATTATATTCATAGATTGGCTCGTATTTTTGTACAGCAGCGGCGCTCATTCTCATCCATTTTTTTCTGCTAATTTATAATTTTATTGTGTTTACGTTTTTGCAATTGGACTGTACACCTCTTTAAATATTCTCCAGGGCTACTCAACATTGATTTATTATAATTGTGATGTCGTGAAAAGCACTACTCAATATTATTCCGCCTTTAGCATATCTTGCCGTTTCGTATTTTCTTTTTTATCGGTCAGTCGTGAGAACGGCCTAAGACGATTTTAAACACATGATATGTTGCGTTAGAACAGATAATTTAATAAGTTAGATACAATATGATGTCCACAGTATAGTACATTGTTTTTTTTTTTATGTACGGATTTTAACGACGTTAATAATTTAAAATTTTTTAACTTTGCAAGGAAGGATGTTAGATCAGACAAATACGGAAGTTGTTCGATGAGACAAATCTGTTTTTTCATAAAAAATTCATTGACTTTTATGGTCTTGTGAGGTGCTGCATTATCATGCAAAGAAAACAGCTGCTTTGCTTTGGAATATTCTAGCCTAACATGTAGAATTCTCGACCACAAACGATGTAAAACTTTTAAATAATATTCTCCATTGACAGTTTGACCTTCTGGAACAAATTCCTTCTGAACAATATGAACAATGCCTTGGAATCATAGAAAGTTATCAACATTGTCTTGATTCTTGACTTCTGAGAAAATTTTGTAGATTGTACAGTAAGAAGAATTAAATTCTTCTGCCAGCAATCTCACAGTGAGATTTGCATCGATAGCGATTGTTTCACTTACTTTTTCCACTAACTCAGCACGATTAGATGCTTCGGGTCGTCCAGGTCTTCGATAATCATTTAAATAATCACGATTGTTTTTAAATCGTGTAAACTTTAGTACGACTCATACAATCAACATCATAAACTTTTTTGAACAATAAGTACTAGCAATTTGTTTACGGAGTTTAAAACATAATTTAACATAAACTGCTGTTATTAAAACGTGTGTCATTTTGTAACCTGTCAAACGATTAGCATGAACATAGCTGCTTTCGAAAGAAGAAAAATCTACCTTTCTAACACTGTCAACATTTAACAGATGACATGTTCTATGATTTTAATTAAAAGTTCGGTTATTTTTAGATCACACTTGTACGTAAATGTCCTTTATTTTCATTATAGCCTACAAGATTCTCAAATTAATGCGTGAAAATCTTAAAAGCAGCATGAAAAAGTTCAAATAAACGTATAATTCAAGTTGAACATAGGGTGCCGCCATAAAGTACATAGGATTGCAAATAAAAATTATTTCTTTGTTTGAATTTTTGGTTCTAAAAAATTAAATTATCAAGCATATTATGAATTTCGATTGCGATCCAATTTCAATGACATTTAATTTTTTTTTTTAAGTGTTCTGACAGAATTTGTGTGAGAAGTGTTGTTGGAAATAATAAAAATAATTTTTATTTTTAATTTATAAAATCAAAAACAAGAAAAAACGTTAACTTCGATGCAACTGACAGTCTGATACCATTCACACTATATTACAAATCATATAGCAGCTATATAGTAAATGGTGGGTTTCTATATGGGTTACCTCTAAAAGTGGGAAGGATATTTATGTGAAGCGTCATGTCATATTTAAAGTTGATATTGATTGGAATAAAAAAGTTGCATGCAAAAACTCAAAAGTGGACGGGTTGCTTCAATGGTTGCTACCCTAAAAAATGGGCATAGTGTGTCAATATCTGTACTCTATTTAACTGCAACAATTAGGTAGTTTAGGTACTGGGTTACAGCTGAATATTTTATTCCCAAAAAATACGTAACAACTACAAGACAGACGGACATGGTCAGATCGGCTTGTCCAGTTGATCAAGAATATATAAACTCTATGGGGTTTTCTTTAATACGTTAAAAACTTTATGACAAACTGATAATACCACTTTACACTGTGTGTAAATATTAATAGTAGTAGTCATTTTTAGTGAATAATTGGTATAATAACAAGTAAGAACGGAGAAGTTTTTTTTTTTTTTTTTAATATAGCCCAATACTGAGATTGATGAAAATTTTTGCTACCGTAATTGTAAATTATTACTGCAATGTAAACAATCAAAAAACAATGTTCTCAAATCGACATTATTTATTAGGTGAAAAGTGCACACATATTGATTTTTCTTTGCTTTTTTCAGACGGAAATGCAAAAAGTCACACTCTTTGTCACCTGCTTTTTGAGTGTATGAGGTATTTTCGGTAGCAAACATTTTTGTTATCTGAGTACTCGATGAAAAACAGTTCGTGGCGAAAATTTTTGTTTGAGCGTTTTTTTATATGAAATTTTTTTTTCAGTATCAAAAATTTTCATCGAACACAGTATTCAGCTTAAGTGGAAAACACTTTTTTCTGGCTATACAGCCTTGAAAAGTATGGAAATGGCCTTATTATGGGTGTTGTGGGCTTAGCATACAAAAATTTTAATATAAGATATCTGCATATGAATCAGGAGAATTTAACTGTCTAAGTTTGAAGTCTCTAGCTCTTATTGTTCTTGAGATCTGTTGTCTCATACACCCAGACGGACATGTGTATATCGACTCGTCTTCCGATGCTGATCAGCACATAAAAATTAAATATAATTTTTATTTTTTGAACAAAAACTTAAATCTAAAATGTATTTGTTGATTATAATTTTTAAAAGTCTTGATTACAAATAAAAGTTTATGGTATATTTAAATAGCCAGTTGATAACAAATATATGTAAGTAGAATGTCGCGTTTACATTGATTGCTTTTAGTTGAAAATCACACAATCATTATTTGTGGCCTCTAATATATAATATAAAGTGGAATGTTTGCATGTATAGTCTCTTACGTATAGACAACGACCTCTTGCACATTTTGAACATGCACATGTCTATGTGCATGTACTGATAGCGAAGCATAGCGTGCATGTCAGCAACAAATTGATGTACATACTATAAGAAAAAGAGACCACTGGTCTAAATTATTGAAGCAATCGTTATGAAATTTTGGCATTGTGTTACTATCGATTAGAATAAAATCATAGGCAAAATAACATTTGAAAAAATGGGCGGAGTTACGGAAACACATACCTTTTGATCATAAAGTATGCGGAATTGCTCATTTAAACGAAACACCATATGCAAAGCGTTTTGAAAATTGGAAGAAGTGTTGCAATATACAATACAGTATTGATTTCAATGGGGATTAACATTGAGGGAAACAAAACGAATATCAAAGTATAATTGATTGAGAAATTTGATCAAAATCAAATTCATTTGACGCAGATGGATGAGTTTTGGTACATGTGTGAAGTGCTTCCGGAGAAATAAGAAAATAGACGACGCCGCATCCGCGAAGTAAATTTGTCGTATCTCTAGGTTCGCTAGACTATAATATGAGTATGTAGAAATATACCTATGCATATGGCAAAGATTTGATTTTATGCTTATAAATCATGCAGCCTAAAAGTATGCAACATCAATTGTCATGTGTGCTTCTTATTTAACCAACAACAAAAACAGACTACTACAAATTAACGAAATGAGTCATTTTTTATACCATTCACACATTGTAGTCTGTGGTGTCACAAAAATCTGTTTCTGCCTTTTGCTATTTAAAATTGTTGATTTGCATATGAGACCTCATCAAATCATAAGGTAAGATCTTGTTTATGTATTAAGTTGAATGTTTTTTCTTCGTGTAACTGCGTCTTAGGATTTAAACATTTAGCAGACTTTATTATTTAATTTTAATTAATAAAAAAGTGTATTTATTTGCTGAAACCCGAATAGGACGGTTTACGCAACCATATCGAATGTAATAAAAATATTTAATAACATTAGAGTTGCCAATATAAAATTAATTTTTTCTCTTAAACCCAATACTGAGATCAATGAAAATTTTTGCTACCGAAAACAAAAAAAAAAAAAACAAAAAACAGTGTTCCCAAATCAACATGAAATACTAAAATCAGATATTTATTAGGTGAAAAATCCACATAAATTGATTTTTCTTTGGTTTTTTTCTGACGGAAATGCAAATGACCACACTCTTTGCCACCTGTTTTTTGAGTATAAAAAGTATTTTCGGTAGCAAATATTGTTCTGAGTACTTGATAATATATGATGGTTGTTTGACAGCGTTGTTTTATATGAAGTTTTTCCGGTATTAAAAATTTTCATCGTTCTCAGTATTGAGCTTTAGCATAAATCATTATTTAGTTTTGGGTATTTTCTAAAATAATAATTTAATCTAGAGTCGATCTAGCCATGTCCGTCTGTCTGTCTGGTATTTGTTGCTTTTTCTTAAGAATAAATTTTTAAGATTTTTAAGCTGTAACCAGCCACTCAGATTTATTTTTGTTGCAGTCAAATAGAAAAAAGTATCCTAATTGGCATGTCACATCCACTTTTTAGGGTAGACCCCATACAAACCACCCGCCCACTTTTGAATTTTTGTATAAAAAACTTTTTTTTTTCAGTCAATATAAACTTAAAAATGGACAGGGTGGCTTCTTATGGACAGCCGCTATATATAAATATACTAATGGGCGTGATCCACCCACCTTTTGGGGTAGCCTATACACAAACCCGCCACTCATGTTTATGTTTTACAAGGCGACTTGAAATTTCGTGTTAATGGTATTAGAACTTCGGTTCAACAGAAGTTAATGTTTTTTCTTGTTTTTAGATAATTGCCTACGCTATATGAAGCAAAGGTTTTTAACAGAGAGTGCAGAGCTTAAGTAGAGCAACGAATTTAGTATTCGAATTTATTCGCTCTGCTTGCCTCTCATCATCGACAATCACGTTGTTCTGAACATTGAACATTGCTACGTGATAGACAATTGTCACCATAAGCTTGTTTCATCATTTGCAACGTTTCAGTGAATGTTTTACCAAGTTTAAAACAGAACTTAATATTTGCTCTTTGTTCGAAATTCATTTTTCGACCGATGCCCAAAAGATACAGCTATTTTTAAAAAGTCCTGTTTCTTTTGCGACAAGCTAGTATATACTGTTGAACATATACATATCATAAAATAAATCGGCTTGCCCTAATATCGGGTTTTAAGAGCTGTTCAAGAATACGAGTATATATGTGTATACTTTATGGATGTGGTTCTTCAGTTCTATTGCATTTATATTATCTCTATTTAAAATTGTATCAAGTCGGTATTTTTATTAATATGCAATATGTATCTCTATAATATAATAGAAAACCCAGTTTGTGCCTATATAATGCTTACATCCTATCTTAAGATATGTTTGTTACTCTTTCACGCAAAAACTACTGAATGGATTTTAATGAAACTTTACAATAATATAGCTCATATATCAGAATAATACATATGAAGATATTGTATAAATTGGCTAAAATATAAAAATAAGTGTCACGTAAGTCGGAAAAAATTTTGCTCACGTACGCACAACGCACTGTCCGCTCCCGAGAATCGCTCCATAGCGACTAAATTCCCAAAAGCTAGGCTACCAATTGACATACCCCCCGCGCCCCTCGGAGTAGTTGCGTTCACGCAATCAGAAAATCAAATGTGAACTTTCTTTTGAGCCACCTTGTATTTAACACAAGTTATTTCACCCAATATTAGAGAAAAACAAAATTGAAACTATAGAACGCAGCTGGATTATATTTGATACATATGTACTACATACGTTTGTTAAATATATGACGCAGATAGATGAGCATTGGTACACCGTGAAAAATAAGATATACTTAAAAAATTTTGACTGTACACAAATAAAAAGAAAAGGTGGTGTAGCAACGCACGTCGTGTTCTGTAGTAATTAATATATTTGTAACATTAAGGGTCATTTCCACGACTTGCCTAAATCTTTATAGGTCATATTTTCACACTATAAAAAGTAACGATAACAGACAAAAAGGTGACCGATAACAGAACAAAAATCGATTTATACTGCAAGTCTACTCGAAATGAATTTATTACAATTGTGAAGTCGTGAAATACACTATTCAATATTATTCTCTAATGTATTTCTAAGTCGTGAAAATGACACTAAATAAATTGGGCATTTTTGAAAAATGTGCTTCTACGAGTATTGCTCGATTTGATGCATTGGTCACACTGGTCGAACCTGCTTTTGAAAGCACAGTGTAGCATTCTTTTTTTTTCCGTTTGCGGGGGTCGTCATCAATGGGGAATTCTATTCGAGGCTACCTGTGTGTCTTCACTGTTGAATGCTGGCGGTTTTGAGGTGGCGGGAACCAAACCCTGCGCACCAACTCCCAATTAAGGAATGTGGTTGAAGTGAAGAACTTTACACTTCTGCAAACGACCCCATCCCCCTAGCATTAGCATGTAAAAATGGTGCATTTCTAATAGAGAACATCAAATCCTTAAACATAGTTTTTGACGTGACCATTATGCGGTGCCTGCTTCCCTAGAATAAAATGTTAGCTATGCCTCTTATGCTTTATACTAAACTCTATGCAGGGTATACAAAAAATGTTTTTCTTTTGCTTTTGACATTAAATTCGCAATAGAGAAGATCGAATATTTATATACGAATAAGTGTTTATAAGTACATATGTATGTATGCTGTTGCAAACACACATGACTAATGCCCAAATCATGCAAAGCAACACATTCTTATATCGGCAACAAAATTTCCAAATTGCCGTCACCACCGACGCCTTTAAAATTGAACCGACGTTTCTCCGAGAAAGAAAAAAACAAGAAGTGTAGCGAAAGTCTAACAAAACAGAAATTCATTTTTGTGATTTCTGCTCTTTAAATCTCCAAATTAATTTTGATTGATTTGTGCTGGCAAGAATAATCTTACCCAAAAAAAAAAAAAAAAAAAAAACACACACACACACACACACAGATCTGAAATGACACCAAGTTGAAAAATAATTTAGAAAAATATTATTTTGTGAAATAATTGCCAAAGACTTGTGGCAAATAGTATATGTATGTTTGCATAAAGATTCGCTGACAAGAAAAAAAATAAATAAATGAACCATCATGCAAGGTTGATATTGGACAAATTTTGCAATAAAATAAAAGATTAACTTTGATGGAACTGAAGCTTTAATACACTTCGGATGATCTAACTATCTAGACTAAAATAGGGCGAGTTTTTCAATGTTCGGTTAAAATTTAATGTCTGTTATGCTACCGGTGTGTTTGTGTGTGCAATAACTGAACCGAAGCTCTAATGTCATCCACACGAAATTCTAAATAAGATTGTAAAACATAAAAGTGGGAGTTCAAATAGGGGCTACACCGAAAAGTGGGTGGTACACGCCCACTAGTAGATGTGCATGAAGCGATTTAGTAGATGTGTAATCGAATTTCTAGTCGATATTTACGTTTTCCATACAAATGCATAAAAGTGAGCTATGGGTTTATTTGGGACTACCTCAAAAGTGGGCGGAACACGACTTTTTGTATATGTATATTAAGCGGCTGTCCATAAAAAGGCACCACATCAAATTTCAACCTAATATTGACTTCAATAAAGAAGTTTTTCTTACAAAAACACAAAAGTGGGCAGTAGGTTTGGTTGGGGGCTACCCCAAATAGTAAGCGGGCCCACCTATTAATGTATATGTCATACATTCGTCCAGTAAAAGCAACCATATCAATTATTAAGTTGATATTGAGTACAATAAAAAAGTTTTTCATACAAAAAGTGAAAAGTGGGCGCTTGGTTTATATGGGGGCTACCCCAAAAAGTAGGCGTCAATCTTGATACTCTATTAAACTGCAATAAAAAGAAGTGTATGTGCAAAATTTCAACTGGATAGCAATAAAATTGGTCCCCAAAAAAACGTGCAACAACATACAGACAGACACACGAACAGGCATACGGACAGACAGGCAGACGGACAGACGGACATGGCTAGATAGACTCGTCTCCTCTAGCTGATCAAGAATATATATACTTTATGGGGTCTACGATGCCTCCTTTAATGCGTTACTTTCAGACAAACTGATAATACCATTTCACAATATGTGTGAATGGTACAAAACTCGCCTTTGCCGAAAGAGAGGTTTTTTTTCAAGAAATGTTTCGATAAGAAGAATGAAATCAAGTACAGAAGTCCATGTATGTTTAGAAAGTTTCACTTGTACCTCCAAAACATATGTTCTGGAGTGAGCTAATTGGCAGAAGGCGAGCCGTGACTAGCTTTCTGAATGGCGTCTATAGTTCCTTTTAAAGCTGCACTTAAGTTGAACAAAAGCTCTAATTCCATTCACACAAAATTTCAAATCGTATAGATGCAGTTTAGTAGCAAAATCTATTTTTGCCGGTGGCGGAGCAGCAAAAAAAAAAAAAAATAAAGAAGTGAGGAAGAAAAAGTATGAACAATATTAATATAAGAAACACATGGTTCTGCGAGCACGAGAAAGCCAATGTGAGCAGCAAAAAACCCACAAACGTCTAACAAAAGAAAAAGGCAATGCAAATGAGAGGTGCCCCTCTAAATCAGTCGTCCTTGCTACGCCACTGCATGATTCTGAGTAACCTAAGGCCAAAGTGAGGAACAAAAAAAAAACCGCAATTCATATTCAACAGTAAAAAAAAAACCACTCGATTTGAGGCCGGGACAGACCATAGTCCTCCCCCTGCTACGTCACTGAGTGTTAATAGTAGGAAAAACTGTAACTAGGAACTCATAAGCTTCCTTAAAACTAGACAACTATATCTGGGGGCAACTAAACGCAGGCTTAGATACTGAATATAAAGTTGGATTATTATGTATTTATATTTTCATTTGTATAAAACATTTCCTAAAATTCCAACGACTAGCACTTTACACACTCAAGACACTCGTAGTGTTTAAAGACCTTTATCACGACATAGAAATATATTAGAAAATACGTATTTCCAATATATGCTATTGCTGCGACCCAATAAGTTAACTGAAAGTAAACTTTTTAACGAAAAATATACATAGGTTCCGGACTATATTCAATCATTGGACAGGAGTATGAAAAATATACAAAAGGAATATTTGGTAGAACGCCATACTTCCTTAACATAAAAGTTAATAAAATTGTTGGCAATTTTCGATAAAATAATAGGTCAACCTTCATTATTAATCTCAGATCGCCTAAAAATAGTTTAAGGAATGAAAGTAGCATTTTCACACTGCCTTGAAACCTTGACATTGAGGATGGTGTATTGCAAGCCATTTGAATATCTTCAAAATAGCTTCAAAAATATTTTTAACTTTAATCATACCAAAATTTTTCAATATCAGAACTAGAGCTGGGCACGGGCGGACCGTCTTCCATAACCCACGGGCCTGTGCCACAAAATCTATTTACTGCTTTTTGTTGTGCGGGCTCGTGCCTTAACTCAGAAGCACGAAAATATGTTGCACGAAAAGGCCCGAACACAAACAAACCCGAAAAGACATAAGGCATAGGATACATTTTTCATTCATATTTATGTTGAATCGCTCATATCTAATCACGGATCATCTCTAGCATCGATACATGAAATAGTTGGAAGGAAATCAGTTGGAAGGCGCTATTCCGGTTGTTTACTGGTTTGCATGTCAAACTCGTAAACCCATGTCTCATCACGTTTTATGAATGTGGAGTTGGAACTGATTTGTTCTTTTAAATCTTTAGCGACCTCTACGCGATTGAGTTTTTGTAGAAGATTTGCAAAAATTCGAGAAAAAAAATCGCCTATAACAATCAAGATGTACTGACAAAATCGAGCACTGTAAAGAAACTGAATGCAGATGAAGACAACACGTCAGTATAGAGGACAGTTGTTCCAATTTGCAGACAAAAAGAATTTTGACAATGCCTCTAAATGGGCTTTCTAAATGATCTTCTTATGATCTTATATACATATATATGTATGTATGTATATATATTTCATACGTTTTTTACAATTTGAAAGTTTCGTGCCGGGCCGGGTTTATTAAAAAGATATTCCTGCGGGCTCTGGCTCTTTTTCCAGATCTTGTTTTATGTACAGGCTGGGCCGGGCCTCACGAAGGAGACCCTTGCCCATATCTAGTCTGAACAATGCATAAGAAACTTGACTTGAAAACTATCTGCGCTGTTACCATATACATTAGAAAGTTTTCGACGTTCTTCTTGTATGTTGTGTAGATTCTAGAAATTGTCTTCCTGTTATTATTGTTGTTGTTGTAACAGCTTGTCTTGAGGTGCATCAGGAAATATATATGTATACAATCCTACTAATATTATAAACGCGAAAGTTTGTACGGTTGTTTGGATGTTTGTTACTCTTTCACGCAAAAACTACTGAATGGATTTTAATGAAACTTTACAATAATATAGCTCATATATCAAAATAACACATAGGCATATATGACGATATACACATAAATGTAATTAATAAATGTAAATGAAATGTAATGTAAAGTAGGCAGAAATTAGTAAGAGCGAGATGGCGATAATTAAAACATGATGTATAGCTGAAAGCCATATATTGCCCCATCCGGATCTCAACTGTGCAAGTTTAGTCCTGGTGGTACGAGAGAGACGTTTTTCGCACTCGTTAATAAGTAGTGGTCTACCGCCTAGTACGATATTGTCCCTATGAGAGCTGATTGACTGTTAAATTGCATCTTTACCCCATCATACCCCTACCAGCAGTATAAAAATAGTCCTCTATTTGACCCTGTGGTACAAAACGAGCAATACTAGCTTTATAGCTTCTAATGGGTACTATTCTCGTGAAAGTGCCATGGTTTGGATGATTGCTCCTGTACGCACCTAAGAGGAACTGCTTCGAAAGCAACTCATTATGCTGGTGAACAGGTAGCATCATCGCTTCTCCATGTAGTGGCCGTTCTCAGAGCACTCTTTTGGCCTCGTTGCAGGCATTTCCATTGAGTCTTACTGAGGTAAGGAGTCCAAACAGGTGCAGCATAGTTTAGGACAGATCGTTGCTTTATAAGATGGAATTATTGTCTCTTTATCCATACCCCAGGAAGACCCGGCAAGCGCCTTCAGCACTTTATTTGTCGACTTAAGCTTATTATTAAATTTGATGGCATGAGCCGAAAATCTAAGTAACGGATCGAATGTTGTACCAAGTATCGTAGGGTAGTGAACTGCCGGAATACTCAGACCACCAACAAAGGCATCAAGTTCCAACGTAACCTCCTTAGTGCAGGAGGTGAAGATGGAAGCCGACGACTTGTGAGTTGAAAGCCAGAGTTGGGCCTATAAGAGGACCTAAATACAGCTTCACTGCCAGGTTTCAAAAGAGTAACAATCCTTGCTACCTTCCATACGTCAGGGACAATTAGTTGAGTAAGAGATAAATTCAACATATACGTAAGATATTCTACCGCTATTGATCAAAAGTGCTTCACCATCAGCATTCAAATGCCGTCTGGGCCGAGTGCCTTGGATGATTTTGATTTCCCAATATCAGCAAAAACATCCTCACATGTAAAATCCACCAAATCCTCTTATCCTTTTTTCTTTCTAATATGACGTATGGATTTATGCTTCGGATGTTTTTATGCTTGCAGTCGACTCCAATATATTGTCAAGTTAAAAAAAAAAACATTTTTTGGAGCAGTTGAAAATGTCGAGTCTAATCTAGTCCACTTCAGTGTTCCGCGCTCCGCTCCAGAACCCTGCTCAGCACTAACCAAGTACATGGGGTGTCATCTGAGCGCAATACTATATTCAAAAATGGACGGAACAAAATCGAACAAGATTTCGTTTTGGAAAGTTTGTGTAGGGTATGAAAGTACCGACTGTATGCTAGTCTATGCTTTTTCTCTGGATCGGTATGATTTTTCGGTATTCGGTATTTTTGAAAATGTGACGAACGGTTTCTGCGGTGATTATTATAAACATTGTTTCTTTATTTCTCTGCTATTGTCGCATTGCCTTCAAGGTCAAAATTTTCGAAATTTTTTAATTTATTGTTTGGACAGCGTCAGCATTAATAGCAAGCAATCGAGAGGCTGAGCCAGAGTAATGTGGGCGTGTGTAATCATTTAAATACAATATACACAGAGCGCATACAGAGCACACATAGCTGAAAAAAAGTAAAATGGCTTTTTTTTATGGTTGCATTAACTTTTTTTTATATATTCTAAATGTTCATACTATTCATTCAAGAAATAAAATTTAATTTCACATGACACACACACTCACACACACACACACACACACACAGAGTTTTTTGCAAAACAGACGCATCAATAATTCGTTGCTTTTCGCCATTTTGGGTTAATTTTAATTATGATTTAATATTGCTGTTCGAATGCAAACAATTGAATTTAAATGCAGGCCTATTGCACGAATTCCAGAATGTTCAACACCTTTGTACGTTTTTATATCTACATACATACATACATACATACATACATACATACATACATACATACATACATACATATGTACCCATTTAGGGGCATTTGAGTCAAATCACGCTTTCAGTTAACTGTGACTGCGTGGGATAACCGCTCATTGGTTGATATTACTCACAATTTGTTTACAAACAACAATCAATCGGTTAAATTCAAAACAAACAAAAAAATAACAAAAACATTCTACTCGCCAAAGTGTCGTGAGAGGCTGTGGCAGCGTGACACACAACGACACTTTCCGTTCGCTGTGTTTATTCACGCAAATTTATTTGACGCGTGACGTCACACTTGTAAATACGAATACGTGTAGTAGCATCGCCCACAAATCCAACGGCGGCCTGAGTCAACGTGAACGTTTTAGTTATTGTAAACTAAATATGTATTATAATATATGCTTACATATGTACATATGTATATGCTTGATGCAGCATTACATGAGAAAATATAAAAAGTTACGACTCCTATATACATAAATGAAAACCTAAATAGAGACATATGCGTGAAATATTTAAATTTAACGACAACTTTTGCCCACTTTTCTTAACCCTTTTCTGACGAAACCTTTCGAGCGAGATAAACTAAGCTAACGAAGTTTCGGCTTTCATCAATAGTTAACAAGATATGGTCGAAATTAAGAATTTTTTCTCATAAGGGGCATTTCACGTGAAGCGGGGCGCAGCGAAAAAAGTTACAGATTGTGGATTGTTTTTCATATTACGATCAATTGTACTGCTATATGATCTGAATGGATATTCATCTTTATTTATTCACCGATCTGCACCTGACCATTGTTACAATTGCACACTATTTACTTGATTATCGTCAAAAACCATTTTTGAAATGGTCACGAATTTTATTCATTTGGAGCTGATTTTGTAGTCGTTAAATAACACAAATTGATGTAGAATTTGGACACATCATCCTTTGAAGGCACTCCTTGTAAGACGGAAAGTGCATGTTGGTTTCTTCAGTTAGTGAATCAATATCACCTCCACTCCACTCATCACTTTAACATTTTGGTGGTATCTACATACACAAATAAGGTGTGTACCAGAGTCTACAGCAGGCATGCATTGCTTAGGTCGTGAAAAACCTGCTCAAGCCAATATCAGTATATGCAGTTTTAAACTTATGATACAACTCCTCAATATGTCACATTAAAAGTTGTTTTTTTAAGTAAGTTTTAGTGCCATCTTTTAATTTAACAGATACAAAATCTATCTTACCATCTTTTGATCAATAGCAGCAAAAGCATTAAAAAAAACCGTTCCTACAATTTCTTCAATTCGTTAAAGGCTTATAAACTGGCAACTAGGCACAATAAAAATTTTAATTAGAGAAGTACATTCATTCATATATGCATATAGTACAATTGATCCGAATATGAACAAAATCCAGAACTGAAATTTTGTTCGCAACCCGCTTCACGTGAAATGCCTCATAAGCGATACCCATCCCTGACAGATTTTTTTTTTATTATGATATTACCACTAACAACTTATCCAAAAAATAGTTGTATAATTGCTTGCCAGGGAACTTGAAGAGTAAAGTAGCTCACACGAAACAATTGTCGTCCAAGCTAATGAGAAATGTTCACAACTTTGCGAACGAACATACACGGTATGATCTAAAAATAACCAAACTTTTTCGTTATAAAATAAAACAAGCATGGTATTATCTTTCAAAGCTAATATTTATTCAAAATACGATCCATTTAACTTAATACAACGTTTGGAACGCTCAACCAAATTATCCATAGACTTTTTAAACTCGCTTGTATGGATGGAATATCATCATAAAAAGCTCCTTTCATTGCAGTGGGGAAGAGAAAATAATCGCACGGTGATAGATTAGGCGAATACGGAGAGTGGTCGATGAGATAAATCTGTTTTTTCATCAAAAATTCATTGGCTTTTTTGGTCTTGTGAGGTGGTGCATTATCATGTAATAAAAACAGCTGATTTCATTTCGAATATTCGGGCCTAAAACGTAGAACTCGACTCGACAACAAACGATGTAAGTCTTGTAAATAATATTTTCCATTGACAGTTTTACCTTCTGGAACAAATTCCTTGTGAACAATACCCTTGGAATCATAGAAAGTTATCAATATTATCTCGATTCTTGATTTCTGAAAACGCAATTTTTTTAGGTTTTGGCTTGTCTTTTGATTTCCATTCTGCAGACTGTCACTTAGTTTCAGGATCATACTTAAAAGACCATTACATGTTTCATCACCAGCTATGATCGAATCAAGAAAATCTGGATCGTTTTCAGCTGTGGAAATGATGTCTTTGCAATGCTCTACACGAACGATTTTTCTATCATCATTTAACTGATGTGGAACAAAACGTGCACACACCTTAATTTTAACTAAATCTTTAGTTAATATTTTGAAGATTGTACAGTAAGATGAATTTAATTCTTCTGCCAGCATTTTCACAGTGAAATTTGCATCGATAGCGATTATTTCACTTACTTTTTCCACTAACTTAGCACGATTAGATGCTTCGGGTCGTTTAGCTCTTCGTTCATCATATAAATCATCATGACCGTTTTTAAATCGTGGAAACCATGTGTCAACTTGAGTACGACTTATACAATCAACATCATAAACTTTTTTTAACAATTCGTAAGTCTCAGCAAATTTTTTACCGAGTTTAAATTTTTATAGTCGAGCACCTCCAGACCATATTTGTTTTTATAATGCTCTTTAGAATACGCTTAGCATTGTTGTACACACACGCAGCTCATTGCATTAACAGTGTAATTACACAAACAATTTTATCGCTCTTTGTAATCCTTCTGCGTATAGCGGCTACACTAAAGTGCAAAGCAACAACAATTTTCTGTGCTACGTGGTTTTATTATTTTATTGTCAATGAACAGAACACTCACACAAACGCAGCTCTTTGCATAGACCAATGTGAATAAGGCTCTTACCAAATTTGAATTTGTTAAAATATTGTTTTAATATTGGCGAACAATGAGTTAAACATATATGTTCCGGTTAGCACGGCTAAGCACTCACCTACGCTGCTATGGAACAAATTTAGAGAATTTTAAAGTTCCCGAACCATAATATTTTTTTTTTCTATAAAATTGTAAATAAAACTGTTATTTTATCGCGTTCGAAGATAGGAAAGGGAGCAGACCACCGGAAGCTAACCAAAGGGCTATGACATCCGTTATTACATTATGTTGCACATTATTAATGTGCAACAGAGAAACAAACACACATAAGCATTGCATTAGCGCAAGCGAGCTAACCTGCTCGTACCATGGTGGAATAATATATTATTTCACCACGCTCTGTATCACATTAAAAAGAGTGCAAGAGCGTAAACCGAACAAACGTGCTCTCACTCTCACTGCCCCTCTCTTTGTCGATTTATGCCAGCGGAAACTTGTGCGATGAGTTTTGCGCTTACATGTGTTACACTTTGTATAGCGTGTGTGCACTACAGCTTACAGCAACACGATGATAGTGCGTCGCATACATTTTTCTTTGCCATGGCCGCTATTGTAGGCCGAACGCAGGTGTTTCTGTTGTAGACAAACGCAAAATATTCCAAATTTCTTTTACCACATCGCAATCGGCGCATTTTGCAACTGCACCTTTTCAAAACCCTGCACTGGAGGTCAAGGGTGTACTAAATTTGTGCAAAGGAGGCGTGTCAGACCCCCTAATGTATACATATTATTTATTGATCAGCATCGAAAGCTGAGTTGATCCAACTGTATATTCGAACAACGAGATCTCGGAGACTATAAAAGGTATGTACGAAGATCGAGTGTAAGATCAATGCCCACAATACAGCTATATACGTTGAATTATCCGCCGTATTCATCTGATTTGAGCCGTCTCAATTTCTAAAATTAAAAATGTTTTTTTTTTTTAATGATATTTCAACCACAGACACAACTACAACACAAACACTTGAGGCAATAATGATAAACTTTTTTGTTTAAAATGATCGTGTATCAGAACAAGTGTTTCAGGATATGCCAAAACCCTGCATCAGTCGGATTTGCCGCACATTGCTAATGATTGTTTTCTTATCATGCTTTATTGAAAATCACGCCGTGTATGTCACGTTATACTTTCCAAGCATGTTCTGTTGCATTCTTGCAAGTACGGCTCGCTTTCATTCTTCTGTGTATTGTTGTTCCATTATTGGAAAATTTTCAGAATAATTGTTTTAAATATTTCTTCTACGGCCAGTTTTGAAATTTATTTGCCGCACTGTGTATATCCTTAAAACACGTTTGTAAAGGTTAACCAGCCGAAAAAAAGGTTTTTTTTTAAATACCTTTCACACAGAAATGCAGTTTTTTACCCATACATAATTATTTAACATGAGCAAATACTTCCAGTAGATGTTCTTTTTCACTTAATTGCACTGCAATCGCAATTTTATATTTTTATACCCTGTACCCTAAAGAAAAGAATATCATAAGTTTGTGCGAATGTATTGTAACAGGCAGAAGGAGGCATTTTGTGAATGCCACACCCACCTCACTCTCAATACGGTTATTAGATTCATATATGCTCACATTTGAAAGCAGCCTAGCTGGAAAAAAGTTTGTTTTCTTTTTAATTTAAAAAAATTTGTTATTTAAGTGCAAAGTTAAATTAAAAAAAAAAAAAATGTTTTTCTTTGTGTTGTAAAATTTCAAAGTCAGCATAGGTCCACATTAGCAAAGGTGTAGGGTATTTCGCACTATTCTTACGTGTTTTCACAAATTCCGTTTGTCAGTGCTGCCACTGAAAACAACTGTTTTAATATTAAAAAAAAATATATATATATATATATATATATATATATATATATATATATATATATATATATATATATAACGGGTGATTCGTTTAGAGTTTATTTTTTATAATTTTAAGTAAGCACTTTAAATAGAATTGGATGTCGGAATCTTTACTATGACACGAAAGAACAATCTCTGATATTTACTTTTTAAAAATAAATTCAATTCAAATGTTGGCCGTGACTATGCTGTAAGTGGTCCATTTGGAAGGTCAAAATTTCGATCACTCTTGCTTGCTACCGGTATCTCGCGAATTCCTCGAGTAATGTTGACTTTCAAAAGTCTCGAAGACTTTTAACTTTACATAACCACAAAGAAAAAATATAGAGGTATGATATCACATAATCCAGGCGGCCAAATGACAGGTCCTAAATACGAAATTAGGTGCTCACCAAAATGATTTCCCAATAAAGCCATTGTTTCGCGCGCTGTGTGTGCCGTAGCACCGTATTGCTGAAACCAAATGTTGCCGAAATCACGTGCTTCAGTTTCAGGCAACACAAAGTCAGTTATCATGGTTCTGTTATGTTTAGTCCGGCCTTATTTTTTGAAGAAATACGGACCATTTACCAAATAGTGCATTTGTGTGTATATGACGGTAGCTCAAGAATCTCTCGGGTTGGTCATCAGCCCAAATGCGGAAATTTTATTTATTGACATATTCATTGAGGCAGAAATGTACCTCATCAGCGAATATAATTCGCACCGAACTCAGCGGATCTTCATTGCGCTGTTGAAGAGCCCATTGATTGAAATGAAAGCGTAAATTCAAGTCTGACGGCTACAATTCTTGAACAAGTTGTTCCATACGATAGGCATACACGGCGTCGAATCGATTGGACATGGTCTTCAGCCACACTCTTCGCTACAGCCGCTATATTCTCCTCACTACGGGCTGGATGTGGTCTATACGGTCGTGTATCATCCAATAACGTACACTGAGATTCAAATTCGCAGATGGTATTGGCAATAGTGGGTTCGGAAGATCGATTATGCACACCATAAGTTGCTGGAAGCACGAAAAAATTTTTTCACAGAACGCTGATTTTCGTAATACAGCTGAATAATTTGGAGTCGTTGTTTCCATGATAGTGTTCCATTTGGTAGGTCAAAATAAGACGTAAAATATAACATTTTTCGATATTTCTCTAAGTTTGCGAGAATAAGAATTTAAAAAAATATATACTTTAATTTTACATGACGGTGGTCTATTTGGAAGGTCAAAATAAGACGAAAAATATGAATAATTTTTTTAGTTATCTCTGTAAGTTAAGATATAGAATTAAATCTAAGATATAGAATTTAAAAAAAAAATAAATTTTAATTTTTCAGTGTTCCTATTCAATTTTAAATATCTGCACAAACTAAATAGTAAACGAAGTAAAAATCAAAACATGTATACACTGTCTACATTTACCCGTCGATTAGCTATACTTCATGAAAAGTGTGTCACTAACCACGAACAAAACTCATCAGCGATGTACTCGGATAATTTCCTACTGGGATTGTGTCGTCTTTTGTTCAATAATACACATTTGACACCCTGGCAAACTGATGTGCTAAAGTATTTTCGCCAGCCCTCGACGCATCATTGAGCGACTGAAAAAATTACAAAAAAAAAGAGCATACGCTTATAAAAGCAACGAAAACACAAAACAATCGAGCAAAATTCAAAGCGCGAGCAAGTTGTGTGGTGGTAACGAGAATCGCATCGCAAATTTTTATTAGTGCAAAAGAACAAACAGTTCAGTTGAGCGTTAGTTCGTGTTTTAATTTTTTTTAAATATAAATTTGTGAATTCGAATAACAAAAAAAGAAAAAACCAAAATGGCTGAAGCAAACAAGAGAAATATTCCAATCAAATTGGGCGATTTCAGTGTCATCGATACCGAATTTTCAAGCATTCGTGAGCGTTTTGACTCGGAAATGCGTAAAATGGAGGAGGAAATGGCCAAGTTCCGTCATGAGCTGATGAATCGCGAAGCCAATTTCTTTGAGTCCACCAGGTGAACACACATAAATAAAATATTTCTTAGCTGCTACTATTTTACTACTATCGTTTTGTAATTTTTTTCGTTTTTTGTTTTTTTTTCGTTTTTTTTTTTTTGTGTGACTTTTTGTAAGTGTATAAGCCAAAATAATTTGTTACGAAAAGTTTCAACTTTTTCTGTTTTGTTTGCCAAAGAAAAAAGTTAACTTTCAATTTGCCGGCAAACTAGCGACTGAATGAATGCATGTGTGCGTGGTTCTTCTTTGTATGCGTACGTGAGTGCGTGTGGTTTTTTCTGCCTTGTGCTCCGCTCTCATATTTCATTAGCTTCCCAAGGCACACAACATGTGTGTTGACTATAAAACTTGTGTGTGTGCTTATAGCCGCGCATTGCGGCGGATTTTCGTTCTGCACTTAGTGTGAACGTTTTCTTTTTTTTTTGTTTTTTTAATTTATGTCGAAACCTTCTATACAGCGACGACCATCCCATTTGTATATTTCTTAAAAAAAGAAAATAGTAAACAAGAATGCAACAATCGTTCATTCACGACTGCGAAAGACCCTGCACGCTTGCTTATGTAGACTTTGAAATTTTATAACATTAAAAAGGTTTCTAATTTATCTAAGATTCCCGTGGCATCACGATCTGATGACGAATTCTTATAGAACTCGTCAAAATAAGACGAAAAAATTTTATAAAATTTTTCGATATCTCCATAAGTTTTTGAGTTATAGAATTTTAAAAATATAAATTTTTATTTTTCAGTGTCCCTATACAGTTTTCAGAGTATTTTTTTGTATATTTAAAAACTAGCGAAATCTAAGCGCAATATCGAACAATTTTTTTTCGTCTTATTTGACGAGTTCTATTAAAAATCCGTCCTCAAATCGTGGTGCACCGGGAATCGCAGTATTGCCTACTTTTCAAATGATACATAATTGAAAACCTTCCCCTGATCGATAGTAATACAGTCGACAAATTTCTTAACGATCGGTCTTTTACCAACGATTATAAATATTTTTTTTTTTGTGTAAAATTTTGACCTTCGTCAAATTGCTTCGTTTCAGGAATCGTAGAACAAACAAAATTTGCATATGTACAAGGGTAACCTAACTGTCCAAGTTTAGTGCCTCGTACTCTTACAGTTTCTTAAATCTGTTGTTTCATACTATCATACGGACGAGACATGGTTAAATCGACTGCACATTCGATGCTAATCAAGAGTATATATATAATTGAAGGAATATGCCACGCCTCCTTCTGTCTGTTACCTTGATTCGCAGTACGAAAACCGTTAACTTTTCTAATAGAAAATAGAAATGCTCCAAAATTTTTGCACGCTCGTTGTTTCGTTTTAATGCATATATTGTACTTAAGTAGTATATAGTATGTACATAGTGCATGCACCTATACGATCAAAGGTTTTACATAGTAAATATTTGCTGAAAACCCGTAACGCACAAATTAAAAAAAGTTTAACGGCAAATATAAGCTTCAGCAATACCATCAAAAATCGAATAACTAATAAAAAATATTGGTATTTTTGGTAGTATCTTTATCATAGCTCAAGACCCAATCCAATTGGGAATTTTTTATTAGCCAATATATTTCGTACTTAATTGAAGATTGAATACAATTGAAGAACGCAAAATATAAAAACACGATGTGCCTCTATCGCCATGCAGTCGTCAACTGATGCCGTGGAGTCGTGTGTACAATATTATGCACTGATGACGAAAGTCGTTCGAAATGTATTGGCTAATAAATAATACCCAATAATTCAAATACTCGTTTAAATTTCTATAAAACATTGGACGTTGAGCCTGCTATAAATACTATTATATTTTAAGGTCGCTATATGCCACTGAAATTTGTATTTTTTTTGGAGATTTATATACATAATAGATGATTCACGCTCGACGTTTGTACCAATTGTCACCAATTCTATTAAAATTATAAAAATTTTATCCAATTGCCACGAAACTTCACAGGATCACCCACGCAACTATTTTGAAGATTGACACAAAATTTTGTCAAAATCGGTTGAGCGGTTTCGGAGTTTATAGGGAACATATATACATCGTACATACTTATATTATATATACATATATATATATATATATATATATATATATATATATATATATAATATAACATATATACATCTACATACTTATATATATATATATATATATATATATATATATATATATATATATATATATATATATATATATATATATATATATATATATATATATATATATATATATATATATATATATATATATATATATATATATATATATATATATATATATATATATATATATATATATATATATATATATATATATATATCTCTCTCTATCTATATATATATATATATATATATATATATATATATATATATATATATATATATATATATATATATATATATATATATATATATATATATATATATATATATATATATATATATATATATATACATATATATAGATTTATATTAATAAAAATAAATAAAATTTCTAAAATAAGAGTAGCCTAAATTACTCCTTATTACATCAGCTATCTGCCAGTGAAAGTCCCGTCAATATCGGTCCAGCTGTGTCAGAGATTAGCCGGAACAAACAGACAGACAGAGAAAAAATGTAAAAAAATTTATTTTGGTATATGTACTGTGTATACATCCATATGCATTTAGTAAAAAGCGGTTTTTTTAATATTACAAACAGACACTGCAATTTTAATTATCTGTATAGATGTATCTTAAATACATATGTACAAATTGTATGTTATTTAAACAAAAAGTGTGTTTCGATTTTCACAAAATGTTCAAATCTGGATTGTATCGAGCTAAAAACTTGAAGTCAACATTCTTATACTCAGATTACAAATGTGAGCATAGGTTTATTATGTTTGTAGAAATATCAAAAATATATCGGAGACCCCATAAAGTATAAATGTGCTTATATATATTCTATATGTACATGCGTTCCTGTGTTTTTGCGAGTGTATGTTTCTCAGAGATTATTAGAATTAGAGACACCAAACTCGATATGTAGACTCTCCAGGTGTTGCATAAGAACAAGTTAAGCTAATTAAGTGTAACCGTGTTGCCGTGTTTTTTTAAGTGTGATTCGTTTGAAAACTGTTGTACGACTAATATTGAGTTGTCAAAAAGTTTCTGTGACCCACAAAATTTCGCATAACCCTAGAAACTTAATGCTATGTACGTCTATTTCTCCATCTAATTTATCACTTAAATGTTTGTAAAAACGTACTCAAGTGAAATAGGCTATAATGATTTGCACACGAATTTTGTATTTTTTTTTTTCTATTTCATACAATAGGTTGCTTAGCAGTGTTCAGCATGCTAACAATTATAGGATGAACTGCACATTGCTGCCTCTTTAATATTTATAGATTTTTTTTTCCTAACGAAATTTAACGTGTACATGTTAAAACCAGCCGACATTTGTGCGCTGTATTTTGTTTTTTTTAGGTAATTTCGATATCAGATTCGTGCGAGTATTAAGTAATCTCAAAAGCATCTTCATTTTGATTGCTCAGTTTAAAATCGATTCAGTTACTTTTAAAAAAGATAAGTTCACCATTTTCGATGATTTTTTTTTTCGTCATCCGTGCGCAAACCAAGAGTGTTGCGAGAGTGGACAGAATTAGCGATAAAACTGAGAATATGCAACTGGTCTGCAAAAATAAGCGAATGGAGTGGCATACATATATGCAAAATTTGCGTAATCTGCGAATGTGACTCTGGACATCTACATTGGTCAGAAGTATCCGATTCAGTACACATACATTTTGTTAGAGAAACATTTCACACATAGTGTAGATTTCTTGTTACTTCTATCTCTACAAAAATAACCAAAGTTGCCATAAATAGAGCCGTTAAAGAATACATATACTATATGGTGTGGTTTTTGTTCTTCTTAATGATTTGGCTATTGAGCATTAAACGAGTATTTCTTTTATGTTAGTGAGTTAAAATGGCTTCGTTGTCGTTAGTTTGACTTTACCAAAACATACTATACACTAAACTTCCAAATATGCTTCAAAAAGAAAGGATTTTTTTTTCTTTTTTTTTTTTTAATTTAGTGCGCTAAAATTCTCAACTTTAAATGTGAATTATTATATGCGTAAAATTGAAGTGTATAAAACTATCTCTTTCTCAAATAAGTTGAAGTTAAGTCTCGCTAGCTTCGGGCGCCCACCGCTGGTGTTAAAGCTTCACAGATCTGTCAAATTTCACAATTTCTCCCATATATTTATTTTTTTTTTCATCTTCTAGCTGCATTAACGACCTCCCGCTTGGCTGTGTCGGTTTTAGCGGTATTTTTGCCGCCTGCAAGTGAGAAATGGAATTTCAATGCTAATGCATTCGCTAAAGTAGTCATGCTCCGGCTCTAACGGCACGACAGCCAGACAAACCGTTCCAATTGAATTTCATATGCCGATTTCTGCTCGCTCGCTTGGTGGCTGTTTTAGCGGTTCCATTGTGTTGAATCTATTTTTAAATAATTCATTTTGATATCATCTATTCAGTCATCCATCCATTCGCTCGTCAGACATTTTGAGTCACTTGACAGACGACGACGACGACGCGGTTTACTACAGATATGGAATCTGTACTAAAAATAAAGCCAAATATTATAGACAAATTTCGCTGGGTAGCAACGAATTTGCTTGCTTTCTTATTTTCTTTGTTTAGGAAAATACTTTTCTAATTTTTCTTTAAAAAATCATAGAGCATGTCAATTGCTAATTAGTATGTATGGCAATTAATTATTTGTTTGATGCGAATTTTCTTCAACTATTTACCACAGTCCATGCTATTTCATAAGGTATTGTATAGAGTTTATATTAAATTAGAAATAAAATTATGTATATGACTTCTGAATTTTGTTCCAACTAAATCTAAATATACAAAAAAAGAAATACAATTATTGTAAATTCAATTTTGGTGCATCCATGCGCTTATCCCTATTTTCTATTCAAACTTTGAATTTACTAGTTTCAATTTGAATCAGAATTGTGTCAAATTAATAAACGCCTTTCTCCTTAAAGCTAGCCGTACTTGATATGTAAAGAACAACAAAAAATATTATCAGTTTGTTACTGATAGTAAGTTGTTGAAATGATATGAGTATGCAGTATCGCGTCTGTTATCATTCGATGTGTGGAAAGGCGCCAGCAACACTGCAATTCTATAAATAAAAGCATTGCATTATATTGTAGAATTTTGTATATTACTGTTGTTAAGCTATTTCACCAATAGCGCCAATCACAGCAATAACCACAAAAAGAGAGCCAATCATCAAAATAATAGCGAAGCGCATACAAAGTAAAACGTGCATTCTGTGCTATCTCCAACGCGTAGTAAAAACTCCATAAACAATTTGAAACTGATATTGACTTAAATAAAGAATTTTTTGGGGGGAGTTTGTATAGGAGCTTGGCATATAAATATACATACTCTCTAAACTTGGAACCAAAAGAAGCTAAACTACAGCTGTCAGCCAGATATTTAAAAAAATCTCAAAAAAAAAAAACGCGCAATAACTAAGAGAAAAACGGACATGCTTAGATAAAGAAGAATAAACTCGTATTATATGGGATCTACGATATGTTACAAAATTCCAGATAAACTGATAATACCATTTTATACTATGAACTTAATTGGGATTAAGTTCATAGTTCACATAAAACTCATTAACACTTATAATTCACAAATAGATTTTCATTGATAACTGCGTGTTAACTTCTTTTTCGTTGTTTGTTTATTTAATAAAATAGCAGTTTATAAATGAAATAGCAACTAAATTGAACATATTATTCGTTTATAATACGGGCTTTAGTAACGAAATTTCGAACGTTACTTAGACCTATCTAGTTTGAACAAAACAATCATTAGGCGAATACGATTGCATTTATACTTATTGCTGCTAGTCTGTGTTTATAATTTCAGCATATATCCGTAATAAACTTTCAAAGCAATTCTAATTGGCAATGTTCACTTTAATTGCTGCACAATGCAATCAAAGGCAGTAGGTAGATAGTTTGCATATTTCCAATTATGTAAACTTTTTTGCTAACTTTGCCAACAGTTCTAATTGGCTAAACTAAACAAGTTATGTACGAATCATGCGAATCTTTAATTTGCGTGCGCTAATATAAATCACCAAACAACTCAAATATTCGTCCATATCAAAGCCAAATGCGCCACTTTTTAAATCAGTTACCTTTAAGTGTCCCACTTTCGTAGTGTTTCATGACAAAACTTTTGCATTTTTGTGTTAAACAAATTAAGCTAGATTGTGCTAGTTTTGTTTGTCATGTTAAGGACACAGAACGGACTTCATGCGGCACACCCCAATTTAATAGTTACGTAAACATCTTTGTGGCAGCAAGATACACTACTATTGCCTTTGCCTACACTTCCACATTGAGATATGTTTACACAGCACGCACACATATCTTGAAATGGTCGAGGGTTCGCTCGCTCGCTGCATGTCTTAAAGTTTTTATTAAATCTATGTATTTATTATGTCGCTATATAATTGTGTTAAGATATATGATCTGATGATCTTGTTACAAAGAAATTAGTTTCCAAAAACGTAATAGCCGCAAGGCAAATGTACGCCGGTTCCAGCATTCTGAAACAAACCTTAGTCTTAGCTTGGTAGTCCTTCGCGTTGGAGCTCCCACTCGTAGCTGATACAACGAAGGTTTACTAAAATTTCCACAACTCGTACTAAATGACGTAGCAAAATATGAAAATGTTAAGCTATTTAATGAACTACGAGGGTTGAATTTTATATTGTGCTCATAAACATAAAAAAAAAGTAATTTTTCATTGAAAATGGCTTTATTGTTGTCCTTACAATTTATTTTTGAAGTGCCGGGTCATAAATTAGTCATTGGGTGCTGTAAGACAGATGATGTTTTGAGTGTTCAAAAACTCTCTTGTGTTAACCGTCTTCGGCGGTTGGTTTCCCTCAACACTGATGCACTTTTGTTGAGATAAACTCCGTTGAAAGTCGTAATAGAACATCAAACGAAAATTTTCATGAGCTAATTCCATTATTTGGCAGTGATAACTTTTTCAGAGACTTGAAATAATGCTCGTACATCAAAACATTCTGCGTACGTTTATGCTAAAAAATTTAAAATTTTCGAATGGAAATGTCGGTTGGCTTCTAACAACACTTATATACCAAGGCGCACAATATACAAGGTAATTCTCTTGTTAATCATTAAGAATAAAATATTTTTTACTATGTTGACTTTTACAATTCTTCAATGTTGTTTAACGCTTTTTCGATTATTAGGTAAAAAATTGTTTTAAATCGTAGTGAAAAAGATAAAAAAAATGTAGATAATTTCTATCTTACACTTCTGCGACAAACACGAAACGTACGTAGAAACGTATACGGCTATAGACGATGGCTCAATAATCATAATCGCACAATAGCACATTAATAGCTACGACCTTTGACTCACACAGCAAATGCTGAAATAGTCAAAGAATTTTTTCATGAGTCATCAAGAAATTCGGCGTATAACGCAACAAACCGTTGGAGCAAATTCAATAATAGCGGAGCGCAGCAGGCAATGACACAGACTGCTAGTCCGTCAGCGAACTATGAAGTCATTGGAGTAAGTGCTGAATGCAAAGCAAGGTTACACCACCTCCACTCGAAAATACTTCACTGCTGCTTACTCTCGAGGTTCCGTTGCTGACTACCGCTCAGCTACCCAGCTTTGCTGCTGCTGCTAACCTATGGTTATGGTGTTTTTCAATAATAATCGACTACTATGTTGAAAAATGTTTGCGCTACCCTTAACCTTTCAGTCGTCATCATTTTGTTGTCTCAAAAATTTTAACGCTAACCCACGCAAATCGATTTACTCATGCATGCGTGTGTGCCGCTCATGTGTCTGACAGCCGGTAAGAAAATTGATATATATGCATTAATTAGTTTTATTATAGTAAATAGTTTTGTTATTTGCAACTATAGCAGTCTGCGACTAATAGGATTTGATGGAGCAAATTTTTTAAACAACCAGTATTGAAAAAAGAAAGTAGAAGATACGCGCATACATAAATTGAATAGATTTTTATTTGCGCTATAAGTAAAAATGTAGTCATTACTTTTTTATACATACTATACTGGTATGTAAGTACGTATGTATATACAAAAAGAATCACATACATTGTAAGTTTTCTGTATGTATGTACATATGTATCTATAGAATATAATATACCACCACGTGCCTATATATACACATAAATCAATTAATGTTCATTAATTTGTTACTGAAAAGCGGTTTTTGTGCGCGCATCATTTGCATTTGGTGTTAGAAATTTTCTATCGTAATTGGAAACAAAGCTTCGCGCGTACTGATCGGACTACAAAGCGATTATGAGGACGGAAGCTTGTCTACAGAACACAATGCAACAGATGAATAGAAGTGGCGGAATTTTTTATTTTGTATCTATTAATTACATATATTAAATACAATATGCAATACTACACTTAAACAACTTAGACATACGACTGTTCTGGGTTTGGCAGAAAGGAGATGCATGTACATACCATATGTATGGGGTGCGGCAGCATAACTTACTTGTTTCAAAACGCAATCAAACCGATTTTATGAATCAGTTCAGTAGGTTCAATAACAGTTAAAGTTTTGTTTTACACAATTTTGAATATCATATCATTTGTCCATACACTGAAAAGGCCGATTTCTGGAGTATATCACGGAAATCGCACACCACACTTTGACTTTAGGTGAATGAAAAGGCCTTTCATGCAAATCTCGGGGTTTAAAGTCAGCCCAGTAGCGAATTTTCTGTTTTTTAACGCATCTATTCAAGTGAAAATGCATTTCATCTCTGAAAGAAACAACAACAACAAGAAAAGTTGGCCTCGACGGCAAACGCACACTCCTCACTACTGTTCCAACGCATGATGCCGACTGACCTAGAAGTTGATATAAAACCTTAAAACCATCCCTTTACAAAAAATGGTGCAAATTATTTGCTACCGTGCGGTTACGTTCATTTTAATGTCGACATGCATAATCGTCCATCCAAGCAACTAATTCGATTAGCCATGGATCGTTTTTGCAACACGTATATCCGAGCCAAACAGCCGAAATCGTATTTAAACACTAATGGCATAAAATTATCTTTCTAATTTCTATTTTCAGTTTGAAATTATGTAATCTCAGTATTTATTTCATTTAAAGTTCTACACCTCTAAAAACACCATATATATAAACTCGAACTTCTATAACTCCGATTGAGGAAATATTCAGAGTAAAAAAAGAAAAGATAAGGGAATCAAGAAAAAATTGGGTGGCTGAATAAACAATATACCGACGAGTACGGTTGAATCGAAATTTTTCAGAACCCCTGCGATACATTTTACTAAAACCTGCCACATTTTTTGAAACATACCAAAACAAGTTCTTAAAAACTATGCACAAAATTTGGTTTAAGCAGTTCTACACCCTTCGCTCAAAAATTCACCAATTTGAATGAATACGTCCAGATGTAATCCGGCCACGTGGGAAGCCTTGGCATTCGGAATCTATGGTTTATTTCACTCGAGAACCATAATGTTAACAACTCTAATAAGAGCCCGGTATAGGACGCTACCTTAGAAAAAAATGTATAAGCTACAGGCATATAGTACGCAAGGTACTTTCCAGGTAAAGAAAGTTTTTTTGGTATAGAATATTGTGTCTGGTGTGACTTTCAACCTACAGTTTTGCTGACATTACGCAATGCTGTGAAAAAATGCGCCATACTACGATACGCTTGCAAATGTTTGTGGATTATGAAAATTCATCACAATTAGTGCACGCTACCTGAACTCACCTTTTAAATTTTATGAAATTTGAATACATTATAATTAGATGGAATTCTCTGATATTTAGCTATGTATATCAAATTTCAAAACACACGATGGTCGGCTGAGCAATGCGATCATCTAATTGATAGGTAAATCATTACTGATCTTGTTATTTTAATGATGATGACAGTTGGGTTGTTTGTGCTTGTGGAGATGTTCACCAACAAGTGACTTCCAATATTATAAAAGCTTGTTCTTGTAAAAAATTGAGCGCGTCTTTAGTGGTAGGCATAACAAAACATCTTCCAATAGTTAAACTAGGTAAATACACATACCTATTATGACACGCTGATGGCAAAAGGGAAACAACTGTATGGCATTTCAGTGTTCTATGTTTCACTTTACCGTTGTTCAGAGTGTCATATGTTTTGTGGAACTTAAACAAGGTAAAAACTTGATGCAATCAATATGTATTCAGTGCAAAGTTGAACTCGGGCATGGCGGAATAATATAACGTGCCAGATTCACTCATCTGTATGTTCGTACAGAAATAGAGAGCATTGTTTCTCTATATTCTGCCAGCTGAAAACAAAGCAACCGAAAGAAACAAAAAAGAGAGCATCTCTAGGCGGAATACGGTAGCTTTTAATATTCTTGCATGCGTTCGAGTACTCACACTGACACGAATTGCTGTTTAGCGATGTACGCTAAAGAGAAAGGAAAATCAAATCAGAATGCTTTCAATGAAGTATATGCACTTCGTTTGGTTTTAGTAATGCACACACATGCGCTTACACTTTGGTTCTGCTCTTTGCGTACATCTCTGATCTAATGCCAAAATTCAATATTTGTACAGCAAACAAAATTAACAAAAATTGTGATGGCAATGAGCATCACTGCGCAATGAACAAATTATTTATGTATATTTTTATAATACATATACATATGTACATACATACAAATGCGGGTATAAGAGAAGATTAAACAATCGATTGCACGACAAATAAGCTACAAAAGATAAGCCAGAACAACAGAGATAGCGGGAAAGCAACGTAACGAGAAAGAGAGAGAGAGAAAGAATGACGCTTGATGAAAACGAAGATGATCACAATGGCATGACTAGTATGTACAATATGGATGATGATAATGATGATGATGATATCATGCAAATGCTGTCAAATCACACATTGAACAAGTATCTAATTGGCAACAGTTGAAAGAAAACAAATACATATTTCAAATTTAAGCCAGTTTAGAAGGCCACCGATTGAAAAACAAAAATAAAAAATGTGAATAAAGTATGCTATATGCATACAATTAAAATTTTGTAAATAGTGTTTTATGTTTAACAGCAGCAAAAATTTACAAAAACAACTACAAACATACAAAATACTACTATGTATGTACATACATACAATCATAGAGGAAAAAATAATGCAGTGCAGCTAAATACAATTTTATAGTACTAAAACGTTCATACATACATACATATGTACATATATGCTGTACATAAATATTTCTATCTACATAGTATATACATATGGTATATGTACATATGTATGACATGCAAATGTTTGTCCACACATTTCATTTCTTTTTTTATACCCTGTAACAGGGTATTTTGGGTTTGTTGAGCTGTCAAAATGTATAGCGAAGAAAGCATCGGGAGACCCCATAAAGTATATACATAGCTGAGAGCAAGTATCGCCGTCTAGAGAAGACTTAGATAAACTGACGGTGTAGGGTCTAGGTACTCCCATGCTACAAAAGTAACTTGAAATTTCATAACACGCAACCATTTTAACGCAGTGAATACAAAAACAAATTCAGTTGTCAATTTTTTCAAAATATGTATTTGTTATAGTAAGTAATTTATAGTAGCATAATTTGTAAAATACTTAGTTTGTAGAAAGCAAAAATTTGGGAGCAAATATGTACGCAGATTATGCCACACCCACAATACAACTATATACATAAAATTTACGTTTATTTTTTGGTTTTAAGATAAGCCAGCTGAAAAAAATTTAGTACTACAAAAGAAAATATGGTAAAATGGTACAGGGTATAATATAGTCAAGCAGCTCGACTATAGCTCTTTTTTGTTTTTTTTTTTGTTGCTTGCTACGTAGTACGTACATACTGCTACGCGTCTCACTTGCAGTCTTTCTCACTCTCTTCAGTTGGCGCTTGTTTTCTCACTTTTTCATTAAAAATAATGCATGACATCATCGCGTGCAAAGCAGCAAAATTTGCCGCAATCAGACAAGACGAGACGCTACTATACAAAACCGCGTAAAGAGAGTGTATACATGTGTGTGTGTGTGTGTGTGTATGTAGCTATGTAGCTATATATGTATGTACACCATTCAATATTTGTGTGGGGCATAAGATATTTTATGGAGGCCGATGGCTGCATGAGAATAAGTATCTGACTGATTGTTGTGTGTGGGAGCTCAACAACTTACGCTTACATTCATATACATATATGTACATACATACATTCACTTTGCGAAGACTTTAACGTTACGTTTACGTCCGTGGTATTCAAAAAAAAAACTGTTTAAGTAAACTACTATAGGTGGTGGTGCCCCCGACTGTATGATACTCTGTACACTTAAACGGTGCTATATGTACTGCATGTACTTTGTATGTAAAAAGAGTGTAAATGTTGAAGAAATGGTAAAAATATCTAGCCTAGTGTTGACCTGACATACTTTGCGCTTTCTTAAGTTACTTTCTTAATCATTTCATACGAGAAGATCGTATACCAATTAGGGTAATTATCAATCATTTCCTACCATATTTTTTGCGTGAAAAGTATTTTTATCTATGATTACCAATGCAATCCAAGATAAAGTGGATTAAGTTTCCAAAATGATAATCCTACACAAAAAAACAAATTGTGTCTAGTTTCAATTAAACAAAAAACCTCATGACGTGGTGAAAAAGTTTTGAGTAATGGTGAAGTTTGATTAAGTGTTCTCAATATCTATGGTTTTACGCGTAAAATATAGTGCTCGTGCTGTAGAGCCGCTGATATGCTCTTTCGTCACTGTGATAATTTCAGAAATTTAACCGCTGAGAACAGGCAGACAGACGGACTTGGCTAGATCGTCGTCTCGTCTTAACTAGATGTGAGCTAGTCAGTGATTTCTGACTGCAACTTTGAAATCACTGCCTAAAAAAAAAAAAACAAAAAATGTTTTTCAATTTTAAAAAGAAGGAACCAAACATCCAACTTTTAAAATAAAAAAGTAATCAATCTTGTATCTATGTACATATTTATTACTTAAAATAATTGAAGGAATATTTTTCTTTATAGTCTTCTCAAATATAACTAATAAAAAGCACTAATTTTTCATCAAGATTTTCTAAATTCATATATGTATCACAAACACGCAGCGAATGACAGTTGCAGTAGCAAAAAACAACTACTACTACTTCTCAATAACGTGGGCGTTGCACGCCTCTTGATATTTATGTGAACCGTCGGTACATCAGAAGGCATGATATTAAATTTTAAGTCAATATGGACCGTAACGAAAAAGTTTTACATACACAAATACAAGAGTGGGTGGTTGTTTTGTATGGAGAACACTTCTAAAAATGGTTGGATCAAAGCCAATGTTACATATGCGAAGAGTCCGTCCGTAAGCAGGTACCGTATTAAGTTAATTTTGAATGTAAAAAAATGTTTTTCATAGAAATCTCAAACGTATGTTTATGGTTTGTATGGGGGCTATCCCATAAATTGGAGGGATCACACCCATTGATATGTGTACATATATGCAAGTATGTACAGCGTCAATCCATAATAAGCTGCAATGTCATTTTTTAAGTTTAAAATGATTGTGCCATAAAAAAGTTTTTCATACAAAAACACAAAAGTAGGCTCTTGATATATTTGCTGAAACCCCCCCCCCCCCAAAGGGGGAAGGTCTGCCTTAAAAAGTGGGCGTACCATATTCAATAATATATATATATATATATATATATATATATATATATATATATATATATATATATATATATATATATATATATATATATATATATATATATATATATATGTATGTATGTATTGTATTTCACAGCAATATAAACATGTCTAGGTGTCGGATTACAGCTGAATATCTTGAAATTTATACGTCAACGGACACGGCTAGATAGACTTGTCTCGGCGAGGGGTATACGATGCTTCATTTAATGCCTGTTACAAACTTTCAGACAAACTAAAGGCACCATTTCACAATGTGTGTGTGAATGCTATAAAAATTGTCGATACGGAGTGAAGAAGAAATAGTGCTTAGAAATATGACACGACTTTTTATGCTGATAAGTGGCGCACGACAACCGCATTAACAACAACGTTAGTAGCAAGTGAATTTGTTGTTAGACATTTTGGCACGTTAATGGTGCCATTGCAATCTATAGCAGATGCGAAGCATGAAGTCACTGAATAACGCATATCTTATTATGCTTAAAGAGTCACTCCATAGTTATTATATATTATATGTAAAATGTTTGTTTTTTTTTTCAAAATGAAGATACTGAAAAGCTCAAATGGAGCTCATCATTTCTTTTGCTTTCGGTCAAACAGAAACTTAATGATTCAGATTGCTGAGTAGTGCATTGACAGATGGTAGTTAACGGGACAGTGTTACATTTTAAGTTATAGCGCCAAAATTAAAAAAAAAAAACATTTGGCTTTTTTAATTGTTCTCGTATCTACAATATCGATATATTGTATTGTACGAGGGCAATTTGATAAGTCAGTGACTTTTTGAATTTCGAATTCTATTGATTAGAGGCTAGTCCCTGATTTTTCAAATTACATTGATTTAAGCGTAGAACCAGAAGTACCCAATTTGCATCATTAAGTTTGTGTTGACAGCCATTGAAAGACTGAACACGGACGGAAAGCAGGTCATTGCCGAAATTGATCTAAAGCGTAATTATCGGATAACTTCAAAGTAGTGTTTGACGTTGTTTAACCGAAATATTGTCAATTTTTGGTGCCGTTTCATGAACGTGGATCAAATATGAATTCATTCATTCAGCACATCAACGACCAAGCAATAGATGAAATAGTCTTTGGTCGGATTGGCGCAGCAACATTTTGATTTCTGTCCGTCTGTCTGCCTTTCATATCTGCTTTCAATGGCTGTCAAACACATACTAATGATGCAGATGGCATAAAATTTGATCTATTAACAGATAGTAGTTGAAAGGAAAGTGAAAAGTCACTAACTTATCAAATTGCTCGCGTATATTTCCAATAGATACATTTTTATACAATTTTATGCCATTGTATCTCAAAAAACACTATTATTAAATAGTATCTTGATTACCTTGTTTATTGTCTTTCAATGTGATTTCATTTTACAATTTGATTTAAACTGCATGCATACTATATACGATATTATGTAGGCGCCAGGTGGGCGTGCATGTCCGCGACTTCCTTAAAGCCGACATTGATGATGTCGTTATCCAAATGATAATTACATTGCATAAAAAGTTGCGTTGGCTGTTGTTAACTACTTATGCTTCTCTCCTATATACTATTAGCTTTTTAGCATCGTTCAGTGGTTATACTCGTATGTCGCTGCTGTTGTTTTTTTCAATTGGAATGCCAATTGGAAACCACATTCTGCGTGGGATTGATTTGTATCTTGTTAGTTTTGACAAGTGTGATTTTATTTGTTATTGTATTTATGAAATTGTCTCATTGTGTGACCATTCGATTCTATATAAATAGCTAATGAAGTATGCAGTAGGTATTGCTTTTATCTTATTAAAGTATACATGAATTTTTATCTGCCTTTTGTTCGTTTTGCTCGTACTATGCTTTCAAAAGCTTTTGCAAAGTTCATTGGTCTTGCCTAGAGCTGTGCAGAGCAGTGTTTGATTAACAAGTTTTTCTTTTCTTCGTCAACTTTCTCGTTGTTACGATTCTTAGGTATAAATGATTATCTTATCGTTGCCTTTTTGTATCTGTATAAATATGTGTCAATGTATTGCAAAATCATTTCAATGAGAAATTTGGAAACTGGGTTTTTGTTAATTTTACGCTTTTATATTTGGCAAACATCTGTTTTAATAAGATTCTTGTCTTTAGAATTTCTTCTAAAAAGCATTATTTAAGGCTAATGGACTGCTGTATACATATGAATGTCTGTGAGAGTGTGTGTGTGTGCTTGAAATTTTGAAAATAATTTGTATTTCAATGTTTTTGTGTTTTATATATTTTGTATATTATTACTTTTTAATTGAAAAAAAAAAATACTTTTATACCCTTCACACATAAGGTTAAAATAAAAATTATCATTTTGAAGAGGAAATTGCAGATAAGACAAATCGAATAATCTGTCTGTCAGCTTCTATGCATAATCCCGCTGTTTATACCTTGCAGCCATATGCAGGAGGAGGCGTGCCAGACTCCATAAAGCATATATATTCTTGATTAGCATCAAAAGTCCATATAGACATCTGTCCGTTTGTTTGAACAACGAAATTTTGAAGACTATAAGAGATAGAGACTTCAAGTTTGCATATTTAGACTCTTCTCTTCAGATAAAGTGTATAAAAAATAAGCCCACCCCACTTTATGGCTTACAAAGATACCATCCCCCCACCCCCATTATGAAGTTATTATATGAAATTTTTCTTATTTTGTTGTTAATTATGCTGAAAACAGCAAATCTGGTGTATCTTACGTAAATCTTAATAAAATATTCCGCACATGTCTACATCGCAACACTATAAGGGGTAAGCCCATACAACCATACAAACTTGCACTTCATATTTTAGTTGTATGAAATTTTGTTGTTTTTGTTCTAAATTAAGCGAAAAATTTCAACGTTGTGTCTGTGGCGGGTTAAACTAGTTCCTTAGGTTTTAAAATAAGGTATGTTGACTTTCTGTACTACTAGTCGGAACATTTATAAAATCTAAAGATCAATCAACTGCACTCGACTTATTTGAACCATATATTTGTATGGACGCTATATTTTATTGTGGTCAGACATACGGGTATATGTGATATTTTATTAGGATTGACGTAAGATACCCCAGATTTAGCGTTTCTAACTTAACAATATTTTTAATACAAAAACTCAAAAATAGGGGCTATGTTTTTATGGGTTGTTTTATAGACTTTATCTGAAGAGAGAATAGGAGAGTTCAAATTTGCAAATTTACGTTATGTGATCTAACATGGCTCCTTTTAACTGTTGCATATATTCGCAGAAACTTAATATACATTTGGACCCTATGAGTGTGTAGAGTATAATTACTGTAGAGTAATTACTGTAGGCAAAGGTCCCGTGTAACTCACTTTTCTGTTTGTGTAAGACCTTGATATATATTTAAAGCTGGAAACGTCCAATTTGGTATACATGGTTCTTGTTTCAGTGCTCATAAACTATTTTACTTAATTCCGAATCGAATAGCATAAGACACCGTATAAATGTATGGTTTTTGATTATTGATTAAGTTAAATCATTACAATTTAATATACTGCATTCTTTGTCTATCTATTACCAACAAAAAAAAAAGAAAGAAAATATGAGATAGCACTTCATAAGCTGAAGTTTTTGTGTCTTATATTTATCCAAATAAAAAAAATGTTTGGGTTGTACATCACATACACTTAGTACATTATATGTATGTATATACTTAAGCCCTGTTTGGACAGTCATATATATCTGGCACATTTAGCAAGTTGCATTAAAAATTGTTTCATACTTCAGACTGGTTAAAAAAAAAACAACAATCTTTTTATGCATTTTAATACAAATCTTTATTATCGCCTTCAAAATAGGCTCCTTTTGAGTCAATGCAAGCATGCCAACGGTTAATCCAATTTTCCAAACACTTGTTATACGCGTCGGCCGGGATAGCCTTTAGTTCCCTCAGCGAATTTTGTTTTTATATTCTCAATCGACTCATGACGCATTCCACGGAGCGGATATTTAAGTTTCGGAAAGAGAAAAAAGTCACAGGGTACCAAATCTGGTGCATACGGTGGTTGTGCGAAGACTTTTGTTTCATGATTGGCCAAAAATCTCGCCACAATCAAGCAGGAATGTGCAAAAAATTCAGGTCTTTTGGTATGAGTCTGGCGGCGAAGCGTTTCATAACCAAAACATCAACCAAAATGTGTTGAGTCGATCCATAAGAGTTGTTGAGTGTCACTGCTATCTTTCCAAAGCCAACACGACATATACGAGTATCGAGCACAATTTCCATCACTTTTTCGATGTTTTTGTCCTTAACAGAGGTGATTGGTGGATGGACTTGCATGAAGCAAGTTTTCTACGATTTCACAACCCTCACTGAAACAAAACACTTTTGTAAGATTTTGAATAATCATTCCACCGTTGACGTTATTCCATTGGAAACACAAAATTTCAAGCAAACTCGTTGTTCAATTTTTTTCTCCATATTAAAAATCGCCATTCAAACTTTTCGCGTCGTAAACAGGCAGCTGTCAAACATAGACTAATTATCGTATTTCGCTCAATGTCAATGACAGTGACAGCCAATTTAAGAAAAAGAAAAATTACCGATTCGGTTTACCGGTTCGGTCAGTTTTCATCCAGAGTATATCTAAAATTTCAACGAAAAATGTTAAAAATTTGTATTTTTGCCAGTAATCTGACATGTAAGCATGAACATGCCTGCATGTAGAAAATAATAATAACTTAATTTGTGTGAAGGGTACTAAAACTTAGCTTGATCCGGAGTTGATTAAAGTACTCTTGTTTTGGTTACTTTTATTTATTTAGTTTTTATTTTTTGTGCTGTATTAAACATGTAAAGTATTCTATATAAAAATAAGCTCAATCTAATTTCTCTCTCCATTTCTATTTTTCTTACATGCTGCTTTCTAATAAAAAATAATAATACGAAAATGAACAATTTAACTATATAATATAAAGCTCTACTAAAAAAACTACAACGAAAACCAGGTACACTATAAGAATTGTTGTGGAATTTCCTAGCACATTGTGTGACTAAACCTTGAAGAGAATAATGAAAAATACATAAAAGTACTACATAAGAACAAAAGAAAAGTGCACATAATTCTACTAAAACTCTTGTACAATATGGAACAATTGGTTCTGCTGTATATTTACATATAATGTATATTATTTTTTTTTTTTTTTTGTTGAAAAATTTATTTATTTTATGTCAGGCAGACAAAAAATACGAAAGAGGAATATAATTCAAAATCACTCGACGAAATATTTTTTCTTTTGCATTTAATTTGGGTCAGTTTTGAAATGTTTCACGTGTGTATGCATGTTTTACGATCTGAAATTATTTCAATTTAAATTTATTTTAGTCATATATTTCACTCATGACTAACAATTCGACGAGAATTTCAATTTTCGACTTATTTGTTGCTATATACACGTATTTGTTCTTCACATAGAAACATACGTCGTTAAGCGGGTGCTATGAAGATTTCTCGAACGAAATTCAGTATCAGGCAAATATTAGTATAATGAAAAATCTTTATTACATCTTTGCAGATAGTTGTTCATGCAATATTATGTTACAAAACAATATAGATATTACAAAATTCGATTACCTGAGTTCAATTCCATATGATTTTGCTTATATAATTCAGGCTGGATTTTTCAATTGAAATACCACTCTTTAAAGAAAATATATGTAATATATGTATGTATACATAAGATTATAAAGCAATTAGTAATTTTTATTTTTAACTTATCTTTTTTCTTTCGTTACGCTGCGAAAATCGATTTGGCTCTAATGCCAAAAAGTATTGAAAAAAAAAATGTACGAAAATTTTAGAAAAATCGCGCGAAGCTTTTGCTTGCCGCTCATGTTTGTTTGCCACAAAACAACAACAAGAAGAAGAACAACAACAAAAATGTTGAGAAATGAAATCAAATGAATAAAATAGAATTGTCTGTGCAAATGTTATAATTTTCTCGACATGTAGCATGTTTTTTTCATGCGTAGGCGTAATTTAATTTTTATTAACACTTCTAGTTTGTGTACCTTCTTAATTTTGTACAAAAATTTTCGCGCTGCATTTATTTTGAATTATTTGTAACAATTACAAACAAACAAAAATTTTTTTCAAATAGATGTAGCTACTATGTGTACAATACTAGTATATGAATATATGTAGCAACAATCAATAAAACAAAAAGTTTATTTACACAAATAGCTACACCTGGCAACTTTTATTTCAAAAATACCAATTATATTAACTTTTGCTTGAATATTAAAAAAGAATGTTCAACTGCCTGCACATTTAGTATGAGGTTTTGTATTGATTTTATTCTGTTTACATTTAACATTTAGCAAAATTTAAGCTGAGTGTTCCGAAAATCTCTTTTAAGTCTATGCTTGTGAAATAGTTTTAATTACAAAAACTTCGAAGCATACCATGCGTTTGTATGGGCTCATCTAAGTATTGCGGTGGGTCAAGTTTATAATGATTGTAATAAAAACGAAACGAAACCTTCAATTTGAAATTCAAGAAGACTGTTAAAAAAAAAAATGTGTTGTTGAGGCACATAAATGCATATGTCAGTCATATCGTTCGATTGTAAAAAAAGAAACACCATATCGAATTTCAATTTGATTATGAGATGCCTAGTAATATACACGATGTGATCTAAAAATAATCGAACGTTTTTGTTATAAAATATAAAAAGCATGGTATTATGTTTCAAAGCTAATATTTATTCAAAATACGATCCATTTAACTCAATACAACGTTTGGAACACTCGAGCGATTTTTTGATCATCATTTAACTGATATGGAACAACACGTGCACACACCTTTCTTTTACCCAAATCTTCAGTTAATATTTTGTAGATTGTACAGTAAGATGAATTTAATTCTTCTGCCAGCATTCGCACAGTGAAATTTGCACCGATAGCGATTATTTCACTTACTTTTTCCACTAAGTTAGCACGATTAGTTGCTTCGGGTCGTACAGCTCTTCGATCATCATTTAAATCATCATGACCGTTTTTAAATCGTGTAAACTTGAGTAAATTGGAAATTCGACAATTGGAAAGCGCTTTAGAGAATAGAGGCAAGTCAGAAAGCTAGCTAATTTCATACTGAATCAAAATTAGCATTAAATATACATAGGTGCTCAATGTATAAAAAAAAATTAAAAAGTAAAAATTTCGAACTATTTCGTTACTCATTTTCATTTCAGCAATATAAAAAATTAAAGATACATACATATATACTTCCTCTTTCCAAATGCCGAAATTTTGTACTCGGTGGGACTTATAAGCTGTACTAGGTCACTTAAAAGTGCATTGATTATGTATAACTGGCCTTCGGCTGATCAGTTACACATGTGAACAAACATGTAACACTTCGGTCTACGTACCATAACTGTGTACACTGATGGTAGTGCGACTATATCCACTTCGCGGGGGCTGCTAAAAATAACTTTTAGATACTTAATTTACTCTCTAAACGTGTAGTCTAATCTCAGGCGGAGAGAGCTCCCACTAGGAGCGATACTCTAAGTCACATTTTTAACCATATATTTTAAATATCAACAAATAAAACCAAAACATTTTTAAACGAATTTTCAACTGCACGAATCAGAGTAAAATAATATAGAAATACCATTTTATTATTCTTTGTATTGTTGGTTTTATAATAAATTTCAAATGAAAACTACGTTTAATGTAAATTGAGTTTTAAAATAGACCGTGCTGTTTCGTTAAAAAGGATCTTAAGATTACGTACTATAAATAGCAACCCCATGTGTTTAAAATGCTTATGTCTACACGACTTAAAACAGACACACCATACTAAAAATAGCCCATTAAAAAAATAGCACACATCAAGCAGAGCATATGACAACAGAATTGTGATCTTGAGACTCACAGTTGCATTTGCTTCTACGGCAGTCTACCAACACCCATGCATCTCAATTCAGACCCTAGTTGGCGCTTGTGCGCAGCTGTGCATAGCGATCCATCAACAGCAGCAGCAGAATCCTGCTGCACAGTTGCTCCGCAATTTTCAAAAGGGCGGAAGTGAAGTTGACATGATTAGAATACGTACAGATAGATACAGATACATAGGTAAGCTAGATGTATTGTATTGAGTGAGGGTGTATGAAGTATACAGTTCTTTCGCGTTTATATAAAACGTTGTACTTCAGTACATTGTTGTAGTTGAGTTATAAAGCGCATAGAGATAAGTCTTCCTTCATAATTCAAGAGGGCATTTCGTGTTCTTAACTAATATAAAACTAACTAACGAATCAAATGAATTCATATACACGCACTTATCATAAACACTCCACGCAGACGCGTCGCACTGTGCAAACGAGGTGGTTTTATAATAATACATTTTTCAGTTTGTGTTTAATTTGTAGATTTTATTTGTGGTATTAATTTGTAACATTTGGTTTTTTTTTTTTTTGCTCATCTACAGCTCAACAACAAATTCCGCGCTGCCATCGCGACCAAAACAGAATTACGTTTCGGACATCAGCTCACCATTGATTCAGGTTAGCATAATCCTAAGACATCGACTGATTGAAAAATTACATATGTACATGTTTAATCTATATATTTATACTTCTATTTATTTTATAATGTTGCTGCTTAGGATGAAGGCGACAATAAAGTGCTGAAACTGCGTTTCGATGTCAGTCAATATGCCCCAGAGGAAATCGTTGTCAAAACTGTTGATCAGAAATTATTGGTAAGTTGATATGCTGCTGATGAGATTTTATGATGTTATTAATATCTCATAATATGAATTGAAACAAGAAAACATTAACTTCGGTTGAACTGAAGCTCTCTAATACTATTCACACCAAATTTTAAATCGCATTGTAAAGCATAAACTCGGGGTGTTAAATAGAGCCTTCCGCAAAAAGATGCCAACATATCGAATTTCAAGTTGATATTGACGCTTTTCATACAAATGCATACAAGTGAGCTGTGGGTGTGTATGGTAGTACCTCAATAAGTGGGCGGGAAATGTCCAATTGTATATGTATATGAAGGGGCTGTCCACTAAATCGCTTTAGTGCTTTACAAACTTTCAGACAAACTGATAATACTCGTACTATTCAAACTCTTTGTGAATAGTATAAAAAAAGCACACAAGCGTTTTGACTGCTAGCCTGTTTAAAAGGTTTAAAGTACATAAAATACATAAATTCGCATAAACATACAATTTAGGTAAATATTAATGTTTCACAGTGCCAAGTTATTTTCGAACTGAGTTAAACCGGGGGTAACTGAAGTTTTGTATTTATTTTCATACATACTTGTCACTTTATATAAAGAAATTGATAGTTAACACAAGTTTAACCTAACTCGATGATAACTCGCCACTGAAACTTGGGCTTAAAATCAATATTCGTTTGATCAGTCACTATAGCTGCTATACAAAGTTAGTACTGGAACAGAGCAAGCTAAATGAATACTAGAAAATGTGACTAGGCGTTTACTGAAATTGCAATAAAGTGAAAATTCGAACTAAAAGTCTGCCAATGTTTCTATATTTTTCGTATGTATTTTGCAAACCAGCATAAATTTTAAAATAAGTTTACAAGGTCTTAAAAAAAACATCGAAGAGCATATAAAATAAATATATACATACTTGATCAGCTCGTCAAGACAAATTGTTCTAGTCATGTCCGCCTGCGGTATGTAATATCGCGAAGTAGTAATTTAATTTTTGAGTTATTGTTTTGAATCTTGGTAACGCCACGAAACTCTTGTAGCTTGAAGAATCACAGAAGTAGAGTGAAGTGGCTTCACAAAGTTTCAACTCCCATATTAATAGCTATTTTCATTTATTATATTGATACTAAAAGATTTTTTTTAATTTAAAAAACTTAAAAATTTGTCTTTAAAGCCCAATACTGAGAAATTGCAAATTATTACTGCTATGTCAAACAAACAAAACACAGTGTTCCCAAATCCACATGAAATACTAAAATTAGATATATATTAGCTGAAAAGGTCAAACATATTGATTTTTCTTTAGTTTTTTCTGAGAGAAATGCAAAAGATCACACTCTTTTTCGGTAGCAAACAATTTTTGATATAAAGTTTTTTTATACGAGTATAAAGTTTTTTCGGTATCAAAAATTTTCATCGATCTCAGTATTCAGCTTATAAAAAAAAAAAATTGCAATAGCAAAGATGTAACTACTTTCGCTGGAAGTGTAAACAGAAATGGGACATGGTACATACACATTGCTGTTTAAAAAATAGCCTTTTCCACTGTCATATTTCATTAAAGGGCGTTCAAGTGTTACGTAACACATTAATTCATCATCACATTTTTTTACTCGCTCGTATAACTTTGGCACAAATTTGTTTACCCCCTCTCTCCATTCCCTCTCGCCATTCACACAAAAATTTGAAATGATACATAAAAAACTGAATCACTTCCTCCTTAAGGCCTGTTGTCGCATACAACAGAAACTGAAACTGAATGCAGTACATTAGCAACTGAAACTAAAACAGAATTTATATTTCTGTCGTCCGCAGCAACAGAAACTGAATTCAATACATCAGCAACTGAAACTGAAAGAAGTACTTTTGACTTCTTTCTGTTACTGAATGGCAGAAAATCAGCTGTTTTGCCATTCATTATTTGCAACACTCGCATTAGCAACACGAGTTTTTCGAGTTGTTGTTGTTGTTTTTTGTTAGTTTCAGTCCAGTTTATGCGGCAACCCCCCCACTGAAACTGCAACTGAATAAATGTACAACAGAAACTGAAACTTCCTCACTTCCTCCAGTTTCAGTTTCTGTTGTATGCGACAACAGGCCTTTAGCCATTGAGCCATTGTACCACTCTGTTACAAATCGAGCACTTTCGCGCTCCTTTTCGCGTTATGCAATACTTGAATGGCCCTTTACCGCTAATAATATTATAGTGAATGATAGTGATCAGGTCTTCTTCCAACATTATATTGTGTTGAGATATAACTAATATACTGGGCTAAAATATGTTGTTTAAAATCTTCACAAATCGTTTCACATTACATATCAAATTTTTTTGGAAAATATATAAATTTAAGTACGGCGGATTTTATACTAGCAAAAATTATATCGATGTGTCTTGACCAGCTGATTTCTGAAATGTGGTCGTATAGTATATACATATATATTCAATACTTTTGAGGATATTCAATGTTCATGTACATAGCTTACTCTATTATAAAATGAGTACCTATACTATTCCCGCGAAATGTGAAAATAATAAAAAAAAAATTAACATTTACTAGTTGGGTTTGCTTAATACATAAGACACAAAAAAAAAACGAATAAATAAATAAAAGCAATAATGCTTGCACATAAAACTGCTGCTTTGTTGTGCAATTAGATAAACAAAATATTTTGTTGTTTATAATAAATAATTTTTCATCTTGTATACTTGCCAAATTCGAATGCGATCGTATAATGCGAAAGAACGCAGACAGAATAAATATTTGATTATATTTCGGGAATATTTACATAAATATACGCTAGAGCAAAGCAAAATTTGCAGATGTGATGTAAACTCATACATTTGTATAATATTATATACTACCAATGTACATATATGTACATTGTAAATATGTACATATATAGTATATACATACTAAATATTGAACAGTAAATCGCCAATATTATTATTGGCCTGATTGTTTATATTGTATATAGATAATAATAAAATACCTACATACATATATAATATATACTTTTCTGATTCTTACCATTTTAGGTGCATGCAAAGCACGAAGAGAAATCTGATACAAAGAGTGTCTACAGGGAATACAACCGTGAATTTCTGCTGCCCAAGGGCGTGAATCCTGAATCAATACGCTCGTCCCTTAGCAAGGATGGTGTGTTGACCGTTGATGCCCCGTTGCCTGCGCTAACCGCTGGTGAAACAATGATTCCTATTACACACAAATAGAAATGAGTAGCAAAAAAAAAAGAACAAAACAAAACAAAAACAAAAAAATCTAAGCAAAGAAGAATCAGTGCGCATTAATCCCAGCTACAACAACAACAACAACAACAAAAACAAAGAAGCTAATTTTAGCACCTTTTTAAACATCAAAAACAACAACAAATGGAAAATTTTTGCTACTAACAAAAAGTTGTAATAAATTTTTGTATTGATAAAGAAGCAAATCTGGGTTGACTAATTTATTATAGTTCTTTTTTTTTTTCTTTGTAATAATATACTCCTAATTAACCTTACTGTGTAATGCTAAAATAAATTGTTTTATTTAAACTTTATTATTTATAAAAATTTCAATTAAATATGCAATTTTTTTCGTTTGTATTGAAATGTAACCGTCAACGAAAGAAAATTAAATTAAAATTGTATTAATTAAAAGGCAAACCAAAATTTTCATAAATAATAAAACGATCAACTTGATTGATAATGATATTATATATTTTGTATGTGTTTTTATGCATTGAATCTAGAGGTTAAATGGTTATATTAAGTATATGTAGTAGCCAAAAGGTGAGTCATGGCAAACCCCATAAAGTATGTCCTCAATCAGCATCAAGAGCCGAGCTAATATAGACATGTTCGTCTCTCAGTCTGTACGAACGCATGTTACTCAAAGACTATAAATTCAAATTATTTCGACTCTCCTATTCGCTCTTCTAGCCCAGTCATATTAGGGTTTCACCTCGGAATGAAAGATAATAAGCTGTAAATTGGTATAAACCTTTGTTTTGGCGTTCTATATGTTGTCTCAAAAGTCTTATATAATATCGTGTTCGGGTCTTAAGATATCAGGGCAAAATACTCTTTGGACGAACCACACCATAGAAATCAACTTGCATATATGATATATCTGGCAGATCAACCGAAACTGCTCTATACCAGTTGAGTACCATAATTCAAGACACCAGCCATAGAGACAGCTTTTTTCCCTTTTATGGACATTGAAGATGCCCTTGACAACACATCTCATAGAAAAGTTGTAAGCGCACTCCCAAAAAGAGGATTTGATCCTACTCTTACAAGGTGGCTGGCACAACTACTAGACTCGTGGACGCTTAAAGCAAATCTAGTCGATAAAAATCTTGCCATGAAAACTGCCAAAGGATGCGGACAAGGAGGCGAGGCAAAACCTTGTAGTTGACGAACTACTAGACACCCTAACAGATAACGCCAGATGTATGATGACATAGTGTATATTTGTAGAGAAAAATTTGAAGATTTTTAAGTATTTTGTGATTAAATAAATATAGGCACAAAGAACACACAAACCTGGTACACCAAAGGAGGAATGAGCAGCAACCCAGCTAAAACTACAATTGTTCGTTCCACTAGGTAATTCAAAAATTACCAAACCAATCCGAGTGGATTGTATGCTGATTGAATTCTCCAAGAAGGTTAAATACCTTTGTCTAATTTTCGAAACATCATAGTTGCAAACATCACTATATTGTGAAGAAATCCACAATGGCAAATGGTGAAATCTGGCGGTGCACCCTCAAGATACTGAGATCAATGTTCTTACATTGGTCATAATGTACCGCGTCATTGTTTGCGTAGACACGGCTAAACTAGCAGTAGCTGAAAAAGATTTAGAGTTTATAGCACGCATGAACCTGCCCTAGCGCGGCATTAGATGTATTTCTAAATCTAATGCCGCTGCAGCTTCATATTCAACAACAGGCAGACAGAATGGTTGTAGGTAGAGACTACTATTAGGGAACAATAGATATGAAAATGTAAAATATAAAAACTAAACATCTTACTTTGTATTGGATACCTGCTCTCGAGGGTATACTTGGCAAGAAGGGGGCAGCAACTCCCTTTATTGGCCCAGATTTCTTTTGCGAACTGGGAACACTCATAGTGTTTGTAAAGTAGGAAGAGAACAAAGCCAGAGATATGTTTTGGGAGAACTGCGTGGGCATAAGACAGAGAAAACTACTGATACACCCCTATATAAGTGCGTACTACCAAATAATAATAATAATATTCATATATGCTTACATTGTGTCAGAATATGGCGCTAGCTAGTGACATAAGACTGCTCCATTTTTTGGTTCTACGATGGGCTATGCATTGGCGGAAACAAAGCCATCTAGCTTACTTACTTAATTTTGTGCACGGCTGCGTCAGTCGGTGACAATACGAAGCTTCTTCAGATCATCAAAGACATCGTAAGCTCGGACGTCCTCTCTGACGTTGTCTATCAATTAAGTTCAGGTTTCCGTAGTAAACTTTTAGTGCTGGAGCTTTGGAGTTCATGACCATGGCCAGATGATGGGATGACCAGCCCAGTTATTTATTGCAACTACATAAACTAAAACAGTTGCTTAAAACATAACACTTAATCACTAAATGATTACCACTAATAGCGTGCTGGACTACGTCAACCCCATCGCACGGCTCATACAGCTCGTGGTTCAAAGAGATCCTAAACTCGACGCCAACTCTAAGTGGACCAAAAAAGAATCTTACTCTCGAGCACTCTCAAAGACACTGTATTCGATGAAGTCAGGGTCCTGGCTTCTGCGCCATACAGCAAGATCGGGATTATCACCATCTTAAAGATTTCAGTCTTCGTACTTCGAAAGAGTGCTCTATGGGCGAATCTGCGCATGAACGAACCACCTAGCTCAGCGTTTACCGCCCCGCATTTAAGTTTTTCCTGCAATGATCAGCTCAAACGCATCAATTATTGTTGGTAGTGAACCCCCTAATGAATTCGTTGGGTTTGAGCAAAAAGCAGCTCATGAGCTTGATGCATGGCCGGGCATGTACCATGATTTTTTATGTTTGCAAGTGTCGTAGTAGATATATCTACTTTTTATCGCCAGAGACAATAAGGTGTAAGAAACCCTTTTTTTTGTCGTTGGTAACTGAAATATCGCTGCTATTTTTGAGCTGTGATTGCGATTCCAAACTGTTTTTTTTTTTCGATAACAGTGAGAAAAAAGTATTGAAGGATATATCGCTCACCACAGACAGGACTCTCATACGATAACTGTCAGAAATTATACTAACTGCCAACTTTTTAGTCAGAACCGTTTCCTAAGTAGGCTGCGCCATATTTTACTTTCGGTATACAAATCTGTCACTTGAAGGCCAGTTTTAACAAGAAATTCCACATGTTTTAATTACATAATTAAAAAAATTTTCTAGTAACTGGTGCAGTGCAGTATGCATTTGTACGATGCCGGCAAGAGGCCACCATTCTTGCTGAAGGATCAGCAGTATCGCATAAAACCAACACAACAGATGATATCGGCATGCATTGGTGGACTTATAACGACATTTGCCGGTAGGTTTCAATCTATAGTTTTCGTTTATTGTCATATTCTAGCTTATAAGTCTGTATTGCAGTAACTCCACTGGAAGTAATCAAGATTCGTGTGCAGTCACAGAATACAAATCGCCAACCGTCGACTATAAAGAAAATATGCTATGTCTTTCACAATGGTCTAATGTCGCACGTTTGTAAGCCAGAGTCAACTGAATGCGCACCTCAAGCGATTGGAGGCCGTTTGCGACCGACTCGCGGCGTCTTAGTAAGTAATAATAGATTAAGTATGAAGTTAAAAAAGTTGTTTTTTTTTCTTTATTTTTTGTATTCTAACGTACCTATGTCAATCGAAATTCATGCAGGATGCATTTGTCAAAATAATTTGCAACGAAGGTGTTTTTGCACTCTGGTCGGGCCTTTGTCCGACACTTGTCTCTGCGCTTCCTTCGACAATGATTTATTTTGTAACGTACGACTATCTCAAGTTTTCTTTCACTGATGTCTACTATCGGATCACTACGTGGACTACGAAAATGACCAACAGCGATCTCACGCCTAACATGGAACGTACGATACCATTCTTGGTGCCCATGCTATCGGGGATATGTGGTCGCTCGTTTGTTGTTACAGTAGTCACGCCCATCGAAATGGTACGCATCAAGATGCAGTCACAACACATGTCCTATGTTCAGATCAGAGACGTTCTTAAAAATTTAATTGCAACGCAAGGCGTACGTGGTCTCTGGCGTGGACTGCCACCAACATTAATGCGTGATGTACCGTTCTCCGGCATGTATTGGTTATCGTACGATACAATGAAGCGTATTTTTCAAGTATCAGAGCCAACATTTATGTACAGTTTTTTAACAGGCGCATTCTCCGGTACAGTAAGTTATTATAATCCATGTAACTGTCGTAATTTTGATTTTATTATTATTATAATTTGTTTTTGTTTTTAGCTAGCTACGCTGGTGACAATGCCTTTCGATTTAATCACAACTCACACGCAGCTCGAGGTTGGCGAGGATGTATTGTATTCCGGTACGTATGTACATATGTATGTGTATACTAGTAGTATATATATATATGTATAAGAGTTGAATGATATTTAACTACCTGTGATTAAATCACGGTGACTGAAAAAATCACTGATATCAGTTGTAACTCGATATTGTAATTGTCAGTGATTGAATATCATTTGTTTCTTACTAGGGCCTATCATCATGCATGTAGTGTTAGCAGCACAAAAAGTATCACCGTATCAAGTTGATGCGTGATATATTACTGATACGCCGTGAATTATCAAAATCGAGTGGCAACTGATATCAGAGTGGATTTCAGTCGCTGTGATTGAATCACAGGCAGTTGACTATCGTTCAACTGATATATTGTATCATACACGTAGTGTTCACTGGCGAGTACTTCATATTTAATAAAGCTATTTAAGTACTTATTTGAATTCAATCTTTATGTTTCGTTGGCTTTTATCTCTGCTAGCATCTGGTTTATTTCACTGGAGTGAAAAATGAAATGTTTCTTTCTATTTTCTTGGGTTTTTTTTTATATCCAATCCTCTCAAGAAAATAACATGAAAACAGAAATCTTTCAGCATAGCATTGCGGTTTCACGTAGTATTCCCTTAGTCCTTACAAGTTGTAGTGAAGATATGGCAATTGATCAATCCTGGTAAGAACTATGTGAAAAATAGATGATCCAGTCAAATTTTGGAATCGGAAATGAAATCAGCAAAAATTGAACACTGAAATAAATCCTAAACCGATGACTTCCTGAATTACTATCTTCCCGCCTCCATTCCCAAGATTTTGTTACGGAATATTTCTTCTGTTACGGGAGCCCAATGCTTGAGACTATAACCAATACTCTCCTCTGGTTTTTATGCCATTTTAAGCCAATCCTATCCAGAAAATAGCACAAAAAGTAAATATTCCAGAAACTGATGGCGGTTTCCTGAAGTATAGAATTAGTCGCAAAGAATTGTAGTGAAGATATGCCACTTGGTCAATCCTGAAAAGGATGATGTGGCATACACATGGGTTCCAATGGGTTTTTGGAATGGGCGCTGCAATCAACATTAGTTGGCACAAAAATATATACAAATCAGGTGACTACCTAAAATACCCTGTTCCCGCTTCAATTCCAACGATTTTTGTGTCTCACACACTCTCAAATGGGTTTTTGTACCATTTTAAGCCAATCCTCTCCAGAAAATGGCACCAAGAAAAAGATATTCCAGAAACTTATGGCGGTTTCCTGTAGTTTGGAATTAGTCCCAAAGAATTGTAGTGAAGATATGCCACTTGGAATGTATACTATCTAAAATACCATGTTCCCGCCTCAATTCCCAAATTTTTGAAAGGAGTCCATATCCTGTTGCGGGAGCCCAATGATTCCGATTATCTCCCACACTCTCCAATGCTTTTTTTTGTACAATTTTAGTACAAATTTATTTCATATTAATATAATAAATAGATAAAAAAGGTTTTTTTTTTGCTTTTCATATTTACAGCGATCGAAGTAGCAGTTCAAAATCACGGTGATTTGGAAGTAGCAGTCACGATAATCACTGCTACTCAAAAATCACTGACTAGCTCATTTCTTGTATGTATGGTTAACGATCGACTCAATCGAACGCAATTTAGGAATAATTTTTGAATAATATTGCGTTTACGCGTAATCTCTCTCTATCTCTCTCTCTCTCTTTCGCGCTCGCAGAGTTTTATCAACTTGTAACTGGCTATTTGCTCGCACGCTATTGCTTGTTGCATTCATGTTCGTTGTGTGAGTGACGATTGTTTTAGCTTTTTAAGCACAAAATATTCAACAGATTTTGATAAAAAAAATATATAGAAATGAAAAGCTTTCAAATGGTATATAAATCGGCTTGTCTATTAATATTTAGATGTAACTGTATGTGTTCTTGTACATAATCCGTATGTTAGTAGGCTTTTGTAGACTAAACCTCTCTTTTTTGACGTCTATAAATCGGTTAAGTTCATTCATTGCAGAGAATCCAAACAAAACTCCGCGTCGTTTTACAGTGTTGGAACGCCTGTCGTATATTTATCGCAAACATGGATTGGGTGGCCTATATGTTGGCATGTTGCCACGTCTGATGCGGATTGTGCCTGCCTGTGCCATCATGATCTCCACTTTCGAGTATAGCAAGGCAATCTTCTACAACTACAATTCGAAAGTACAGTCAACTGGTATGTACGAGCAACGCATTTTCAAGCTTTTCATTAAAATTTTAACTACATTTAATAAGCTGAGCATGTCTGTAGTTTCTTTGCTTGTTTTGTTAATAAAATTTAATACTTCTAGGTTATTAGTTGCTATAGAAGTTGGTCCGTGGACATTTTTGCATCGAATACTCATAAACTCTTTATACTCAATTCGAAGGACATATGGAATATTGTTATTAGTTCATCAAGGTTACGTGGTGCTGTTTAAAAACAAACTAACTAAAAAAAATAAACGGAAATACAAAAAAAAAAAAAAAAAATCTGTCGCGGAACGCTTTTTCAAGTTTTCATACAAATGAAAATGTGAGCGTTGGGTTTGTATGGGGGATACCTCAAAAATTGATTTGCAAACGCCCATTTGAATATGTAAGTAAAGCGATCTTTTATAAGAAAATACTATACCGAATGTCAAGCTGATTTTAACTTAATTAAAGAAGTTTTTCATACAAAAGCGGGCGATGCGTGTGTATGCGGGCTACCCCAAAAAGTGGTAGTATATGTATATGAAGCGTCCGTTTATAAAAAGCCAACACATCGATCAATTCGAGCTAATATTGACGTAACTAAATAAGTTTTTCATACAAAAGCACAAAAGTGCACGGAGTGTTTGTATTGGGGCTACCCCAAAAAAGTAGACACCCCCTTTGGTACATGTATATGAATACAAAGCATTCATATCGAATTTCAAATTGCTCTTGACTTAAATAAAGAAGTTTTCATACAAAATTACATATGATATCATTTTAGACTAAGTGTTAATGATATATAAATAAAATGGAAGCAAAGCCACTTTTCTGCTGTAGACTAGTGTAATTAAAAACAAAAACAAATCCTCACTTGTTATTTTGTCTGTGCAACGTATGGCAACACTGACTTGTGTGCCCATATGGTACATATGCATTTTGCTAGCGCGGAACACATGGAATTGAAATTGAAATGACGGTCAAACGAACGAACAGATAGCGTGCAAGTTGTATTATCTTTTTACGAGTTGACTCTTGGTCGAAATGATAATGGATCGTTGCTCTGAACTTGAAAGATGTGATATACGTTATTACCTTACCTACTGAACCAAAAAAAAAAATTAAAGGTGCATATATATACATATATGTTCGCATTTCATTCGCATCGATGACAATAATTGCTACAAATACGCTCATTCAACGCGCGCAACGGCATATTGTAAATTTGACTGAACGTGCATTAAGGAAAGTATGTCGGAATTCACTGACAACAACAACAAGCTAAGCCGCAACAGCCTTGCTGAGCGAAAAGCAAGGCCAAAATCCGTGATGACAGATCAGCGTTTCTGCATACGTCCGCTACAACAGGTTGCGTCCGCCTGTACCGGCGCCATGATCACAGCGTGTTTCAGTGAGTATATCGCTAGTGGCTAGACTGGCTGCCGGCATAACGAATGTTCATGTTTTGCGTAATTTCACAACGACGCTTGACAATTGCTATGTACATATGTATGTACATACATATGTACATATAAAATTGATATATGTACATTTATTTATACTTATATATTATAGTGACCCCGCTGGATGTCATCAAAACACGCATACAGGCACAGCAATCAGCCTACATTGCAAACAAATGTTTTCTTTATTGCAACGGACTTATGGACCATCTGTGCCCTTGCGGTCCAAATACACCCGCACCGGCTTATAACAAATCAGCAACACATTTCACTGGTACTATCGACGCTTTTCTCAAGATCAGCCGCAATGAAGGTTTTGGCTCACTGTGGTCCGGACTCAGTCCAACGCTTATTTCCGCACTGCCGTCGACTATCATATATTTCGTTGCCTATGAACAATTTAAAGCGCGCTTTCTTGAACTTCATTACAAGTACCTGGCGAACGAGAAGGGCACACCACATGGACGTGACATTCCTTTTCTGGTGCCGCTACTCTCTGGTGTCACCGCACGAATTTGCGCCGTCACTTTTGTCAGTCCCATCGAGCTAATACGCACAAAGATGCAATCACAGAAAATGACTTACGCACAGATCAGCTCGTCGGTGTACAATGTTATTGAATCGCAAGGTGTGTGGGGCTTGTGGCGTGGTCTGCCGCCAACTATACTTCGTGATGTACCATTTTCTGGAATCTACTGGACGTCCTATGAGTATCTAAAAAGCCGCTTTAATGTTACTGAGCCCACTTTTGGCTTTAGCTTTCTGGCCGGCGCTGTTTCTGGCACGGTAAGCATGTTAGCCAATGTAAAGTAATCATATAACTATAACGCATACATATCTTTTTGTTTGTCAATAGATTGCTGCAACAGTAACAACTCCGTTTGATGTGATAAAAACCCACGAACAAATTGAATTCGGTGAAAAGGTGATTTTTGCTGGTATGTGCAAACCATGTCGTTTTCTTTTTTTTCGCTCATCTAATTTAAATTTTTCCTGTATATGCAGATAATCCGCCTAAGAATATACCCTCACGTTCGGCAGTCAGTCGCTTGGTCAATATCTATCGGCTGAACGGATTACGTGGTATCTTTGCCGGACTGGGTCCGCGTCTATTCAAAGTTGCGCCAGCGTGTGCTATTATGATTTCAACTTTCGAATATAGCAAGTCATTTTTCTACCACTATAACGTACACCAGCATAACGAAGCGCTGCTTATTGGCAATGCAAATGTTGATATCAAGTCAGTAGAAAGGAAAAACGATACCGGTAACTAGCCAGTAGGGAGTGGAATAATCATAGACCTCATGGTAAAACAATTGTAAAAGTTGATTGAAAAACAGACAAGAAAACTGTTTGGTTTCAACTTCGATAAGGAACACACAATACTAACCAAAAATCCATTACCAGACTCCTGCATACACATACACATACCAGGTAGCGCAACACTACCCCACAGCAACAAAACAAAAATGGGAACTTGTTTTAAACCTAAGTACTAGGGGCAGTCAGAGGGTTTGCTTAGTAGAAATCTTAATTTGTTGTTGAAAATTGTTAGTTTAATTAAATTTATATATTGTCATTATCCTTTTGTATATAAATTAACCAAAGTTGTTTGGCTGGCCATCCTTTTATTGAATCACTTGCGTGTCGTTCTGAATTCCGTTAAGAACTAAAACAAAAAAAAAAAAAACCTAACTTAAAGCTAAGCTTCGGCTTCGCTGCTGATGTTTTACTGCAGTCCACCTGCGTGGTGTCGAGTTCGGTGCAAGCTCGTGGTCGCTGCGTATTCCTCGTAAGCGGTTTCAGGTTCAGTGCATCGAAAGCGTTGCAAAAAGCGTGTGACAATATTCAGCGGACTTGGCGAGACCGGATATGTTAACTTATACGAACGAAGGAGTTGTTAAGTGGATACATGTTAATATATATGTATATCAAATATATATATACATATACCTTCTTTTTCTACATATGTACCTACATTTAAGAGTTTAACTGAATCGGTCTGTTGTCAGCGTGTAAAGAGAACCTGCAAATGGCCTATTGTCACTTAACGTAATTTTTTAAGCCCTCATTAAAGAACAATTTGTTTAAATCGGATACGATATATGTAGTAGGTATATAAAACAGTAAAGTTTTTATGTCGAAACCCAAAAAAGTATGTTTTTCCTCGTTTATGTAAGCTAGCAAAAGTGGTTTATAGTGCGCCTGTCAATTATACAGGTATTTTTTGACTATCCCATGTGTTTTCTTGAAATTTTTCAAATCGGCATCTTACACCATTTTCCGGAGAGCCTTAGAAGGTATGAAAACCAATCGAAAAGAATCGGTGTTAGTCACAATAATTTGACTTCCCTAACGGGAGACAAGCTCGTTACAGAAATTCTTGAACTCATAAGGACGAAGCAGATTCTACACGAAACCGCAACGGGTTGCTGAAAGGGTTGTATTGTGCCTGTGATTTTCTTGAGTTGGATGATGAAAAGAAATGATCCAAGAAAATATCAGAACGAAGTATTGATATTTTATTTTTCTACTCCCATGAAGTAGAAGTTGCTAGCAATAATGGGCAATGACGCTATGAGCGCATTTCGTCAGCAACAACAATAGACTCTAACAACAATGCATCATTGCAATAGAGCAAAACTCAAGATGGCATATGCCTTGTTACGCTTATTTTAAAATTTGCGTAAAATTCGCGATTGTTGCAATAAATTATTTATGTATAATCTTGATAAGCAAGACGAGGCGAGTCGATCTAACTATGTCTATCTGGAATTTGTTGCGATCCACAGGACTCAATTGCGTCGGGTGGGACGGACAGTTGAACAGGTGGTTCGTGTTGTGTGGACTTTTTCTCTAGGCCTTTAATTCTTATATTGACGAGCAAGAAAAAAATCTATTTTGCAGAAGACAGGAACTTGATTTTGCAGTTAGGGGGAACCAAAGTGAAATAAAAATGCTTTTGACCAATTTCAAAGAAAAGAAGCACATGAATCTAAGGGCCCCTAAGGACAAGGTAAGCATAAAAAAATGTATGGATGGTTCTGGGGACCTAAGGCCACATCGATGAGAAAAAAAGTGGGGTAAAATTAAGAACTTCAAAGAAAAGAAACACATGGTTATGGGCTCCCTACGGCCATAGCTAGGAGAAAGAAGTAACAATTTCAGAGACAAGAAACTCATAGATCTTGGAGACCCACAAGACCAGTGTGGAGAGCAAAAAAGTACTTCCACAAACGTCTAACAACAAAAATCATAAATTTGAGGCCCCTTCTAAGCCGGGGTGCGGTCAGCACCTCCCCTGCAACGCCACTGTGCTTTATAGTATCAGCGGTACAATGAACCAGGCAGGCCCGCATTCCGCTTGCTTACACCATTTTAGATTATGATAGTTTATCATGTGCAAGCGAGATAAAACTCACAAAAAAGGTGCGGTTATAATCATATAAATTATATTTTTTAAATATTTCACTTGGTTACAGCACGAATTCGATACCCAAAATTTAAATTTGTATGAAGTATGTTTTTGCTGTGTTTGTGTACATATATGTATGTATTAAATTCACACAAAATGTGCGCGATTCAATAGAACAATTTATTTGCTCATAGTGCTTCCAATTCAACGAAATTGTTCCCAAAATTTTTATCTAAACAAATTTATTTTACTGTTTGTCCGCTCGCATTATTCGCTCTATTTGAATAACAGCTGTTTGCGATATGCAATGCAACTCTGCTACAACACATTGTGTCATTCCGTCATGCCAAACTGTTTCAATCCGTATGTTCCATGAAATTGCCATTTGTTTTGTTTTGCATCTTGTTGCTTTCGGTAGAACACGTGCACAATTTTTGTTTTTACATCCTAATAAACTGTTAAGAAAAGAATATGGCAGACAATTCCAACGAAAAAGTGTCATCTACAACAATAGCCACCACTAAACCAGGTGCAGCAAAGAAACAGAAAAAGCCCGAAGCAGACATACCGCGCGGTCAGCCCAAATCGAACAGACCGTGGAAGACACCGAAGAAGAAGTACGTAAACATTTGCAAATAATAATTAATTGGTTTATTGTGCTCATACGTATATGTATTTACTTTAAAGATTCAGTTCCATTAAGAAGACGGTAAATCGTTCATCATTTGCAAAAAAAGAGGCACTGCGCAGCGAACTGCGTTACATTAAGGAAAAGTCCAATGAGATCAAGGAACAACGCAAGGAAGATGCGGTGCAGCGTCACCAGCGTCGCACAGAGAATGCCGAACGCCGTTTGGCCAATGAGCGCCGCTCGGAAATTGTGCAGGTTATCAAAAATCCAGCAAAACTGAAGCGTATGAAGAAGAAACAGATGCGCCTCATTGAGAAGCGCGATCTCAGCAAGGTGAAAGTAGTTTAAATATAGTTATAGCATAGTTCGCGTTAAAAATTTAGAATAAACTTGAGCTATTATTTCAACCATTTTTTTTATAGATTTTTAAAAATTACTCTCAGTAGGTTCACTAGGAAAAATTGTATTTAACTTATCGGCGAGTGGAATCAATCTGTGCTTATCTGCTCATACATACAAATCATCTATCAAATCGCTATTCTAGTCCATAGTAGATATTGAGAGTTCGATCTATAACCTGCTACAAACCAAGGGCTATGGTTGGGTGAAAAGTAATGCCAGCTTGTGATTTAATTTTTTAAAGTTTTAAACCATAAAAATATTTTTAATTAACTTGTTTAAATTCGATACTGCTAGTGAGCTGACCGCGGTGGTTATTCTTTGTTTTAATAGTTTGAATGAGATTATTCTAAACAATCAAATTTGAAGTACATAACTTTATACTATGGCAGTTGTAGAAAACTATGCTAAAAAGTTTGCAACGAAAGTAATTTTGGTATAAACGTTTCATATAACGCGTACCGCCTACTTGGTGACTCTAAATGATAGTCTTTAAGAATAAGACACAGCAACAGTCACGCTTGATCGTCAAGTTAATTTCAATAAACACAACATACCCTGATACCAAATACTTCTGTGCACGGTTCTAAATAGGTTACTAGAAAGCCTCTTGGTCGTTTTTTTTTTTAAAACAAGGACCAACCCGATACCTTAAATGAAAAGAATAACATGAATTGTGAATCTAAGTCATAAAACTCTCTACTTACTCTTCACAGTATCGCATACGAACTAACCACGTCCGCCTGTCTACCTAGCCCCTTCTGTATCAATCAAAAATAGTCGCTCACTTGTAGGGATAGCATCCATACAAACCCACCTACCACTTTTCGGATTTTGTACTGAAAACTTTTTTTAGTCAATATTAACTAGAAATTCGATATGATGGTCTCTAATCGACGGAGTCATAGTTATTAGCTAACCACCTTAGAAATGGATTGGAGGCGTGTGAAAAGTATTGAATCATGTTCTCTCGTCTCAACAGACGCAGAAAACAAGAATGCTGCAGTCGTGAATACTACACGTCTTCGATATACCCTGCCGCATTTCGTATTCGAATAATTAATTGTATTTATTTCATTTATATGTAGCAATGCGTTAACTAGAGAGTCTATATCATGAGTTTAGTTTGTCTAAGTCTTCTCTAGACAGAGATATTTTCTGTCAGACAGTAATATCGCCACTTTCTATCACTTGACAACTGTCAAGATGTTTGAGCCTGATCGAAGACCTAATAAACTATATACAATCTTGATTAGATCGGCAAGTCGTTTGACACTTTAAACTAAGTATTTGATGTTGCAGACGAGTATTAAGCACACAGGAGAATGTTACGAGACGAAATACCTTCCATTGCAAACATGAATGATGCCATTCCCCAAACTTGTATATACAATGTACTCGTACATTTAGTTACTGAAGAGGATTCGATCTCTTTTTACTCGCTTTTATTAAAATGTCTTTTACAGTTGGGATTAAATTAAAGACGAAACAAGCACAATACTAAAATAAAAAAAAAGCTACTTTACAATAATCATCTAGCTGAAGGATCACAAATGGGAACATTTAAATATATGTAAATATTAAATGCCAAACGTGCAGTAGCATTGCTGCTGTTGCTGTAGATCATGCCCTCACAGAGGTTTCGGCTGGTCGCTCGGATGTTCATTTGGGAGACGTAAGATGTTAGCAAACGGTGGATATATTAGGTTGTGTATTGTTCATTAAAACCGATCGCCAAACGTGATCTATGTTTACTTAGAGCTCATCATGACCAATAAACTTATTGATGTACTGTTGCAACTCGGCCAGTGTGCGAGTGCCATCATATTCCTCCTGACGTTCGCCATTCTTATACGCAAACAGAGTTGGGTATCCTTCAACCTGTTGATCGATGCATATCTGTTTGTTCTCTGGCTCGGTACAGTCAACTTTAGCAATGGTGATACCCGATTTGCCGTCATGTATCTTAGCTGCGAGTTGATCCCATGTGGGACTGAGTTTTTGACAGTGACCACACCACGGTGCATAGAATTTTACAAATGTAATACCCTTTGCGATCGATTCGTCAAAATTGTTTCCGGTGATTTGCAGCACCTTCAATTTGTTTTCCGTATCCTCGGCGGCGGCTGCGGCATCATCAGGTTTTGCGTCATCATTCTGGGCAGCATCATCGGTGGTTTTACCAGCGCTACTAGCGCCTAACATTTTTACAATATATTGATGCAGCGTATCGTGCTCGCGGCTACCCGAGTACTTTTCAATTTTCTTGCCATCTTCGATCCAAAGCAATGTAGGATAGCCCTTGACCTCAAAGTCCTGGCAAATCGGACGATGTTGTGTGCAATCGATTTTAGAAATGGAGATAGTTGTTTGGTCACGCACAGTTTTTGCCAAAGTTTCCCAAGTCGGAGCTAAGCGCTATGAAGATAAAGAAAAACGAATGAGATGCACATACATCAAATTTAATACTTATGCTCTTTTTCTACCTGACAATGACTACACCAAGGCGCAAAGAACTTAACAAAGTGATTGCCGCTGGAGACATGTTTTGCGAATGAGTCCTCATTTAGATCGACTACCTTACCACGCTGTTCCTCATTTACAGTAGCTGTATTGGTCGCATCAATACTGTCCTCCGATGCAGAGTCACTATTGAGTTCCTGATTAATAAAATCAGTAATGGTAGGCAGATCACGCGTGCCTCGGAATTTTACTGATTCCGTCTCGCCAAGCTTGAAGAGACGCAATGTTGGGTATCCAGTGACTTCGTGATCGGCGCAAAGGCTTTGATGTTTTGTACAGTCAACCTTAGCAATAATTACTTTGGACTCGTCCTCCACATTCATTATTTCAGCCAGCTGCTCCCAAAGTGGATGCAGTCGCTTGCAATGTCCACACCTGCAAAATTAAATTAACAGATTTTAAGATTTACTGAGCGAACATACAGATCGAATAGAAAACATAATAGGCTAAATACGTATACCAGTATAACATCATATCAGAAATTCTAATTGTTGATAATCACTTTTAATAGTTCATATCGCTGAACTTTGCGGGTCTTTAAAGCCTTTTAAAATAGCGATAAGAACAGCTTCTACAGCTTGCGTAGCACTCGCATTTATTTGTCAATCAATAGAGATAAAGAGTTCCTTCTTCATGACATTCTAAGCGAACAAAGCCCACGGATAAAAACGTTGTTGAACTCTTATCGCGATACGTGTACATTTTACATTGGAAACCGGAACGTTTATTGATTCGACGTGGTCATTGTTATATTCTAGTTACCCGTTTCATTTGTGTGTGTGTGTCTCTGTGTGTGTGTGTGTGTGAATGCTCGCCTACGTGTATTTGCGTGTGTATATTTAAGTTGGTTGCTAAAAATGCACTCACCAGGGCGCAAAGAACTTGACAAAGACATTATTGCCTTCGAGCTGGGTTTTAAATGTAGTTGGATCAAGTTCAACGGCAAAACTTTTTTCGGTCGCCTCCGGTTCCTCGCTATTTATGCCCGTTGGCAGCAAAGCGCACGCGAGAATCGCTGTGCACAGCAATACGTTCCTGTACATTTTGTGAAATGTTCTGTTGTATGTCTTAACTTATATGTGCAATTATGTACGATTGTGTTTGTTCTGACAGTCTTAGGAAGATCACTTGAGTGCTGGGAAAAACGAAGATGACAGACGAGTTTCTGCCGTGCCGGTAAAACTACTGCGCCACCACTCCACTGCAAATTCGATTTAAGAAGTAATAGAGGTGGAAAAGTATCGATATATATATTTTTTTTTTGTTACTATCGAATATTTTCCAAGACTATCGATTCGATATTTTGTAAAGGTCGTATTCCACTTGCTTAAGATACTACAAGTTACTATGTTTAGGTCCATTTTCACGACTTGCCTATAAATTTAGAGTGATTTTTTTCAAACTACATCCTACATGGTCATGACTGTTATAAAGCTTATAAACGTATTGACTTGTTCGACGAACCAACATATATATATATATATATATATTTTTCACAGATAGATTTTCAAACCAATGCAAAAATTGAAATTCTTAATTAAAATTTAGAATGCAAATGCGCATATATTATTTATTTATTTAAGAGCTAGCTTAATAATAATGAAATTATATCCTAGCTTATTACATGGCTATGACAGCAGAGGCCTACAGCTCTAGGGTTGTGTGCGTTGATGTATAAGTTCTCCTATTTATATTGTATGTTATATATTATATTTACATATATGTACATGGGGTATTGAGAATAATTTTCTTAATTTAGGCTATTTTCTATGTTCTTAGATGTAATGATATAAATTTGTGGTTTTTAAGTATTTTAGAATGTTTGATATGTTTGAGGATGTGGGTTGTGATAAACATTGGAGATGGTTGGTGTTTTTAAATATTGTTTGTCTTTGATGCTTTAGGGTATGTGTTCAATTGATATAGTATCATTGCAAAAGGGGCATATTCTGCGAGATTGATCGATATAGTGTATGTGGGTTATTTTGGAGTGTCCTAGTCTGGTTATTACTATTTGGTCTCTTCGCGAGAGGGGTAATAAATTCCATTTGAAAATGTGGTAGTTGTTGAGTTTATGTGGGTTATTTGCTTGGTACCAGGTTGATGTTTCGTCTATGTTGTATTGTAGTTTTTGTGAGGTGCATGTTTTTTAAGTATTTTAGTATGTCTTGTACGTTAAGGTTTTCCTTTGTTGTTAGGGGCTGTTTTGCTGCGTTTTTCGCAGAGGTGTCTGCTAATTCGTTCCCTGATATTCCTACATGCCCGGGTACCCAGAGTAGTTTAAATATGGGGAATGTTTTTTGCATAATATTGCGAGCATGTGAGGGGTAATATTCATTGTGAGTGAGTCGGTTCATATGCAGAATTGACCTCTTTTATTTTTCAAGTTTTCTAGAGCTTCTACTATTGCAATGAGTTCTGCGGAAAATAAAAAGTAGTGGGGCAGGAGATATGATTTGATGGTTTCGGTTTCATTTGTGATGGCAAAGGTAGTGGTAGTGTTATTTTGGGATCCGTCTGTATATATATATGTATATTTGTGCTTGTCTTTAGATTTAATTTTAATGAATTCGGCTCTGTATATTTGTGGGATTCTGTTTTTTTATTTTTATTAAAGTTTCTCAGTGTTGTGTCAGTGGTTAATTGGCTTGCATTCTACGGAAGAGTAGTTTTGTGGGTTTAGAGGGTAGATTGTGGGTTCTGCTATATTTGATTATTTGATCTATTGTTGAGTTGTATTGTGGCCATCTAGGTGTTCGGTATGATTTTAATATTTTATTTAGTGGTGAGTTTTTTGCTGGGCTTTTATAAGGTTAGCTGTTAGGAGTTCGCATCTGTCTTCTAATGGGGAAACTCTTGCTTCATACAGGATGTTTTGGGTGGGTGTGATTTTGCAAGACAAGTTTATGTTTGCATATTTATCTATTGATTGCCACGTTTGTCCGGGTCATCCGGCCGAAAACAAATTTTCTTTTTTTTTCTTTTTCTATACCATTAACACTTAGTGCCGTTCTCACGACTTAGAAATACATTGGAAAATACGAATTGGCAAGATATGCTATTGGCGGAATAATATTGAGTAGTCCATTTCGAATAGCTCTGTAGTATAATACGAGTTTAGTTCTGTTATCGTTAAAAAATCGGTCACTTTTTTGTATGTTATTTTTGAATTTCGATTATTTTGGTCTTATTTATCGGTCAGCTGCAAAATGCTGAAGAGGTGGACAGTCCATTTATTTGCACAAATGTAAACGCATAAAAACCTTAAATTAGAAAAAAAAAATTGGATGAGAGTGATACGAGAAAAATAGGAGCAAATCCATGAATATAATATGCACGTTGGCATTCCAAATTTTAATACAAAATTTCAAATTTGTTTGTTTTCATTTTGCTTTTGCATTGGTTTTTGATCGATCAAGTAGGCAGGTATGGTATCTTTGAAATAAATTTTTAATAAATTTATTGGCTCGCCGAACTTGGCAATATTCGCGACATTAAAAACTAGAAAAATATGAGCTATAAAAATATAGGCAAGTCATGAGAATGGCCCTAAAATGGGTAAACAGCGCAAAGTTAGAAATACAAATATTTAGTTTGAGATGCACTAAATGTCTGCTTTGGTCCCTGGGGAACATTAAATAAAATATTATTTAAAATGTAGGTAGAGTTAGTTTCACCGGATATAACTTTATGCAGAAATATTACACTTACCATTGAAAGGGGATTTTTAACGAAGGGTAACCAAGTAGCTTAAGACGACTCGAATACGAGGGAGGACGATAAGAGGGATCGCAATTTAAGCTTCACAAAGCAAAAATTAGGAACAGCTTCTGCACCGATTCAATTTTTTATAGAACGAACTTCGTACTGAGGATTCCACACTATACAACCATACTCAAGGATGGGGCGTACTAAAGCAGTGAACAACAATTTAGTTATATACGGGTCGACAAACTCTTTTGATCATCATTTAACAAAGCCCATCATCGATGAGGCTTATTCACCGTAATGTCTATATGGGCATTAAAGTTCAGCTAAAGTTCAGGATCCAGACGTTTCGACTTTTTCAAGAACGTTGCCACAAATACAAAATGACGATTGAATTGGTTTACGCGTCTATGACAGGACATACATTTACACTTTTTGTCATTTAAATAAAGTTTATTTGTGTTGCACCGCAGAACCATGCGATCCAACTCATCTTGTAGCAAAGAGGAGTGAGCTTGCAATTTGAAATGAAGGAAAAATTTAACATCGTTTGCGTACATTAATATTTTCGCATTGAGAATGACAGAAGTGAAGGTCGTTTAGAAACAGCAAAAATAATGCTGTACCCAAATGATTACCTTGTGGAACACTAGAACAAACGTTGATCATTTTAGAAGTTGCTGATCGAAAAATTACACACTGTTTCCGCGCACAAAGATAAGATATTATCCATTGAGTGAAATTTAAGGGAAACCCGATTTTATATAACTTAAAAAGCAATATTTTATAATTTACACTATCAAATGCTTTACTAAAATCTTTGTAAATTACATTAGTCTGCATGACATCAGAAAGAGCACTGATGGATCTCGAAGTAAACTCCAAAATATTTGTATTAACAGAACGACCCTTGAGAAAACCATGCTTAAAAGGAGAAATGTTTGGAGCAATATAATGTAAAAGATTTTTTCGAACAATTTAGGGACAGCGGATAATTTAGTAATACCACGATTGTTACATATGTTCGATATATACTTTTTATATATACTTCTAATATATACTATACTTTTTAAGCGTTTACATTTGTGCGTGACTGTGTTCGTATATTTCGCAGCCCTTCAGTTCAGCGCGAGTTATACTTGTGTCAACCCTCATCACATCATCGACACAGAAATCAAAGAAAAAAAAAGTTTTGGAAACTATAAAGAGGATCCACGCAAGGAATGGTTCAAAAGGAATATACCAATATAAATAAACTCCCGTTGAGTGAATGGAAAATCAAAATAAGTGATGGCGACGGCAATGGATTGGTTGTGCCGGCATTGGTAATGAATGTGTATGGTGCAGCATGCTCGGCTAGTCACTTTTTATTATTATTAGCATCGCTTACGTTACATTAAAATTGTAATACATATGTTGTTTGTTTTGCTCTTTACCTAGGACAAGCGCTGGGCACAGAAATTCAACTGCAACAGCTATGTTTGTTTGCTAACATCTACTGGCCAAACCAAAACTGGCGTTGCACTCGAAGAATGGCGTTATAATGCGTCAAATTTCCAGCGTGCCGTAGAAAAGCTACTTGCACTACGTCACCATGAGTAAGTGTACGCAAAAGTGTATCGTTATTTGTTTTGTAGTACATAAAATTCCGACACACAGATTCTGGTCCACAATGGTCTACGAGAAGAGTGCTTTGGCCGCATTGGTTAATTTTCTGCAACGTGCTACGCCATTCTATAAAATTGTTGATAGCAGCACCGACGAAACTGTGGCGGCGGCTCAGGCGTTCTATACGCAAATTTTGCGACGTGTTGTGCGTGTGCTGTGCCGTCTATTGACAAACCGTGAATTAGCTGATGCATGGCTGTATCCAAAACACCACGCCGAACTGCTGTACAACAATTTTATTATATCTATACCAATGCTTATAGATTTGATCATAGCGTTGGGTAATAATGACCAGCACAATGTGAAAGTGCTTAAAAACATTTTTAGCTCATTGTTTAACATACAGCAAAAGTATTTAAGTGACATACAGCATGCACTGGCCTATTTCGAACATGCTTTTGTCAGTATACAGACACAGATAGACAATGAAGGCTGTGAAGGTGCATGTGGCGGTGCCTTTCTAGAGGAAGGCGCACAGACACCTTACGACGACGTCATGCTCTACACTTTGGACTGTGCATATACGCTAAGCGTGCTACTTGATGTCTGTCCGCAGGTTTTGCCGCTTTGTGGTACGCAGAAAACAGCGCAGAGGTAAGCCTATAGTCAATGGTGTTTATAAAATAATTTAAAAAAAAATAAACAATTTATTTCAGCATTGCCATCTTCTATGATAACGCACTGCCAACGTTGTATAAACACATTCACTTAATCAATCCCAGCGCTTGTGCATTGTTGTGGCTTAACGAGGCACGTCAACAGTTTCTGACTTCATTTCGTACCATTGCAAATTACTATATGGAGACTGCACTACAAAAGTCTACTGCTGCAAATGCGCACAAATTGGTCGAGCTGCTGACTGAATGCCTAACGGCGCAGACATTTATCGTTGACTATCAACGACAATATCCTGTGGAGTTCGATATGGAAATACTGCAAGAGGCTTGTGCGGAACTGTAAGTACTTTAAGAGAAACAACAGACAATATAGAGTATACATACTATACCATGACTATTTTATGCCTTTCAGAAAGGAGCACAAAATCAGCTTTGTCATAAATGGCTATCAGAAAGCGGTGAACTCAGATAAAGCTGGCACTGTTGCTGACTATATGTCACAGAGTCAAACTGCGAATAGTATTAGCTCTGACGATGAATTTTACACACCGAACACAACCTTTAGAAGCGAAGAATCTACTACGTCACCCACGTCAGATTCGGTGGGTCGTGATATTGAGCTAGAAGTTACAGCAGTTCGTGATGTGCTGCCTGATCTGGGCACCGGTTTCATACGTCGCTTACTTGCGCGCTACGAAAGTAGCGATTTAGCTATTGCCGCCATTTTCGATGAGAATTTACCACCTGATCTTGCCAATAGTGATAGATCTGAAGTTTATGTACCGCCCGATCTGCAGGACAAAGTGTACCAGCAAACTGGTGTACGACATTTTAATGTACACGATGGCGATGATTATGATATCATGACACAAGATAAACCAAAATGCATTATAAAGCAAGGTAAGGGCTTTCCTGGCGCAGCTGCTACGGCTGAACAACTGTTGGACGATAAGAAAGAACTCAAAGCACTTAAGGAACGTTACCAACAATATTCGCTAGTCGAGGACTACGAAAAAGATGATGATGCTGGTGAATACGATGATGAGTACGACGACAGTTATGAAGCTATGCTTGAAGGGCAACCGGCACAACCGCTGCGTAAATCAAAGGAGCTTAAGTCTACTTTGGCCAATGCTATTTCAAACATGACGGAAAGCGAAGAGAGCGCCGATGAAAGTGACAGACCAACGCCACAGCGTGATGCACGTAAAGATTTCTGCGAAAATCCAGAGGATGTGCGGGCGCGTTATGCGGCACGCCAACAGGCGAAATGGGGTCCGAAACAGGCAACCGCAGCCCCACGTGATGTTGTCGGTGTGGCCAAGGGTCAGGGTCAGAGCAAGGAAACACAGCATAATCGTGGCAAAAAGGAAGCTAATAAATCATCACGTGCAAATCACAATCGCAAATCTGGAGCGGCATTCAAGCGAAGTAAAGGCATGGTGCCGTAGTGAACAGTAGTGATATACAAAAAAATATCACCTGTGAATTTGGAGCTGAGATTGTATATTCCAAAGAGTTCTGTGATTAAATCACAGTTGAGAATGCTCACTGTTCCTCTTTTGGCACATTTGTGAATTTTTTTAATGTACATTTACGGTGATATTCTAAATAAAATCTTAATGTACTAATTAATTTCTATTAATCAATGGATTTGTGCACATGTATGTAACAGGCAGAAATGGGCATACCAAACATCTAGTCATATCCATCTGTCCGTTCGTCTATATGTTTGAACGACGAGATTTCGGAGACTATAAAAGGTTGAGATTTTGAACTTTGATTTTCCTGATATGTACGCATATCAAGTACATATATACAATATTTTGGATGCCGTACACATAATTCGGCTATATATTTTTAAAAATCACTTTCTTTTTCAAGTTAAACGAGCTAAAAAAAATTTTTTTTTTAAATTTATTTCTTTAGATTTATTTTATACCATGTATCCATCTATACTAATATTATAAAGAGGTAAAGTTTGTGAGATTGTAGGGGGTAATCCCTGGATACACTGAACAGATTTGGAAAATAGAAAGCCACTCACGAATGTATATACTTATTCGCAGTTTATTAGTGCACACTGCACGAATGCATTTATTTCATACTACAAATGAAACAACATTTCAAGAAGCCCAATATTTTTGTGCAATGTGTAAATATATTTGTTAAAATAAGCTGAAATTTAGAATAACTGGTTAATAACCGTTGACAATGCTCTGAGATTAAAATATTAGTTCAGTGTAAATGTTCAGTTTCCATGTAAATATCTTCTTTTAGTGGAAAATTCTCTTAACATAAGTTAAGACAGGCACACATGGACTTTGCGTTGTATTACACAAAATTGAACGTAAATTTCTGAAGAAATAAAATGAAAATACCGTGTACTGACCACTTTAAGTGGTATCTGTCGCATCATATTGCGCGCTGAGTGTTTTCATAATTTCAGTATGGCTTGCTGTATCACTAATTAATTTTCTATAGTTGTCTCTGACGTACTTTGCGAAGCCAGTGTATTCCTTTTTGGCAGTAAAGAAACTATCTGAAAAAGCCTTCTTTTTTTTATTCAACTGTATTTCAATCGCACTAAGGCAATTGTAGCAGCGCACATTATCCACCGGTTCCAAAGTTAGGCTACCTTGGGATCTACAGAGCAGAAAAGAGAGTAATAAGTTGTTAGGCAAACGATAGAATGGCTGTTTCTATCTCACTTGGTTTCGCACAGCACACAGCTGTATGTGTATTTGTGTGCTGGACGTCCACAATCGTAAATTCGCGGTAGATCTGGTAGCAATAATTTAGCGCGTATTAACCTGGAAAGTAGTAGAAACAAAAAATATATATATGTATCTCATTACAAATGTATTATGCTAACCATTCAGTACAGACATCGCCGTGTCCAAACTCGTCATCATACAACCAGGACGATGCATGACACATTTCATGTATTACAGCAGAGCATAGCATTTTGCCATTGTTAACAAGTAGCTCGCTCAATTCTATACAGGAAGATTTCGTACTGTTGCTTGATTTATTACTACAATTGCTTAATTGTTTGGATTTTTTGTTCCAAACGATTGAAACGTTTAAGCCACAGTTAAAAATCGTGTGATTAAAGAGATCATATAGCATTTGGGCCAAGCTTTTGCGTTCCGCCACGAAATTCTGACGGTAATTTAATGCTAGCGTATGACACGTATGCTCCGATACGCTGCCAGTATCGAGAGACTGGATAAAGCTGTATCTTAACTGTTGATCCTGCATCAAGTTCAATACGTGCTTATGTCGCTTACAAGCGACTTGGTCGTGTGGTGGAATCTTAAGTTGAAACGTTTTTAAGCGTTTGTGTGTTGTGCTTGCCACATTTATATCATGTAGATTCTTATTAATTAAACTAATTGTATTATTCAGCGGCATTAGAGGCTCTGGCGTTGTCTGCTGCGTCGGCGTGCAGGTTTGTTTGGTAACGCTTAGAGTACTGGAACTGAAATCCTTTGTTTTGTTAACAGGCTCTTGATTTTCTATATTTTCTTTGCTGTGCTCATCATCATAAACCTCATCATAGAAAGGTGTGTAGAGTTTACGTTTATTTGAGATACCCACAAAGTGTTTCAAGCGCTGTTGAAAGCTTTTATCTACGGAAAAATCAAATGAAATAGTATAATAGAAATAGTATATTAAGGGAAAATCAATGTACATCACATACCTTTGTCGATTTGTGTATGTTCATTGGGCGCACTATGAAATGCTTGCACTCGTGGCGCTGTTAAATCTAAGTAGACTAGTTCGTGTGCCGCAAGTGATTTACTTTGGCTATTGCTTTTTATAACGTGTTCTACTTCGCGCTCTTGCACCGTATAATCTAAGTCGTCAGCGTCGGCGTTATCCTCGCACGATAGATATAAACGCTGTCGCACAATACGGCCGCCGCGCGTTACAAAGTTAGCGTTTTCTTTACTGCTGCTATCAGTTTGACTGTTTTCCTCAATGGTATTAATTGTGTCAGTGTGTGCATCATGTTTGGGCGTTGAATCCAAATGTGTTAAAGCAATATTTTTGCGAACTGTAAAAGTACAATGTAGTTACATATTGGGTGTACAATTTGCATTATTGATGTGTAGTAGTCGAAATAAATTCATTATATACAGCATGTAGTACCTCACAAGGATATCGTTCTTTATTGAGCGACGTGTTGCAAGGGAATCATCGAGTTATTCTCCCTCCAGTTATTTCAATGCACACCATGAGATGTGGTTCTCGGAGTTGAGTAATGAATCAAGGGGAATAAATGTTGCGGACCAAATAGACAGATAGAATAGATAGAATCAACGATGATTGTACAACAAGTGCTAACTGCCCTGTCTTAACTGTCGTCTGTGGTCGATTAAGCGTTGAGCTCAGACCATATTCCTTTTATGGTTAACATTACTCGTCCGGAAGACTTTATTGAGTCGGTTCATCGAGTCTTTGTTAACTATAATAAGTTCAAGAGACGCGATCACTAAGGCTGCAAATAGGCATATTCCTGCTGGAAGGTTTCCTAGTATTAGACCAGGCTTTTGAGCGGAAACTGCACGCTTAGCGACCCTGCGTGATAAAATTCTTGTCAACGATCTAAGTCTGGTGTTCCTAAGAAAAGTTATTTTGTGCCATCTTATTCTGCAGACAGTTCGTGCAACATCCTTCTAAGCAGATTAGATTAAAGCGTAAATCCAGAAGGATTTAGAATGGTTTTACATGTGAGGAGTTCGGTACATTGTCGGTGTATCGAAAGATAAGATGGGTGTACTGCAGGGTAAAGTTCTCTCCACTCTCCTGTGTCTTCTTGGGGAAAGAACAAAGAGACAATCATCACCACCTATAAAGCTATTGGACGAATCTCCTAAATCTGTCTGGACTCCTTACTTCAGTACTCAGTACAGTAGTCTTCAAAGAGGTCAGTATAGTGCTGAAGACTGCTACTGGTGGTATACAAATGACTCATGAAGACCTTCCGCACGAAGCGGTAATGCATTCGGCTCACCGAGCATTATGCTCGAGTATTACAGGGACCGGATCGGGATCACCACCAATGATTACTGTACTGAGTGTGGTCAATCGCCACACACTATGACCCACCAACAATTCAACATTCCACCCCGTCTGACGCAATTGAGTCCTGTGGATCTATGTATACGTAAAATTGAGGTAGACTCGTTCCTGGGACTTGACACCTAGGGTTCCATTTCGGTTTATCTTTATCTTTCATTACTAATTACTTTGCACAGTACTTTCATTTATATAATTAATTGTATATATATCCTGGTGCAGCCAAAAGCAAGCTGTTACAGCTACAACATAGATTTTGCCCTGGCTGTGGGTTGATTCTTAGATTGGTTCTAAAGTCGTCATTCTTCTAACGCGGAATTCTTATGCTGCCAGAAAGATGGCACAAAGAAATGGCCAACGATGGACAATACTTTGAAAAATCTATTTGTAACCATTTTTGTACATTTTTCACGAAAAAAATAAAAGAAAAACGGCGTTAGCAAAGTAATGTACATCTAAGGGCAACTATGCTGTGGATTTTCTTTATACTCACATGCAGCGAAATCCTCTACCAAAATATCTGTTCCAAGATCATTGCATGGAGATCTGTACAACGATGTTGTCGCAATATTGTTGGGCAGCGAATATTCATTTGTGCAGCAATGATTTACATTATGATTAGCTAGTATCTCACTTTCACTGTTGGTTGGCGGTGAATTCACTACAAATTTAATACTGTCGCTTTTTACTAAGGCAATTGCACAGTTGTCCTCCTCCTCCGCCGCGCAAGAGATCTCTGAGTCGCTAACTTCTACCACAGACTCAGTAGTGCCCGAAGAGTCAAGTAGACTCAAGTGTGTAATCGGCACACGTTCAGGAAGAGATGTATCAGAGCAGTCCGTTTCCTCTACATAAAAATCTTCAATGGAATTAGTTTCTTCCGGCTGAAAGCGTACATTGAAATATCTGATTTGTTTTTAAGAGTAATAGTACTACATACCACATTGGATAGAATCGATTCATTGTCGCTGATTTCAATAATCTCAGATGCATCATTTTCCTTATCTTCGCTGACAATTTCCAATTTGACTTCATTGAGCTCTTTTTGTATTGCATCAAGTTTTAATACTGGTTTATCTTCAGCTGCAGCGCTGTTTTCCATTTCTTTAAAGTTTAAACTAAAGATGCTATAATTCGATTACTGGTATGAGTTGCTATCGATTTTTATACGATTCATACATAGTGTGAAATGGTATTATCAGTTTGTCTGAAAGTTTGTAACGCATTAAAGGAGGCATCGTAGACCCCATAAAGTATATATATATTCTTGATCAGCTCGACGAGACGAGTCGATCTAGCCATGTCCGTCCGTCTGTCTGTCTCTCTGTCTGTCCGTCTGTCTGTATGTTGTTGCTCATTTTTTGGGGACCAATTTTAATGCTATCCACAGTTGAAAATTTGCACATACACTTATTTTTATTTGCAGTTTAATAGAGTGTCAAGATTGTAAACACGCCCACTTATTGGGGTAGCCCCCATACAAACCAAACGTGTAATTTTGTGTTTTTTATGAAAAAAAATCTTAATTTTAATCAATATTAGCCTGAAATTTGATTTGGTAGATTTTAGTGGACACCCGCTTCATATACATATACAAATGGGTGTAACCCGCCCACTTTTTGAGGTAGTCCCATATAAACCCACAGCTCACTTTTGTGCATTTGTACGGAAAACGTCAAAATCAACATGAAATTCGATATGGCGGCATCTTACACATCTACTGTATCGCTTCATACACATCTACTAGTGGGCGTGTACCGCTCACTTTTTGGGGTAGCACCTATATAAACGCCCACTTTAATGTTTTACAATACTATTTAAAATTTCGTGTGAATGGTATTAGAGCTTCGGTTCAACCGAAGTTAACATTTTTTCTTGTAAATAAGCCAGACCAATTAAAAATACATATGTATGCACGTAAAGCGTGTAATTGGTCTGATTTGCACAGCTGATAGCGCGGCGTCGCATCTGAAATTCAGTATTAGTTTTCATTAAAATTCGCGCCAATATTTCTAAACACTTTGAATATATTGCAGAAGAACTTAAGAAAAATATTATCTGTATATATATTTAACAAAAACTTGCTACATATACTTAATAATAAACATTTTTATAGTGCAATGGAACGAAATGCAAGTGCCGACACCGTTTTTCCGCTCAGTCGTGTGCGGACAATCATGAAGAGCTCTGAAGACACTGGTCAAATAACAAATGATGTGCTCTTCGCTATGACCAGATGCGCGGAATTATTCGTACAACATTTGGCAAAGGAAGCATTAAAGCTAGCAAACAATGAAAATACAATCAAGTACGAGCATCTATCGCAACTGGTTAACGCTGAGTCGTCTCTGCAGTTTTTACTGCAGATCATACCGGACAAAATCTCTGTGCGCGAATTTAAACAAATTGTGCAGGAGAATAGCGATAGCGATGACTCGGATGACGATACGAATGATGCCAGTGATGTGGATTAACTAAAAATGTGAACCACAACATAAAGTGGATATATATATTTACTTTAGTTGATGCTTTACACAAAATTAAATAGGGCAGTTTAGACTTAGATTGGTCGCAGTAAGAGAAAATTAAAACTTTTCATGTACATTTTTTTCTTTTTGTGAATAAATAATGAATTAATTTATATATACCAGAAATACTTAAGCTCTGTTAAGTTTAAATCCCTTGGTCTTCGTAAATAGCGGCAAGCAGTCGTACATCAATCTTGTCACACTTTTGATAATAAATATCGATGTAGATATAAATTATTTAATTTTTAGAATACACTTACACAGCTCACTCAGTTATTAGAAAACTATAAAAAAAGAATACAATAACAAGCATATGCATAAAATGCTTGTGAATTATAAAATGCAAGAAATGTCTTGATCTCGACAACAGCTCCACCTACCACCTGATACAACCACTTGTTACAAAGAAAGCGATGGCTATTGAACTATCTTAATGGTAGAAGGGCATACGTTGAGCTCAGGGGTGTGATGTCGGGATATCGAAAGTTAAAGATGAGTATTCCGCCGTTTGGAGTTCTCTTCACTCTCCTGTTCAACCTTTATTTGGCAAAGATGCCTCTTCCCCTACCCTGTATAAAATTGGTGACCTATGCAGATGATTGATCCATTTTATCCTCGGACGTGTACGTCGACAATATATGTGCGAGAATTAAAATTTATTTGGAGAATTTATTAAATTTCAACGCACCTCCTGGACTAAGGAGGTAAGGATGGAACTAGATGTCTTTGTAGATGTTTGGAAGATTCCGACAGTTCAATACCCAACGATATTTGGGACAACATTTGATACGTTACTTAGATTCTCGGCTCATGCCACCAAGACAAACAATCGTCTCAAGTATACATAAATACCTACCTACGATACAGATCGGATGTCAGGATATATAAGTCGAGCATAAATCGCTTTATCACTGATAGCAACATTGGTGAGTATGAATATACTTCCGGAAGGGCCCAATTGCATAAAGATGCAACTGAGCATGCAATTCGCTCGTTTAGGGACAATATAATATTAGGTGGAAGACCTCCACCTATTCATGAGAGCGAAAAACATCTCCCTCGTAGCACCAGGACGAAACTTGCACAATACATCTGTTCAATAGTCCGTCCCATCCGACTCAGTTGAGTACTTTAGACCTCTGGTTACAACCAATAGTAGTAGCTTTCTTCCTGGGACTTGACACCTTCTGTCTATCTTTCTATCGCGTCCAAAATCGCTTTGCACAATTCAATTCATTCATAATATAATAAATTGTATATATATATATTTCCTGATACAGCTACAACCAAGCTGTTACAACAACAACCAGGTAAAATTGTAGACTATATCCATCCACAAAAAAAAAAAAATCATCAAAATCGGTCAAGGAGGAAAATTCCGAATACTGGAATTTTATATATAAATAAAATAATATCCTTCCATTACAACAATATGGTTTCAGATCAGAACACAGCACCACAGACCATTTGGTAAGGTATAAAACATTTTTTAAAAATAGAAAAAAATCAACAGAAATGTGTTTGGCACAAATCAGTCTTTGAGCCAGTATGGCATGACGCCCCATTCACACATTTTTATTAGCTATCTAGGTGATCTAGGGACCATTCATGCAAAGTTTTTATATTTAAATGTATGTATGTATGTATGTATGTATTTTTTAAAAATTGAAATCACTTCAGCAAAAACAGATTTATCATCCATTCATGGTTTTGTCGTTTTCTGTTTGAACAAGAGTGTCAGGGTCATGTTAAGCGATGCGTTTATGCAAAAAATACTTAAAAAATTAGATACGCTTATCTACTTCATGCTGTCACTATCTCTTTTTCGCTTGCATTGATCAATTTGAAATGCTTTAATTGATAAACAATTTTTTGTTTATCTTTAATAAGTATCACACCAATTAAATCTTGATTTCTAATATCTTTGAGTGTGCTTTGCATTGGACATAAAAACTGCGCTCTAATTGTTTAATAGATTACATACAACTGCACTTTTATTCATTTTTAGATAACAGATGGAATTAGGAAAAGCATTTATATAGTACATATATTCGCATACAATAGTTTAGATTTGTGTGTACTTTAGATTTTCAGGCTGGTGCCGGCGTAACCCTTAGCGCCCAGTCCAGTCACCTTGTATGTGGTACCGGCTGGTGTTGGCACACCGAATTTGGCGGCAGTTGTCACATAGAGAATATCTAAATTGGGACCACCAAAGGCTGATGAAGTAATTTGCTTTGTAGGAAACTTAATCTCCAGCAATACTTTGCCAGTGCTATAAAGGAAACCAAATACATTTATACACATTAATACTTAATATATCAACTTTAGGTTTATTCGTAAATGTATTACTTACTTCGGATTTAGCTTGTAGATGGTGTGTCCATTGAATGTGGCTACATAGATATTACCCTCTGTATCGATGGTCATACCATCGGGCAGCAAATGATCCTTAGGATTCGATTTACGCAAATCGAATATCACTTTTGGTGCACCCACTGTACCCTTATCGAAATCATAATCGTATGCCTTGACCTCATAATCAGTGGTATCAATGTAGTAGAATTTCTTGGCCTGTTCATTCCATGCAAGACCATTCGAAATGCCCACATCCGATTTGATCACCTGCAGTTTGCCACCCTTCTCCCACTTATAGAGCTCGCCATAACGATGTTCGAACTCATCACCAACAAAGCGCATAGTGCCAGCAAAGAGACGTCCACGTGGATCGCATTTGGCATCGTTAAAGCGATTACCGCTGAAACGTTCCTCCGGCTGTACTTCGAAAAGTGTGCGCACTACCTTTGCGCTTGTCGAAACGCCATCCCAGTTAACAATGATCACACGGCGACCTGAGCCAACGGCAAACTCTTCTGAAGAGCCCTCAATAGGTACAACGAAACCGGCCAGCTCTTCGCCCTCGATTTTAGCCTTGTACACCTTGTTTTCATTGTAGTCGTAGCGCAACAGTGAACCGGCATCGATGTCCACATAGTACAGCGATTGACGTGAAACATCCCAGTGAGGACCTTCGCCGAGCGAGGCATATGAATCGGGCAAAGCTTCAACCTTGTAGGACATCTGAAAATAAAGCATTTTATTAGATAGGTACTATAAAAAACAAACGTGATAAAAAAAAAAAAAATAGTTTGGATACGAATTCGTAGCGTTTTCGTTGGACAAGGTTAAAGGTTATAACGATTTTATAAGACGAAATGTCACGTGTAATTACCGCTATTGCCAAAAATTGTGTAAATATAAGCAAATTTATTAACATTTTTAATGTTAGTTTCTCAAACGCTTCACGGATTTAAGTTGTATTGACTAACACACTCTAGCCGCCGGTGATCTATGGGGCTTGCGGGTGACTCATCAGGTGCGGCGTATGGCTTTAAATCCGGTGCTGGCGGTTGCCCAAGTTGTACTGAAGTCTGCTGTTTGACTTCTTTAAGTTTTTATAATGTCAATTAACGAAATCAAACAGCTGCAATGCACATTTCTGGTTTTTATGTAGTTTTTGTTGTTGTTGTTGTTTTTAATTTTTTTTGAAGTAATTTACAATTTTAGCGTGAAAAAAAAAAATAAAGTGCTTATTTGTGTGAGCGAGAAAAAAAAACGCTACATTTACTTTCCGTTTTGTTGTGTTTGTATAGGGTGCTTTTTTAAAGCTTTTCCATTTTTTTGGCAGGTATTAAACTGTCATAAATGGTGAGATCTGTCAACGCTTTTGTCATTTGTGCTCGGTTTGGTTTTGCCATTTTATCCTGAATAGACTAGACATCAGAAGCACGCTTGCAAGTTGTGAAATTTTTTTCGAATATCGTGGTTCAGTTTGGGAATATTAGCATGCGTTACGTCCATTTTACGGTCGACATAAACGTCCGTCCAAGCAACTAATTCTACAATATGAACTATGCATCGTTTTCGAAACACGTATAGTATCCAGAATGCGATATATCTGCCCGAAATCATATTTAAACCCTAATAGCATTCTAGTAAAGCTAATTTTCAGTTTGAAATAATGTTGTCTTACTATTTGAATTCAATTCAAATTTCTACACCTCTAAAAACCACACTATATTTAAGATTCAATTTGAGGTTGTAAAGTTTTAGCGTATTTGATTTTTTGTAATTAAACTTTATAATTATAAAAAAAGTGTGTTTTTGTTGTTGCAGTATTTAATTATAAATACAAAGTAGCGGAAAATGACAGAGACGGAGAAGTGGGAACTTGAAGCATTTGGAATGCTGAAGAAAGCAGTAACTAAATTCATTTGATCCTGAGTTAATTTTTATTTAGTATTCACGGAAAGACGTTCACTTCGGTGCAACCGAAGCTCTAATATGTTGTACGTATAGCTACTATGTGCATACATACATACTCGTATGTATATACAAGGTGACTGTTGAAACGTGATACCAAATGAAAAAGTTAAGGAAATCACATCAGTGTTCTATATATTCTAGTGCCAACTATTGCTGTTTTTAGCGGTCTTTACAAAAACACATTGGAACATGTATATCCCACATTGTCCTTATCAGGATTGATCAAGTGATATATATTCACTAGATCTCTTTGAGACAATGGTCACATTACATTAAACCGTAATCAGTTACTGGAATATTCCCTTTCTAGTACAATTTTTTGCAGAATATTGGCTAGGACTGGTACAAGAAGCAATCGGTGAATTTCGGCATTAGTAGCAATCATTTGGCTTCCATAACAGGGTTGAAGATGGTATTTTAGATAGTCATAAATGTTGTACTTATTCTAGTGCCAACTATTCACGCTGTTCGAAGAGTAATAATAAATGTGCTAGCCTGATTGAATTTATTTTTGATGTCTAAAAATAAAAATCAAATATAGCCCTTACTTTTGGGTAGAGTATGCAAATTATAAATATACAAACTCGAAAATGGACGATGAAGTTTGTATGGGGACAATTCTTAATATTTGGCGTGACATGAAATTTTAGAAATGCAATAAAAAGTGGTCTCTACACTGAAGTACAGCATATAATCTTTGAAAGTAAGCGGAGAAACCGTGTAACAATTTCTAGAAAGTGAGACAATCGTACATGGCTAGATCAACTCGTCTTGTCGACCTGATCAGTAATATATGTACTTTACAGGATCTATGAATAAACTATAAAGTGAGAACAGGCCCGGTTTAAAGAATACATTTTCCCAAAAATTTTCGGTTATTAAAAACCGTAACAGACCTGTACGTGTGCAGAGTAGAAGAACCCCATTGTACTAATACAATTTCATCTTGTTTAAAATTATAGCTTTAAAACCCAGTACTGAGCTGACAAAAAATGCACAAATACAGAAAAACTTTATATAAAACAAAGAAATTTAAAAAATAGGGTAAAAACATTAAATAATTTCATAAACTTTTTTCTTAACGCATTTTTAGGAAAATCAGTACTGGCATGAAAGCAATAATTCTTAAGACAAACATTTGAAAAGTCCCAAAATAAAATAATTTCGTACTTCCATTGTGATGTTTTTATTTGCATGTCAGTTTTATGGTACATGTCCGGGGATTCATTATAAAATTCTCACTATTAAATTTCATACCTCCCTGTAAACGAATTAATTCAAGTAAAATTGTTGATGTTTCAATATTAATCGTTAAAAATATATATGTATATATATAAAAAGCCATATATTAAATTAAGAAAAATTTAATATGGTTAATTTAATTTATTAACATAATCGAACTTATAAAGTTGGAGATTAAAGTTCTGACTAGTAAATTGGTCTTGAAATATTTGAAAATGAAACAATTATGATTGCTACAGTCGTGATTTTACAATTTCGGAATATCGTACTGCCTTTCTAAAGTACAATTATGCAGGCTCATAATAATTTATTAATAAAAAACATATTTAAGAAACAAGAGAAAATGTTAAATTCGGTGGAACCGACGTTTGGAAACTTCTCACATTTGGCCTCTATGCTTAATGCTGGAAATGACTTCAGTTTCTTTTTGGTGTCGGAGATATCTTTGTTAATAAGATATACACATAAACTGTGTATATCGACTCGACTTTTGATGCTGATCTAGAATATATATTCTTTATGTGGACTGTAACGCCACCTTCCGCCTGTTACACATATTTGCACAAACTTCTTCGGAGCAGTGTAAAAAAAAAAATCTACTAAAAAGTGAATGCAAAATCAAATTCTCCCAATCCAAAGATTCCAGTAAGGATTAACATAAAATCGTTATTTTTAGCCAAATTAAATTTTTAATTCAAAAGTATTTTCTTTAAAAGCTCCAGGATATGCATGAAATTGATATTGTCTCAATTCTTCATTTGTAAATCATTCATTAATAAATAAAAAAAAATTTAATTTAATTTTGCGTAGGATTTATATAAAAATTTTATATATATAGGATTCACAGTATTTAATTTTCACCAAAATCGAATAAAAAAAAAATTAAAAAAAAAGGTGCAGATGACAAAAAAAAAAAAATAAAAATAAATAAATATCCTTACATTGTATGATTGTTGTTTATACACAAGAAATACGGCACTATATAACACTACGCACTTCCAAAGTCAACGAGAGACTGACATCCAGCGAAAGCGCAGGAAACCTTTTATAGGAGAACAGCACTAGCAGCAGCCGGTGTAAGCGTGCTCTGTTTACCCTACAGCAAGATAACGAGACGGCATAGTCACTGAGACAAGCGGTCGGTCGATTGGTTGGTTGGTTGGCTGCAGCAGTATTCTTCCAGATAAGACATTTGTTTTTGTTATAGTATCGCTTGTTCGAGAGCTTGCAAAGTGTATTTGGGCAATTATCATCAGCTAACGCCTCCACTGGCACCGCAAACGTCTTTGTCGTCACCCGACATTGAGGCTAATCAATACAAGAGCTTATATATGTACAAATATAAATACTATTATTCAATTTTGTTTGGCTAGCTAGCCAGCTAGATTGGTGGACTATTTCACAATGCTGCAGAGGGCGTAGCTGAAGGGCACTACATATGTATGTATGTACATACATATGTATCTGGAAATGCAAAAGTCATATAAGCGTAGGAGTTATTTGTGGTGGTGGTCCAGATATAATGCTCCGTATATATTGAGATAATTTGAAAATAAAAATTAAAAAAAAAAAAAAGGGAGCATTTTTGCACTTGACTTCTGATGATCTCAACTCTCTAGATCCATGGGCTTGTATGGCTTTATCAAGCGGATGCTTGAGACTCTGTAAGTTTCGACTCGTTTACTTCTGTAATTTATGTACTTTAAGCTTTGACCTCTGCGCGCCGAACTGATACATATGTACATACATATACGTATGTATGCCCGGATCTCTCTCTTCAGACGTTTCTGAAGTCACAATGTAACTTGTTGGCAAATTTTTCGCTTTTCGATTTTGTTTTTTGTCGCGCTTATCAGTCTTATAGACCTAATAATTGTCAAAAAAGTCATGCTTTCGATTAAAATAGCTATTTAATTAATTTGTAAGATTTATTGCTATTTTTAATGTTCGAACTCATATGATTTTATGACGACGGGCTTGGTTACACGTATTTATAAACATTTATAACGAGGTACTGCATTTCTATACCCTGCACTCATACTCATATATGTAATGTAAACATAATTAAAGTCGTATACATATTCAAATTTAATATGTTCAATTTTTTGACTTCATAGACATGAAAATATATCTTAGAATTAGGGAATAAAACCAACATTTAAAATATACTATTCTTTATTTAAGATTAACTAAATACAAACATACTTGAATTTTAATACTATTCACACATAGTGTCAATGAGTTTGTAACGCATTAATCGAAACATTGGAGCTCCCATAAAGTATATATATTCTTGATCAGCTCGGCGAGACGAATTGAACTAACTATGTTCGTCTGTCTGTCCCCTTTCTGTGTGAATCAACACTAGTCCCTCAGTTTTTAAGATATCGATCTGAAATCGGGTATGGATACTTCGTATGTTCCTAGGATGAACATATATCACAACTAGCATGCCACGCACACTTTTAGTGGTAGCCACCATATAAACCCACCGCTCACTTTTCGAATTTTGTATGAAATATTTTTGGGTCCTAAGCTGATTGACAATAAACTGAGCCTGAAAACTAACGCTCTACGTTTATTTGAGTAGCTGGAACTGCGAGAGTAACTTTCGACAATTCGAATAGTTCTAGAAAATTTGTGGAATTTTCTAACTATATATGGTATCACCTCTTGTTTGGTTTTACTTTGAACATTATGCATAAGTACAGTATGCTTAAGTAAATATTATTATTGGAAAAAACTTAGTTAGTTAGTTAATTAAAATATCGGTTCACCGTTCCGTTTTTATACCCTGATATTAGAATATTAATAGTAATGGTTTTAGTGTCAAAATGCACCTCGTACCAGGCAAGCAGTGGCGCTGCTAACACTTACCGTAAATTGAATAGACCACGTGTTGGAAAAACTCAATGGAAGGAAAGCGGACCAAATTAGTTGGAGATTAGACTTGAATATTCAAGAAGTGCATCTTAGGCTGAAAACATTCTTGAAGTATCAGTTATAATGGAACTGCAACAACAACAACAATAAGCACTCCCTAAGATGCCGAACTATACTAAAAAGTACTATGATTTATGAAAACAAGTGTGTGGAATTTTTGGACGCAATGCGTCATCTTTGTTAACAAATAATAGCACATAAACTGAAGATCAGTGTCGTACCGCTTATTCAAACATATGTAATACTTTGAGTATTATATCTCAAAGCCGAGACCGTTCCTACAGCAACACAAAAATTCGAAAGTTGTTCTTAATATTTTCTAGAGATTTCTGTGACACACCGGATTGTATCGTAAATGGTTTTCAGCAAAATTAAATTATTTTAACACTAGGCTGGAGCGATTTTCAGTGTAGCGTATAACTAAGAAGTATTAGTATTGTATAATACAACCATTACTAATACAGTAGAAAGTTCAGGGGGTGGTTTCGTGCTATCAAAAGATAAATATGGGTGTGTCGCAGGGTGGAGCTCACTCCCCCCATCTCTTCAACCTGTATTTGACCAAGATGCAACTTTCTGTATAAAATTGGTGACCTATGTGCAAAAATTAATATCTGTTTAGAGAATTTGTAAAATTGTTTCGTTGCTTGCAATATCAAGCTCTCAGCCCACAAATCATCGGCTTCCATCTTCACCTACTGGACTAGTGAGGTTAGGATGGAACTAGCCGTCTTTTTTTGGGGCTTGTTTGGAGCAACTTGCGATCCGCTCACGCCACAAAAACTAATAATCGGCTAAAGTCGAGAAACTTGCGCTTGCTGGGTCTCCCTGAAATAACATAAGGGCAACGTGACAATCATTACCACCTATAAAGGTATTGCACGATCTGTTCAAAACTATGCTGCACCTATCTGAACCCATTGTCTCAGTAAGACTCAATGGCAATGCCTGAAAAGAGGTCACGAATACTGCTCTGAGGACTGCTATTGGTTATTTAGAAATGTCGCATGAAGACCACCTGCATGAAGAAGCGATAATGCATTCCGTTCACCAACATAATGAATTGCTATCGAAGCAGTTCTTATTAGGTGCGTATAGAAGTATTCATCCCAATCCAGATCATATAGAGAAGTGCATTTATATATCCGGTAGAACTCATTGCAGAAAGATGCAATTGAAGAGTCAATAAACTCTCTCAGAGACAATATTGTGCTTGGTGGCAGGCCGCCACATATTGATAAAAGCGACAAATTTCTCGCTCGTAACACCAGGACTAAATTAGCAGAATTAAGATCGGGATGGAGCAACATGATCGATTGTTACAGGAAATGAATCGGAATCAGCACCAATAATTGCTGTTCTGCGTGTGGGCAATCGCCGCATAACACGACTCAATCTTCAACTGTTTATACCGTCTGATGCAATTCAGCCGTGTGCATCTATGGATGTGTCCAGCTGAGTTAGTCTCGTTACAGGAACTCGACCTAGGGTTAGGTTTGAGTTTATCTTCAATCTTTCAATTTTATCATAATATATAATTAATATATTATATAGGGTGTTATTTTTAGAGATGTAGTACTTTGAATTGAACTAAGCTACTGAGAGTACAAAATTTCAAACTGAAAATTGGCTTTATTATAAAGATAATTTTATGCCATTAGTGTTTAAATATGATGTTGCGCATTCTGGAAGCCTTATTTTCGGCGTGGCTCGAAAATCGCATGAGACGCTCAGAGGGACGATTATATCGACTGTAAAGTGAACTTAGGACATGGTAACAAATTCAACTACGGATTTCGATATAAATTTACACAATTTGCAAGCGTTTTTCTGTATATTCGTGATTAAATGACAAACCAAACTGAGCACAAATGACAAAATCTGACCAATTTATGACAGTTTAATCCTTATCGGAAAATAGAACGTCTAAAAACACAATCTATATATGATTCTGGTACAGCCCAAAAATAAAGCTGTTACAACTATAAATTATAATTGAGCAATATTTCTTTAAATATGGAGTTATTGTGCGATATTGTATATAAAAATCCATTAATTACATGAGATTTTTTTCTTTTGGGGGGAGCCCTTCTAGATGAGATTTGATGAAAATGTTTTTTTCAGTAAATTGCTTTTATGTGTGGGATATGCGAACCAAAACACGAACACCATTCAAGTCAAATAAATAGTCCTATATTGTGCATTGTACTAAAAACAAGAATCAAATCAAAAATGCTAACAATTAAAAACGAATTCAAATACCTCATTTTGCATCATAAGTTGTACTAATCTTAAGCAACCGGAAATAGGAAACGGAGTAAAAACCGCCAATATAAATTTAAAATAGTACAACAATAAATTGGCTGTTACTAAACAAGACTGTATTTGCTATCAAATATGACATGCATGGTCACTTTGGTTGCCGCTGGTGGGCTGACGCCGTTCGAAGGAGAGGGGAAAGCATTCGGAATGCAGAACTTCGCAGTTTGTCATTTGCTCGCAGTGAAACCTAACGTAACAGCGCTTCGTCATCTACGTTGCAAGCCGTAACCGTATAAAATAAGAAAAAAAAGTAATACATTTTAACATTTAAAAATATTGAAGTGTGAAGTTCATAAAAATACATACCGGCACTGCCAGGAATACAGCGACAGCAGCTGTAGCCGTGAAAGCGGTGCCTGCCACATAATTCCAGGTAATTACTTTACAGTTTATTTCTATCTTAACTAATTAGATTCGCCTTAATTTTATCGACAAAAAAGATGGTATACAACAAAAGCAAATTGCAAGTGCAAATGTTTTGTTGGCGTTGTGGAGGAATGCCGGTAGTGCAGCGGCGGCCATTTGCAAAAAAAAAAAAAGTTCAATACGTGTTTTGTTACTGGTATTCACCTTCTCAAGCTTTTAAATTGTTTAATTGTTGCAACAATGTAAAATTGATTGCAAGCAAATGTAAAAAGCGAACATAGAGAAAACGCGAAAACTGGGAATTAAGCAACAAAACAAAAAACGAAAAAAAGGTAGAGCAAATGGAGCAAACAGCTGTGCAGAATGCAACGCTGCACTTGGCGTAAAAAATTTCTAAGAACAGGGCTGCTTTGCGTTGCTTGACATTGGAACAGTGCTGCCAACTATTCATATACTTGTTACCCTCGCACACACAAAACATTAGCAAACGTGTAAAAAAGAGATAGATGATATCATTAGCACAAATACTTACGTTTAGGTAAGCAGTGTAAGTAAGGCAGCATTATGTTTTTGAATTACAATTAAGTGCGCATGAGCAGGATAGCTGCATAACCGTTTTGTTCGCTTTAAAGCGGTTACGCTCTAAAATATTGTCTTTGCACTCACACTCGACACAGCACCAACACTATTGAACATACTTGAAAAAGAGTGTCGCAATACACGACGCTCATTTTTCATACGGTCTTTGCTGCGTGCGGTTTGAATTTAATGCAGCAGAAGAAGAGAATTAAATAAAATAAACTTTAATTTAGTGGAAAAATAGAAGAAAAAAAAAATAACTTAGAGAAGAGCGTGAAAAAAAAGATAAATACGGTGCAAAATACGCGCAGCAACTTAACGAAAAGTGGGTGACGAGCGAATTATAATGTAAAGCACACATAACAAGAAGGAAAGCAAAAAGAAAGATAGAAAAGAAAAATAAGCGTAAAAATTCGCAAATAAAAAGTGAAAACAGAGAGTGAGCAAAAAAAAGAAGAAGACATCAGCAAAAATATTCGAATAATTTAATTTTATAAATTTCAGATTAAACAACAACAATAATCGTGTAAAACAACTTTTCCAACAAACTGTGCATTTTTCGCTTTTTTTTGTTTTTTTTTTTAAGTGCGTAATTACGTGAAGACAACACTACTGGCAACTAGGACGTAAAAAAAAAGATAATCAACGGCAACGAGTAGCGCCGCGGCAGCGGAAGCAGCAGCCATGTCGGAGGAAAATCTGCTGCGTGCGCGACAAAATTGCTGTCGTCTGTGCCTCGCACCGCAAACCGAATGCATTTCAATTGTCAATAGCTATGCCGCCGATCGTGAACCACTGGCCACAAAGATACAAAACTGCGTCAACATCAAGGTGAGTCTTTAAAGAAATTATCCAACAACAAAATATATCTACATATATATCCAAGTAGCCAATACAGTAAATTAATTGAAGCTATATAAACCTATGCCTGTATGATGATGTTTGTGTATGTACCTATTCTATGTCCAGTCAGCGCCGCTTGGAGTAGGAGTAGCAGTACGTCTGGTAGCCACACCCGGGCCCCAGCCAACTCTATAAATGCTATCTCGTTTGGGTTTTATTCGTTCGTGCATTCGTGCGCTTGGTTTCTCGTGTAGCTGTTGTCTCTCTGCATTGAAATGTGTGAGTGTGTGTATATATCAACGCATTGTACATGCAATGGTCTGTGGACGTTTCAATAGCACCACTGCCACCTACGTGCTGTCATATAAATACAATGCCACCATGCTGGGTCATCACTACGCGTACATAAATATGTATTCAAATCTGTCTACCTGTCTTTCTATACGTCTGTCTGTCTGTCCGTCCAGTATCACCATTGACGTTGTTTACAAAACACGCAATCTTCCTAAAGCTGTCATACACAGCTCTCGATATACAACTCCCAACATAGAAAAAAGTGAGGTTAATTTGATTGTATCCGTAATGTATGCCGTGACCATTTCGCTTGTATATGATTGTGCAAGAAGCAGCAGCAGCAGCAATGGCGGCCATGTTGGCTACTCAAGGCATCGTCTGCTGCTGCCTGTGCCCGTAAGCAACTTCGAGACGACGACGACGACGAACCGCATGACTTGCTCGGTTGGTTGATCGATTGGATGGCTGGTCGGCCGATTGCTTGCTCGGCTGAAGAGTGCCAAGTCACGATGCGGCGACAACGGCAACGTGCAATAACATAGCCATTACCATTGCCGCCATCATTGCGCTACGCTACTCTTGTTCAGGTTACTCTTGAAATGGCTGCGGCAGCGATGACGACGACATCGGCAACGATAGCAACGATAGCAACAACGACAAAAACAACAACCACCACCACCAAGACGATGACGACGACAACAACGACAATCTCGCCTCGTTGCCGTCAACGAAATTTCCCGCCGCACTGCTGGTGATTGTGGTGGCTGGCACACTGGCTGGCGGGCTGACTGGTAATGGTGCTTTGCTTGCATTGGTATTAGTGTAACATGATGACTACATTGCCTGTGGCTGTCGTTTACTTGCGCACGTTCGCTATATGCGTTAGCTGATTTACTGGCTAATTCGGTTGATTCGCTAGCTGGTTTGGTTGACTTGACTGCTTTGCTGCTGGCTGGCTGGTCTCTTTTATCATCATTTTCATCATCAGTAGCAGTACCAAATGCCGCAGCCGAACTCACTCTTTGTCGCGCCTGTGTAGTATACCTTTGTATACATATACGTTTATACATACATCCATATGTATGTAGATTCCCATGTATGTGTGTGGAATCGATTCCGTGTCATTATGGCGCTTGTCGCTTGCTTTGTGCTGCGGTGTTGCTTGGCTGCACTTGCTCAGCACAACGTAGCAAATGTATCTCTGCGTTTGGTACGCTAAGCTTGAATTGTTGCCTGCTGGCAGCTTGAGTCATTTGTCCAGTTTTTGTTTTTTTTTGTAGGTTATGCACGTTTATCCGCTACTCGTGTGACTGTGTATATACAGATCTTTGTGTGTGTGCTACCCAAGAATTAGCAGCTTCAATCGTGTGGATTGGATTTTGTTCAATGCTATTCGATTATATCTATTGTTGGCGACAGTCTCTAATGAATGAAACACTAAACAGTTGTTATTATTTATTCTTTTTTGATTTCATTTTGCTTGGATCTCTTTTTACATGCCCTACACAAAAATCGTTGGATAGATACGTTTACTGCAATGCTTTGTTTATAAATTAGCAAAGAGGGGGATTCTTACGATTGTTTAAAATTCTATATCTCGAAATTAAAGCGATATATCGAACATTTTTTTTTTTTAAATTTTTCGTCTTTTATTGACGAATTCTATGTCAGCTCTTGGCCCCCGGTTATCGTACAAACGAGTTATGTAAGTCTTCAAGCTTGTTTTTCTAGCGTAATACATCTTCTTGATTCTTCAATCATATACAACTTAAAAAACAATGTAAACTACTATAAAATTGGCTGTGGTTTGGTTCGGCGGTTATCTTTACCTTCTAAACATTTTCAATTTACGCACCGGTTTTTAGGCCCGGTCGAACCGCGATTTAAGTTCAGTTCATGTAGTTTTTGTATAGCTTTTATTTAAACTTTTTTTTATTTCTTTATTTATTTACAACACATATGTATATACTCATGTTTAATTAACTTAAAGCAATACCTATGATAGATAACTACAATACATAGTACGTATATGGTACATATAAATTTTCATCTATATTAGCCCTCAAATCGTTTAAAATTAATTTAAACGTAGAAAAAAAGCTCGCTCAATCGAAACTTGTGGGTACGACCAAGACATTTCAACTACGTTTTTTAAATTCCAATTTAGATATTCTTTTCAAAATGTACGAATATCAACAGTCGCTTACAATCGCAATTAATTAAAAGTATTGACTTGTAGTGATCTTTTCGCATTGAGTCAAGAAATGTGATCATGAAAGAATCTATTCTTAAAATTATATAAGTTATGGTATTGCGCCTAGCAGCTTCCTTTTTTGTTTCTTACGATTTCTGTATTTTCAGTTGACAAAGTATATAAAGCATTGTAAGCATTGAAGGAACAGTCAATATAGCGAATACTGTACCTTATGTCAACGCCATAGCCCCAGGGGTGTATTCACACACACATATTATCAAACGCTTGCCGAAGTCGGTTGATGACGGCCTGTTATAAAGAGAAACAAAAATGCGATTTTGATATTGAAAAATTTGTATTAAATACCGCGCAGTGCAAACCACACAAATACATTCACATTTCGACTTGCTATCCTTTCGTATACCATGAATAAAGTGAAACGAGCAGTGGTTCCAACCTCAAATAGTGCTGCCAACTAGCAGTGTTACACTTTCAAAACAAAGTGTTAGAAAATTGGCGCCAGTAATGGTGAAATAATAAAAGGCGCCAGATTCACATAATTGTGTATTCCTTCAACGATGAAAGCGAGATAGAGTTTTTTTTACTCTATTCTAAACCAATTTTTGTATACATGGTCCTTTAATTTATAAGTAGAGCTTCCAATGTGCATAAAATGTAACAACTAAGAACATATAATAGGAAACATTAACCGCTCCGAATCAGTTTTTTTTTTTTTTTTTACTTTAATAGTCTGTTTTGTGTTTGAAAACAGTTTTCGTGTTGACGTGGTGCGCAGCATTGCATTTTATTGCAATTGGTTTCTGAAGAACAACTTTTATCTATTTAGCTTATTGACATAGTTATTAAGCCTGAAACAGGTTAATATTTGTAATTGTGTTTATCTCCATATTCTAATGAATAGTGATGTGAACGCATGAAGGTAGTGAAGGCCATTCAAGCTTCGGTTTAACTTAAATTTACAATTTCTCTTTTATTTTTTTTCATTTGTTTCTACATACGGTTCAAGCCTAACGTGCACACAAAACAGATATGAAAACAATTCAAAGCGAATAGCTAGCACAAAGCGTAAAGCGGCAAAACGAAACAAAACGAGGCACAAGTATCGTTACAGAGCAAGAGAGCATAATAAAAAAAAGAGAGAGAGAATGACAGACAAACATACAGATACGGTGAGAGCGCGAGCGCATTGAAGAGAGTATGAAGCATTGCCCAGCTACTATGTAGGTACATTGGGTTGCCAGAGCCAGTTCGTCTGACCCGTCTATGCGTCCGTCCTTAGCTGCTACTACTGCTTGTGGTATATACCGAATTCGAATCTTGCTTGTCGCTGCTAACCACGCTGCTAAACGCTAGACAGGCACAGAACACACAGAGACAGACTGACGTGTAGGCCACGCTACGCTACGCAATCGAGAACACCAATTACGTATTGCGTTTTCGCTCTTCATTCGTAGCCGTTGCTGCTGCTGCTGTCGATTGCTTCCTCCACTGCTTTTTTTCCATGGAATTCGCTGGCAGGCAAACCAAAGCATCGAGTTGAATCGATTCGAGCAGGCAGGCCAGGCTGACATGCTCGGTTGTGGTACACAGCGGGCATTGATGATGACAACGTCAACGGCGACGACGACGACAATGAGCAAATCTTCCAGTACTGGTCGTCGTCGTCGACAGCTGCAATACGTGTTCGCCGCTCTCTACCGCTGACGTCAACTCCGCCTGTCTTGATTTATCAGCAGTTTCTCTTGTCTGGTTTTCTATACCGCTGTTGTTGTTGCCGTTGTGTGGTGCCTTATAATTCCATTCCGACTCTTCAATGTGTGCAGCTATATAACGTTCCAGTTCTCGCTGTTGCTCCCTTTTTCTTTCTATCTAACGTGAACGTATATACACGTTGGCGCTGGATCGTCTTGTCTAAAATTTTAGTGCGTGTGTAGTAAACTCTAATTTTTGACCCATATTTCATAGCAATATATTTATATTTTAACTCAGAATGTTGTTCACAAACGTGAAAAATTCACTATAATTTTGAATAGAGTTAGAGATTTTCAGAAAAAATCCGTGCAGAAAAACATGTGCTGGAACCAATCTCTCTCGGCGGCATTGCATACCTTCTTTTGTGACACTATACATATGTGGCACTGTACTTCATCTGCCGGCAGAGGCAGTATCCGGTCTCCGCTGGAACTCCAGCCGCGTGTACAACGCGAATCAGTGGAGCAAACAACTGTGCCGAGTAGAAAATAACAAACTGTGTGGAATGAAATGGAAGAGAAAACGAATCGAATTTACTGACGGTGTTTCTTTCCATCCGTCCGTCCACCAATTCATCCATGTACACATTTTGTGGTGGATTTGCTGTTGGCTGCTTTATCGCTATATACATGCCTGCCTGCCTGCCTGTTTTGGTTGGCACTGTTCTACGTATAATGGTTCTGTGTTGCTTCAGCTGGTTGCGTTTGGCCGGTAGGCAGGTTGTTTCGCTGAATGCTTCTCGGTTCGGCTATAGTGTGCTTCGTTCCAATTGCCATTGCTGTCGTGTCAGCAGCAATAGAAGCAGCAGGCCCCACTTCGTGTACGCGTGGCTGGCTGGCTGAGTGACTGCTTGGTTGGCTATGCTCGTAACGATACAACCCGATGATGTTGTTGTTGTTTGATGGTGCTGACGACGACTACAGCGACAGCTATAGCTACGTTGCCGGCTGTTGTTTGCCTGGGTGATTGGCTGGCAACCATTTTGAATTTGGTTTTGCTTTATGCGCGCACTGTGCTGCAGTGGTGGCGGTGGTACCATTGCCTTTGCTGCTTTTGCGGTGTCGACTCTTGCCCTTTTTTTCAATATATATATATTTTTTTTGATTACGTGGTGTGCTACGTGTGCATCATCAGCATTAAACGTTTTTGCGTTTGGTGGTGGTGGTGCTGTTGGCGATGACGGCGGCGTCATCATCATCATCATTATTATGATCAACATGTTCGGTACCAACAAAACCAGCACAAGCGGTGCTTGTTTCAATAGCCTCCATTTGAATTCGCTTTGGTATAATTTTTCATGGCAATTGTTCCACTCGCTTACGACGTACAATAATAAAACAAACAACAAAAAAAAAGAACCAAGAGAAAATGTTAGTTTTGGTAACACCGAAGCTTCAATGCCCTTTACACGCCTTTATTCCATTTAAAATCTTCCTAACTCATAACTAACTGAAACTCCCGTTCAAAAAAAGAGGCCATAATATCGGGTTTCAAGTAAATATTCAAAGTAATGAAAAAGTTGTCCATAAAAATTCTGAAACTGGTAGATGGGATTGTATGGGTGGCTACCCCTAAAAATGTGTATAGCATGGTAGTTGTGATATATGTTCAGCATAGGAACATAAGAAGTATTTGAATACGTTACAAACTCCGTAACAAAATTATAATACTATTCACACTACGTGTGAAGGGTATAAAAATAAAAAATATTTTTTTTTTGGATTTGCTACTTCTCTGCACCAATTGATTGCTGCTGTTGTTCTACTGTTAATAATATGGGCTTATCTGGAATATAGCCTCGCGTGGCTTTTGGGCTTTGCACCTTGAGGATTAGCAAGCTTGCTGGATAACTTGACACTATATGCTTATCCATACGTACATATCCTGCTGCCTTTCGCTGATTCGAAAGTAAGCAATGAAAAATTCACCATATAAAGGTTACTTTTGGTTGCAGCTGCTCTTCAATAGTTTCTCATGGTTTCTCTCCTCTGGGAAAGCAAAATATATTTGTTGTATACGGCGTTTAGTTTCCTTGCCTGCCACCTTGCTGCTTGCTGTACACCCTGAGTGACTGGAACACACAGCATGTGTTCATCGAGGTTATCCAGCGTTGTTTTACGTATGCTTGGAATGCCATGCTGCTTCATGTTTCTAGTTGATAATTGCTGCCTGTATGTAGGCTTGCTAGGTTGCTGTTGCTGCTGTTGTTCAAGTTTCCTTTATGCCACGCACGCTGTCTGACTACACGTATATAGCTTCGCTATCATCATTGACATCACCACTGCCGCTGCAGACGCTATTGTTGTCGATATTGTGGTTATCTACACTACGCCAGAAGTGAGTGGAAATTACCAGCTCGTCGTCGGTATCACCTTCACCATCATCATCAGCTTTAAGCGACAGCTGTTATGCGTTTATTTGATATTTTACAAACTGGTTCCACGTTTGCGATGCGGTTGATGCGACGATCAATTGATCGATTGATTTAGTGTTGTTGTTCACATCCCTTCTGCTTTTGATTGCCACTCTTTAGCATATTGCTGCTGAAATATCCCCGCTGTTGACCACTTCTTCTTCCACTGCTGTTTGTCTCTTTCATTCTCTTTCTCTCTCTCTCTCTCTCTCTGCATTTTACTATTGTTTTAATTTTGCTGTTTTGACTGAAGAATGGCGAAAGCCAAAAAATAGGAATCCTTCCAAGTTTTACTGTTTCATTTTCATATAGGTGAATATATGAAAATCAAAATTTAAAATTAGATGTTACAATACGTATTTTTATACGTTTACGCTACAGTAATATATAAAGAAAAATTTGATTTCAAGAAAACCCCTCATGCGCTTGGGGCTAGTGGGAAGGGTAAGGTGGGCAGCGCACACCTTACAAAAGTCATTATCAACGACACTATACTGTTTTCGTTATTGTCATAAAAAATTGAGTCAGTATGCTGACTGCCTCTGTCTTGACAGCTGTATTTTACTGTATTTAATATGTAATAGTACATAAGCGATTTGGAAGTGTCCTGTCGAACTAACTTTCTTTTTTATGTATTTGGTTATTGAATTAATCAGACCAGGTACCAAATTTCTTCAATGAAATGGTCCAGCTGTGACCCAGTGTCTGCCTCTACTTTTTTTTCTGGACCTTAATGTCATGATAGAGGTTTTCAATGGAAAAAATTCGAGTCGATATAGATATGACCGCCTGTTTAAACGCCGGTATCTAGGAGATTATAAGCGAAACAGCCTTGAAATTTATATATTTAGATTCTCATATGCTCACTTCAAAGAAAGTGTATTAAAAGAATGTGTACAATTTTTTTTTGTTTTTGTTGTTAATTATACCAAAAATGTTGGTGTTACCATCTGATCAAAAAGTACAAGGAATTTGTCAATAAAATAAAAACGGTTTAATTATTCTTTGATATTTATTTTGTCTCCTTCAATGTAACTCCCATTAGATGAAATACACATATTTTAAAGCTTCTTCCAATCTTCGAAACACTGTTCATAGGGTGATGTTTGGAATAACTTCAGAGCTCTCCGTGAATTTTCTTATTTCTACCCAATCGGCTCAAAACAATTTCCGCGGAGTGGTAATTTGTCAGCTAAATTATGGGATTGCGGAGTAACATTTCTTGTACAAAATGAGGATATATGCAAAAGAAAATTAGACAATCTCAGTACAAGTCGAGTTAAAATTCGTTTCAGACCCAAAATATTGTGCATTATAAGCATTGATCCAAACGAGACCCCAAGGTCGGTCGGCAGCTATTTGCCGATTTTCAAGCATATTTTTTTTGACATTTGATGAGGCAAAACATCAGCCTCACTGCGGCCCGATTTTGACTCTTTATATGCCTGTGTTTTTGGCATTGGCGACTTTCTATGGTTTAGAATTAGACAAGGTAAAGGTATATCACGAAGTCGAGTACTTTCTTGGTTATTTTTTTTTTTTTTCGTTGCGTGTAGTATGTATTATTATAGGCTGGAACAGACTAGACAATATACTAAATACTTTAATTTAATGTATGGTTACGTTATATTTTTATTTCGGTTGAACTAATATTTGATCATGCGATTTCATGGATTACTTTAAAGTGTAGACATATGTACATAGGTAAATATGCAATATAAAAACGTAATCAACTCTGCCGCTTGCTAAGTTTGCATTATTGTTGGAGTTGCTATGTATATACATATGTATGAATGTATTGTACATATGTATAAAGCTTTTTTTTATTTTTAAGGTCAGCTGCTGCTTCTACCACTGGAACCTCGTACTTCCACTTGACTACTTAAGGCCTTCGTTGAAATCCAATATGCGTTTTCATTCGTTATCCATTGGTCGGCAGCACTGGACGGCAACACATGAAATTGGAGTTGCTTCCTTTTCATATTTACTTTTTGTTTTTTTCCATTTCCAAAAAAAAATACTGAAGTAGGGATACCAAAGCAAAATTGGAAAAGGCTGGTGAAGCATCAGCATCACCTTCGCTATGGTCGATCGAAATCTTTATTTTTTTTTTCTGCAGCTGAGCTATAAGCCGCTTTCACTTGTGTGTGCACAGTTGCAGCTGTAATGTGGTTTGGTTTGGAACGAACTGCTGATAGAAGAATAAACGAGCAAAATTTTAACTCTGAAAGTAAATTTGGTTAGGTACTTGTTGATATACTACATGTTTCTGTTATATGCTTTCGAATGTTGTCAACTTCGAATTTGGGAATATAAAATTAAAAATTAAAGAAAGATTTTGTTGAAAAAATAAAGTAGCATGTCGTCTCTCCTACGTATACAGTAGGACACTGAAGCAATTAAAATGACTACCGGAAGCAAATTTTTTGATATGGAAATAACATTCACAACAAGTCTGAAAAAAAAATGTATTTAATATTTATGGAATTTAATTTCAAATGGAACTGATAACAGACCAAACTATCCGTTTATACTACAGCGCTGCTACAATTTTGATTTTATTAAATTAAGAAGATGCTATAACAAAAATATGTATTTCCCACTTTATTACCAGCAATAGAATTCCTTCGACTTACGTATTTTGTAAATTATTACTCAAATTATAGTCAAGAATATTTTTTTTTGTTTTATTCAAATAGAGTATCCTTGCGATCATGCCGCGCACACTTTTATGAATAACCCCCACAATACTGGGTGTCACCGCCTCTTAATTTTTTATATGAGAAACTATATTATGATTAAATTCGGTATGGTAGCTTATGGATGAATAATACACATATACAAATACACATATTTTAAAGGTTTTCATTTATATTATATATATTTCTTCTCAAAAGAATACTGCTGGAAAAAGTGATCGATGTTTGATTGATGAGATTAGGTACTTATGGAAAAGTACCGGAAAGAAGCAGCGTACACTCGCACGCTAGAATATATTTTATCAAGAAAAACTTTTTATTTGTACAAATACTTAACAATCTTCACTTACACAACAAAGCAAGCCGAGTCGCTCAACGAGTGTGTTCGCCTTCAATGTACCCTGTATCTAGTGTATTGCTATTTACTTAAACAATGAATATGTATGGAGATTATATAGAATATTTTAAATTCGATATATTATTACTTAATAAAGAAAAAATATTGATATATAATCCATATATACATATATCCATAAGCTGCTACCCAAGAAAAGGGGGATAGACTCTTAGAGCGTCTACCACTTATAGTGGAGTTGATAGTTTAATTTAATGCACTTTGTCTAAAGAGGGAATAGGACAGTGTAAATATCCAAACTTGGTGACTCAACCTCTTATAGCCTCCGAGAGATCTCGTCGTTCATGTATCTCGACTTTTGGTACTGATCAAGAATATATATACTTAATGGCATCTGCAAAAGAATGTGTCTTTTGGCTGTTACATACATTTGCACAAACTTAATATTCCCCTTTTACTCTGTGGGTACAGAATATAAAAACACACGCTTCAAATGAAACTTATACACATACATTTGGTTCATCACTTTCTCTCCCTCTCTCTCTCTTTCTTTTTCTGACATACAAAGTACTCGTGGCGTATAAGTCGAAGAATGATGGTAAAACGCATGCACACACATGCACATTTGCACTGAAAATTGTTTTGGACTGCTCGGATGTGTTCTCTTTCTTTGTCATTCTTCATTTATGCACATATACATACAGATCTGTTTGTATTGGCGCGTGTTGTATAAAAAAAGCAAATACACTCTTTCATTTATTCGGAAATTGCTGTCGACTATGCCGACCGATAAGCTGCTAAGTATCTTTAAAGTTCTCCACACAAATCTTCTGCGTGTTACGCCCACACATGTTTATACGCTGGAAGGCTTTTTTTACGATGTAAAATTTCGTGTGAAGGGTTTTAAACCTTCGGTTCCGCTGAACTTAATGCTTTTTCTTGACCTGATTCCTTTCTGTATTCCGGACTGCATGCATTCTCATAGGCATTCAAAGTATTAGGTACAAATGGAAAAAATGCATTGTTTTGGAAGTACATACTTCTGAAAAGTTCTATTGGAAAGTACTATTCCCGCATCTACATACATATGACTGTGTGTGTGTGTGTGGTCCCATACATTTCTGTATATTTATGTACATACCAAACATGCTTAGTCTCTCATACCAAGAATTTTTGCATTGTTGCTGTTATGTGCAACACAGAAAATTAATAATTTTACAAAGCAATGCATGCTGCAGCCTGGTAAATTGACCGGAATGGTGCTGCATTCAGGCCCATTGAAGCGCCTGCTCAAATTAAAGTCAGTAATATGGGGGCGATTTTGTATCCGCTTGTATTATCGGTTAGGTGTTTGGGAGTTTTAGCTTGAGCGGCATCAGCAATGTTGACGTCAACACTTTAAGATCCTGCTGCTGTTGTTGTTGCTGCGCTGCATGTGGTGTTGGCCAATTTGCATACGGTGTGGGCCTCAAAGTCGTGTTGTGTATACATATGCTTTGATTGTTGTTGTTGTTTTTGCTGTTTGTTCATTAAGGCCGAACATGCAGCAACAACAAAAACAACGGGAGCTGCATAGCAATGCTTTTGCAATTACAAAAGGACGAAATCTAGCTATCATGCAGTAATAATAGTGGTTGCTACCGCCGTCGCGTCTCACATTTCCAAATTTATACATAAATTATGCTGCGTTTTCATTTCTTTTGTTATTAGTAGTTTGGCTGGTAGCTTAAAGTGGTTCGGTTGCATAAACGCCCCCATGATGTTGTATTTTAAGATTACACAGTTGCGGCATGTCGTCTTACCTTTCATCCAAAATTCTCTTCTCACTGATGAGTTAGAAAATTATTATGTTATTGATTCAAGTTTGACTGCAACTTTAAGTTTAATAATATGATGATGATGGGCAATGATGGTGAGTATCGTTTGTGAGTGACTTTTGTCGTATACATAGTTGTTCCATTTAGCTTTATTTGTGTACGTGTCAATTTTCATGTTTTAGCTTTTCGTGTATACCTATGTACAGTTGCAATGAAAATAATATGGGACGGAACAAAACATTTTGGCGTTGTAACTTCAATTGTAAAGCTCGGGTGCACCCGTTAACTAAGATACATTATGTTAAAAGACTAATGCCAAATTAAATTTATGTTTGCATACTGACATTAAGTAAAGACAGTAACCAGATGGATGTCGAGCCAATCCTACTGAAGACGACACCCCTTTACTGTTTAATTGGAAGGTCATGACTGTTAAATGTTTGCATTAAAGCACCTCGACTATAGCTCGTACTTATTTTGATTAGTCTAATTTTTGAAACTTTCATCATACATATTTACGTATATCAAAAAAGGTACCGTTAATTTGTACTTCAAAAAGCACTAGAGATTTCTTCAAAAACATTTGGTTGCACTGTCCCAAGTTACTATACCTATATTTTGGTATAATACCTATTTACTTATTGTACCTACATATGTCAGCTTACATCAGCTGTTTTAGTTAGTACATCTCACGATTTTTACGATGAACCTGAACAAAACTTTTTAACAAATTGTATGCCTTAAATTTTATGCTGAGAATGTTAGAAAACTTTTATGGTGAATCGGTTTTATAAAAAAAAGCACGGACGTAAGAGTGGTAGGAGGGCCGATGTATTGTCGAGGATAGGCTTTTATCCGATCGAGTTTCGACCTCTTAAACAGACGAAAACATCGTAAAAGTGAAGAAAATTGTGTTCGATATCGCCATTCTAGCTTAAGAAAGAGAGATTTCACATCATCTGATAATTTCAAACGAGTTCGTTCATTCGAATTCGGTGGAAAATTTGGGTATGGGACGAATCGCTGTTCGGCTCATTCCAAAAGAGCAGAATATTCTAAAAATAACGATGCCGCGAACAGGTCTTTAGACATGCTGAATCGCTTTAATTCTGATACCACATTCATGGAACGCATCATAACTGGTGATGAGAAATGGCTTCATGAGTTTGACAAGCAAACAAGTCAACAGGCATCATAATGAAAGACAATAATCGAGACAAAACCGAAAAATCGATTATAGCACCTGCATCAATTATCTCCGCATTGCTACTGAAGACTTTCTCTTAATTTTTATACGATTCACAAGTATATATATAATATATATATTCTTGATGACCTCGACGAGTCGATTTAGCTATGTCTGTCTATTGTTCCCATTTTCAAGATATCTGGCTAAAACCTTGCACATAGTACACTTATTTTTATTGCAGTAGTTAAATAAATTATCCACTTTTTGGGTTAGCTCCCGGGCAAACCATCCGCCTACTTTAGACTTTTTGTAAAAAAAAAACTTTATTGCAGTAAATAGTATCAACTTAAATTTTGGCATGGTAGCTTCTTCAATAGGTGTGATCTCCCTACTTTTTGGGATATCACTCATATAATACACCTGCCCACAATTGCCCTTTTGTATGAAAAACATTTTTATTACAGTCATTATCAACTTAAAATTTGATATGCTGGCTTAGATCGATAGGACGAAGCGTGTGCAGCCCACAATCATTTTTTGTGTCGAATCACATTTCTTATCTAAGTTTAGCCTTTTCTACAAAAATGACCAGTCAGGAATCTAAGAAACAACTTTGCCTTTGTATATTACAAGAGTATATAAATATATTTGTATGTACATGTGTAAATTAACCTGATTGAATCGCCTTTTCACTACCATGTACGAGTATACTTGTATTGTTCATATAGGGTTATGTAGTCATACGTAAATATGTATGTATAAAGCATGTAATTGGACAAATATTTGAATAAATTTAATTTTGAAAACATTTAATGCATTAATTACATTCTGACTTTGACTAAGATTGTAAGTATGTACGTATATGAAGATGCTTTTTCGATGTTGTTTGGTTTGGTTTTGCGGTTGGCAACCAAAATGCTGCACAAAGGATCCACATAGTATATGTATATATGTGCAATAAATGCATTAATGTATATAACAAATTAAGTATATAGATTTGAATATAAGGGAATGCATCTACATATACATACATATATACATATTTATGCACATATAGTACTGTGCGTATTTACAGGACGTTTTACAAGTTGTGGCTTTACAGTAGGCTGGCATGAAGATGTTTCGTTTGTATGTACATACATGAAAATTGCATGGGAGAATGTATGTATGTGTTTATGTGTGTGCGTGTGCAGTTTAGTTAAGGAAAACATCCTTTAGCTTGCTCACTTGCGTTAGGTATATGCAGTTGTTGTATATAATTATAAGCAGGTCATTGACATTGAAGCTTGACTGAACAGCAACGACCATTACTGTCTCTGACCGAGAGAGTTAAGAACTATGTATATACATACAAATATATATATACATACATAGTATGTATATGGAGGAATTTAAGTGAGTTTGTACTAATCCATACAAAATCGTATTGAACTAAACCATTATTACTTAGTTGAGAAAGGCAAACAAGTTAAGATGCCCAAATAAAATAAGTATATCCCTGTGCATCCAGCCTTCATGTATCAATTGTACAGTGTGTTTTTTTAGAGCGATAGAACTTTAAATTGAAATAAAACATACTAACAAATAATAACCAAATACATGTTCACGTACTTTGGAAAAAAAAAAACAAATCGTTCAACATGCCTCGATATCGGGCACCATTGACCTTGTTGCTGTTACATTTTCTTCGTTTTTGAAGAAGAGTACGAAATGATGATGCCACCAGCCCATAAGCAGCACTAAGCAGAGCATTTTTCGGGTTGTGTCGGTAGCTGTTGAACCTCCATTCGATTTTACTCGCACCAAATGCTGCGATTATTTTGTTTATCAACAAAGCCACTGAGGCAGAAGTGAGCCTCAATGCTGAATAAAATATTGTGTTAAAAAAAGTGAATCGACTTTCCAACCGTTCAAGTACCCAATTACTCAACTCTTTGTATTTGAAGTCTTTGCATGATGATTTTCCCAACAATCATGTATGAAAATAAGCTATTGGCTTTTCGATATATAATTTCAACATATAATTTCGATATAGTATAAGCTTCCTTGCTAAAACAACACCCTACATCAATCGCAATTGGATATACATACATAAGTACATATCTACATAGAAATACATACACACATGCTCTGCATGCCTTTGTGCATTCTCGTATTTTGGGGTTTTTGGTGGTTGTGATTCGTGTTGATGCAAGCAAATCAACACTTTTATCATATATATAATAATTAATTGATTTGTTTAGCTAATACTAATTTGTTGTTTTTATCTGTTTGTATTTCTTTTTTAGATCACAACCAATGATCGTCTATCAATGTATATATGCCACGCTTGCATCAGCTATCTAAATTCGTGGCAAAGTTTCAAAAATCGTTGCCTTTCATCGCAGAGCAAGCAGCGCAACTGGCTTGACGCAAACAAACAGCAACAGCTGCTGGACAATAATGTTAGCATCTCGGAGGTCAACAATGTTGCCACAGGTGGCAATAACAATAATAGCAGCGGTAAAGGCGAGAATGGAGAACAACAACAGGACGACCAACAGCAACAGGAACCAACGGATAAAACATCGAATATATTGGAGGGCATAACATCGCTGAAGAAACGCAAATCATTAACAGTTTATGTGAGTCCAACTAAAAATCAACCAAAACTTCAGCAACAGCTGCAGCAACAACAACCATATCAACAACAACAGCAACAGCAACAGAAGCAGCAGTCACAGCAGCAATATATGAAACGTTTTAAATACCAACAGCTGCAGCAGGGTAAAAAATATCAGCAACCTAAAATGCAGCAGCAACAGCCGCCGCCGCCGTTACAGCAGCAGCAGCAACAGCAGAAACAACAAAATCTGATGCAACAGAAAATTCAGCAGAAACAGCAACAACAAGTCAAACAACGACGTCAGAAACGTTATAAGCAGCAACAACAACAACAAGAGCAACATCAGCAGCAACACAAACAGCAGCAACAACTACAGCGTTGTCACAAGCAGCAGCAGCATTCTCTGCAAGAGAAATTGACACTATTTCAACAGCAGAAGCAACAATTGCCAATTGAGACAATTGTTATTGATGCGGTAGCAACAACTTCTGCTGAAACAACAGCAGCAGTTGTTGCTGCTACTGCATCTTCTGTCGCTGCTAGTAGCGCTGCTGGAGTTACTGGTATTTGTGCTGATGCTGTAACTGCTACGGCAGTTATGCCGCTAGACCTAACACCAACAGCTGCGCCACAATTAGAAATTTCCACAGCGTTGACGCCCGGAATGATGATGGCTACATCAACTTCCGTACCAATGCCCATGCGTGGTTTAGTTACTGCTGCTGCTATTCCAGCACCGGCTTCATCATCATCGTCTGTTGAGCTGTCCGCATATGCTGCAACATCGCATTGTAAAAGCGCTGCACAGCAGTTGCGCCTCTTTAGACGTTACTCTTATCATGTAATTGTATCGTGCAGTCTGAACGTCGCTATCAACAGCAGCAGCCAAGCAACAAAATACTACGGCTGTTCCAATATGCATTATATTTGTTTTGAGTTTGCTCAAAATTACGTTTGAATATCAAGAGGAAAAAAAAATGAGACTGAGCTCCAAAATATTTTTGGCGATATTTCTGTTTTATTTGATTTTGTTGCACTTCTTTGAAACGTATTTTTTCTGTACTTACATTTGTTATTGTTTTTTTTTTTAAACAAATTTATTAATAATATATAACATCCTTTTCTTTTTCTTTTTTTTTTCTTTTTTACTACTTCCTCAGCCTTTACCAGCGGTGCCCATAAAGGATGAGCCAGTGGATAGTGATGAAGATTATCATATGCGACATCAAGATGAGTCTGATGAAATGGTTGATCCAACACTGTTTCTTGAACGCACAGAACACGAAGGCGATGCACCTATTATGGTGTGTTACTACAGATACAATAATAAATTTAAACTATCTTACTAAATTAAATACTTTAACATTGTTTGCAGGACGACAGCTACGACTATGGTGCGCAACGTAATACAGCTGCTGCTGTTGCGGCTGCATCGTTGCCACCCGCTACAGTAGCCAATGTGGCTGCTGCAGGTGACTTAAAAGTTGCACAATGTCGCGCATGTAATCTCCAGTTCTCCACACGTGCCAACGCACGCCGGCACGAGCGTAATTTGCATCCAAATCTGTTTGAATTATCCACCGCTTCACCAAATAATACACCTGTTACAAAACCAACACCAGCACTGGCCGCAGCACTTGAGTTGCAGCGTGCTGCAGCCGCTGCTGCCACGATTGAAGCCTCCAAGGCGGTAGCTAGTGGCAGCATTAGTGCACAAAAGTACCGGCAGGAGGTCATGAATGCGTTCAACAAATGCGAGGGTGGCGGCTATGATTATGAGAATCCGGAAAAATATCAACATCTGCTTAACGATGATAAAATCGCTTTTATACAGCAGAACTGCGAATTTCTAGATCAATATCAAAATATGACCTGTCGTTGCTGTAATAAAGCATTCAGCACGTATAAAAATTTTATGGCACACATACGCAAAAAGTATAAGACACTGCCACGAAATTTGTGCTTCAATTGTTTGAAGCAAAATGAATCGAAATCACTGTTCATTTCGCATTTGAAGAAGCGCAGTTGCATTAATTTATACAGACTATTGAATAGCCTCGCTACTAAAAATCCAAGTTTTTCGTCGGGAGTCATTGCTGCGCCACGCTCAAAGTCAGCGTCGGTGGCGTCCACCAAATCAGCAACGCCAGAAGGCATGCGTGCCAAGGAACTTCTTATAAACAAAATGTACGAATGCAAAATATGTCCACAACAATTTCGCACAAAGCACGAGTTCCGAACGCATGTTTACGACTGCCACGCTGATGTGCCGCGCAAGGACAATGCCTCGATACAGTGCAGTTTTTGTGGCTTGGAAATAATCGATCCTGTAGATCGCAAGCGACACTACAATAATATGGACTGCATCGTTTCACTGCGTTGCGTCACGTGCAAAGGCAAGTTCGATAATCATCAACGCTTTCTGGATCATGTTTATCAGGAGCACTTGGGGAACGTAAGTGATAATTCGTCGACATTGAGTGGCGCAGTGGCGCGCCATAAGAGCACGGAAATATCACCCGGCAAACAAAATGTCAGCACAACTGGTGGTGGTAAGTAGATATCTTGTAGTTAAGCTATGTTTCCTTCTCCCTTTGCTATTCCATTAACCGCGTGTGTGTCTGTATGGTTGCTCATAATTTGTATGCATTTTGCATTTTCGCTTAGGCGCTTCATCCAATGATGAGTCACACAGCAGCGGCGTGGCGCTCACATCGACACCAGCCGCCGCTGCCGGTGGCGCTGCAAGTCAAGCTCCTGCCGCCAAATCTCAATATTTTTCGCGTATGCCTCAAGCTTGCCCAATTTGCGGTCAACAATACAACAACTACAACAACGTATTGCGTCACATGGAATCAAAGCATCCAGACAAACTGCCCGAGACGTACAAGTGCGTTAGCTGCGGCGCCGGTTTTCCGCGAATTTCCAATTTACGCGAGCATATGCTCAACGTGCATGGCAGCGATCGAAATCGCGTTTCCGGTGGGTTCGAGTATATTGTCAATGCTGATGCGCTTAAACTACTCGACACCGGCGCGCCAAATGCGTACACGGGTCGATACGACTATGTCATGAAAGATCTGATGTCGATTAATGGTGGGACACTCGGTAATTCGCTTGCGATAGTAGTTGTGTAGTCGTAAACTATATACATAGCTAGCTTTTTGCATTAAAGCAATTAAAATTTTGGCTAGTAGCTCATCTGCTTCGATCTGTGGTTTAGCGTAGCGCAAAACTAACATATTACTCTTTCTTTTTTCTTCTTTTGATTTTTTTTTTTTGTTTTTTATTTTCTATCCAAATTTTATAACTATTCTAGATGACGACGATGATGATGGTGACAGTCCTTCGGCCAAGCGTTTGCGTTTGGATCCAGGTGTATCCGGTGCTGCATCAACATCGTCCTATGGTGGTAATAATGCTAATCTGCATAGCAGTCAGAAGGAGTGTCCAGTTTGCTACGCCGTTTTTAACAACAATATCGGCCTATCGAATCACATGCGCTCTCACACTGCAAGTGTGCTGGCAGCTGCCAATCGCGTAACACCAAAATCGCTTACAATCACCGCTACACCAACGCTGTCTGCTGCATCGACTTTACAGACCGCTGGCGATGGTTCAGTTGCAGTAGGAGGAGGAGGTGCTAGTGGCTCCCGTGTCAGATCGACATCGCCAGCTATTACGCCTCAGCAGCAGGCGCTATACCGACGCGGTTTTGAGCAGGCTACCGATCGAAGATTCCGTCGCATGCGCTGCCAGATTTGTCAGCGTCGTTTCTCGTCCAAAAAGTCCTATCGCTATCACATGCTCAACGACCATCAGATACGCAATGTGCAATTCATTAAATGCAAACTTTGCAATGCTGATTTCGCACACGAAAAGGGTTTGAAGGTGCACTTGTTCAAAGTGCACAATACACTAATTAAAGACGAGATGATCATAAAGCAATTTGAATGCGACATATGTTCAATTGTCTATACATTAGAGATGGAACTGCTGCAGCACAAAAAAAGCGTGCATGGCTCTGAGGACGCGCAGGCCGAAGACGTTGATATGAATGAGACGGCAGCGTCAGCAGCTGGTTCAATGCTGGATGCCTCGACCTTGAGCGCTGCAAATCAATCGGGCATTTCAACACCGATTAGTGGAATATCCAACAACATCGCCGATAGGCCGCTGTACTGGTATCAGTGCAAATACTGTCCATCAAACTTCAACACTAACAAGAAACTGGCCATACATATAAACTCACACGATGAGTTCGATTCGAAGGATTACTCGTGCAAAGATTGTGGCAATGTGTATAGTGGGCGCAAGAGTCTTTGGGTAAGAGTTTATACTCAACATTGACTTGTCTTAATAAAACTAAATTTGCTCTTTGTTTCATAGGTGCATCGCTATAAAAAACATCCACAGATTGCTGCGCCTGCGGAATGCGTTCTCTGCCGAAAGGTCTTCTTCGATCGGCAAATGTTGGAAAATCACACGCCCACTTGCAATCGTAAACCGATAACATCAACGGGTGCACAAGCGGAAAACGTGAACGCCGCTGGCAGCACTACAATCCGGCCAATATATAAGCACAAAACTGGCGATGATGATGATGACGAGGATAACGGTGCTGCTGATGAGGGCAGCGATAGCAACACTGGCGCTGCCAACGGCAGGTTTGTGGGAACACTGGGCGGCGGAGAAGTCGAGATATCAACCATGCCCAGCACAACACCGACGACAATGAAATTCAAGATACCTGAAGTTGCCTGCACAATTTGTGGTGCACGTTTCAGTGATCAAGAACTCTTTACCAAACACATACAACGTCACGAGCAAGAACTGTATACGGATAATCCGCTTGCCGCTATGTTCGATGACGGACCGAGCGATCCGAATCAGTTCTATTTGGATCTTGTTAATGAGAATGGCGAGTACGCTTGCGATCTCTGCGTAAAGACATTTACCCAGATGACTGCATTCAAAGTGCATCGTAAATGGCATTTCAGAGGTGATAACAAACAGGTGAGCTTTTTGGGCTTGTGCAGCGAGGTGCGTTACAAAAACAACATCAAAGATCAATGTCAGATGTTCGTTTGTTTGTTGGTTGGTTCGTTCGTTGGTTCGTTTTCATGTATTGTGTGTTGCCTCCGCACCAGTCACAAAAAAATATGAAAATGGAATTCTTCAAATAATTGTTTTTATTGAGCATTAAAATATTAATATTTGTGTTTTTTTTCTTCTGTTTTCTTATTGCCATTTATTTTGTAAATATAGAACCAACAAGACGGCGATCTGGCAGCCAGTGCAGCGAGCAACAACAACAACAACAACAACAAGCAGCACCCCAACAACAGCAGCAGCAGCAGCAGCAGTACCAGCCACAACAGCAACAGCAGCAACAACAACAACAACAACACGTCGTTGACGAACATCCAACCACATCTGCAGGAGCTTCATGCTGTGGGTTTAATGCCGAATCATCAAATTCAGCATTCCAAATCCCTGAAACGCAAGAGGGAACTGAAGTGCCAATATTGCCCCTCGACCTTCATCAACAACAACAATCTGCGACGTCACATGTACGAGCTACACAAGAACGAGGTGAGCATTCTGCCGGAGCCACCGAAAATTGAGATTGATGATCCGCTGTCATGTCGCCGCTGTTCCTTGAAGTTCAAGACGCGTGAGGAATGGATCGAGCATAAGGTGAATGATGCGCGTACAGTGCGTCCGTTTGGACCATTCCAGTGGGGCTGTGATTTGTGCGGTGACTATGTATCGCGCAAGGAGAAACTAATCAATCACATAACTAATCATCATCTTAAGGAGTCAACCACAGCACCGGTTCAAGAGTTAAAAAGAGAGAACAACGTTGAGCTGAAGAGCAGCACGAATATCACAATAAAGGTAGAAAAGGACTCAAACAGTCACCGGGCGGACAATGATGATGCCGTCGAGGAAGACTATGTCGAGGAGGAAGAGGAGGAGGAGGATGAGTTTGATAACAATGAAGATCATGTCGATAATGAAGAAGTCGTCATTAACGACGATGAGGATGACGATGGAGTTGATGAAGCTGACGATCGTCTGGTAGAAGTTGTTGATGACGACCTTATCATACAAGAAGATGCTGACGCTGATGCGCAACCAGCCGACGATGAGGCACATTTTGGTGATGCAGATGTTGATGTTGCGGTTAATGTTGAAGTAAAAGATGCTAATGATACCGATGTTGAAAACAGCGGTAATGAGGAGGACGACGATGATGATGATGTCGTCGATGACGATGATGACGACGACGATAACCAAGATGATGACGACGACGACGATGATGATGATGATGACGACGACGATGAGGAAGATGATGATATTGAGTCGGATGCCGAAAGTGAAACTGGGCAAAAAATAGCAAATTATATTGAAGCAACTACCGTTTTGACAGACGCTAGCGCCGCTGCACCAGTAAAGGTGACAATCAAAAAGTCACCATCGTCGTCGTCAGATGAATTAACTATTGTCAAGCAAGAGTACGACATAAAGCCAGACGAATTTCTGGACGAGGTGTCAACAACTACAGCAACAACTGACATCAAGGAAGAGCTGGTGACAATCAACGGTAGAAGCAATAGCACCAACAACAAGGGAAACAACGAGGCCAACGTCGTCATATCAACTACAAACATCAACAGTAACAACACAAACACCGACAGTTCCAGTGATAGCAGTGATGATGATGATGATGATTCCGGAAGCACTGATTCATCATCAAGTTCATCGAATTCAACTTCGACAAATTCCACGGGTGAGGCGCGTAAAGCTGCAGCAAATATTGCTGCTGCTACTAATGTTAAGGTTAAGTCTCCTTTTGCTTGTGATCTATGTCAACTTTATTTCGATTCGCAGCCCGAACTTCAGAAGCATGTTAAGATGCATTTCCTCAATGGGCCTGGCTCTGTAAACGTAAGCAAATCAACTTCTATCACAAGTGCAGCCAATACGATAACGACCAGTGTAACTACGAAGGCGGCGTTGATGCAAAAGCATCACGTCGTCATCAATAATAGTAATAGTAATAGTAGTACCACTGGTGGTGGTCGTAATGGTGGTGCTAGTGGTAGTGCTGTAAGCAGCAGCAGTAACACTGTATCGTAAAACAACTATGATGCTGCATGCCTTGCACTGTTTGCTTGATTGAATTGATAATTTGATGCAGCCAAATTGCCTGCCCATCTCTTTATTGGTACGCTTACCTACCGCCCACAGCAGCAAAACAGCAACAACAATAACAACAACAGCAACGACGACGACAACAACGACAACAAGAACAACTACTACAACAACAACGAGTACAATGCCAACAATAAGAACGGCTACAAACGCCTTCAAGCAAGTAAACTTCTGAAAAACGATGTCGTCGTGTGGTGTTCTGTGGATCTGTGTATATATATATATATATATATATATATATATATATATATATATATATATATATATGAATGTATGCATGTGCATATCTTTTGTATTTCAAGCAAAACGACAAAATTGTAAAAAAAAATTTTATAATTTACATACATACATACATACATATACATCCATAATTCAATACCTTACAAACTTCACTTTAAACAATTATATAACAATTGTACTAGCTACAATGTTATTTCTCATGGCATAACAAACACGCACACATCCACGCCCGCACGTACGCACCCAAAGTCACTTGTGCATTCTTATAAGAGAACAAAAAAAAAAAAAACAAAAAAATGTTCAAAAACAATACTATTACAAACACATAATACAAAACTTTTGCCATTCCATTTCGTGTTGTCGGTCGATTGTTCAAATCGAAGCTTTACTACTCTACTACTGGCTTTTGTGATACAGTGCCCCGAACCCCGCAGCCTGCATTCATATGTTTCATTAATCTCTACGATTCATTCAATCAAATTGCATTAATCCTTTGTTCATTATAAATAACCAAAATATGTACTTCGATTTGATATATATGCAGTTGACATACATCTAAATATACATCACGTACATCTAAATATATATATATATATATATATATATATCTCTCTCTCTCTCTCTCTCTCTCTCTCTCTCTCTCTCTCTCTCTCTCTCTCTCTCTCTCTCTCTCTCTCTCTCTCTCTCTCTCTCTCTCTCTCTCTCTCTCTCTCTCTCTCTCTCTCTCTCTCTCTCTCTCTCTCTCTCTCTCTCTCTCTCTCTCTCTCTCTCTCTCTCTCTCTCTCTCTCTCTCTCTCTCTCTCTCTCTCTCTCTCTCTCTCTCTCTCTCTCTCTCTACTACTACTACTCTCTCTCTCTCTCTCTCTCTCTCTCTCTCTCTCTCTCTCTCTCTCTCTCTCTCTCTCTCTCTCTCTCTCTCTCTCTCTCTCTCTCTCTCTCTCTCTCTCTCTCTCTCTCTCTCTCTCTCTCTATATATATATATATAGATACATGCATCCGTACAATAGTATACATATATTCAAACTTTATAAAACTGCTATAAATGTCTCATTATAATTATATATATGTAACGTTTTATATAGACGTACGTACATAAATAGAAGAATAATTCAGTTACGCGTACATAAAAATACATATAAACATACATGTATGTATATACATACAATTATATTTGATACATTAACTGCATAAAAACATAAAGAAATTGTTTGATCTTTTGCCATCTTGCTGTGCATACTCTACTACTTTGTCATTTGTTCTGAATTTAATGAACCTCTTTTTGTTTTAATAATAATTTTAAAAATGATCCCTAATTTATTTATTTAAATGCTGCTTAAAAATATTTATAACAGGCCTGTTCCGGTACTCACTTTTGCAAAGAATTTCCTATAGTGAATTCGAGAAAATGTTAAAATTTTTTAGGTATGTCACGATTCCGCGATTTAGTTCAGTGGACATTGTTCAAGAACGATATATATTTCTCAATGTAAGTGAATTAAAAAAATCGTAAAGTCTGCTCATATGTGTACAATTTACACATTTTTTCAAATTCACCTTGGCAAAAGTGAGCACGCAAAAACGCCTATATGTGATTTTTTTTTGTTTTTTTTTTTACTAAGTGTTAAATCATTCCAATTGACAAAGTAGTTTTTATTAGAATGATGTTGAATAGATTTATTACATGTCTATGTAGTTTAATTTAAATGTGGTTTTTATGCATTTATAATTTAAAACACTATGTACCAAACACACACACATAATACACACACATAATACACACACACATAATACACACACATAATACACACACATAATACACACACATAATACACACACATAATACACACACATAATACACACACATAATACACACACAACACACACAACATACACAACACACAAAACACACACACACACACAGAATGATAATGAAATATATAATAATAAAAAAACAAATTGAATAAATAATAAAAACAGAAATGCATGAATATGCATAACTACTTAGTTCATAAATACATTAGGTGGTTCACGTCAAAATAAGCAACCTGTTAATATCGAAAAAAAAATATACAGCTAAATCGCTTTACTTCTATTTTTGCGGAACATTGTTCATTTGTTTACTTATTCGTTTATTTGTTATAAATCAGATTGTTTGCTGTAGTACTGTTCAAAAGCAAACACTTAATCGAACTAGTTGTCACACTATGCGTTTTTTTTTTTGCGTTTTGACACACTGCTCACACATACATCTGTCTCTCTTGCACACATGCGTAATAAAGCTGTTCATATATTTTAGTAGTTTTTATTAGCAAACGTAGGTAACACTATATATTCGTAACTGCTTATATGTACAATATGAGTATGTCTGGGTTGCTTATGGTTTTATCATACATTTTGCTTATAAACAGATATAACAGTTAAACAGCCTGTTTAAGTTGACTTGTACTACCTTAATACTATATCTTCGTAGCATTAACAATGATTCATAATGTGTAAAACTAATAAAAATAAATAAATAAAATATATATATATATATATATATATATATATATATATATATATATATATATATATATATATATATATTGTAATGTGTATATGAAATTTAAATAAAACAAAAAAAAAAATAAATTTAAGCGGATCTTTGTGTATGCGTGTACGGCGCATTCAAACCATAATGTACAATTATTGCAAATAGTTTTTTTTTTAGAACTTTAATAATATTCTATTTATATAATATGCATGTATTTATGAAACGAAGCGAAAAGCAGCATAACTTAATATTAAACTATAAGAAGTATAACGAAAAACTTGTTATAATTTTTTTTTATTTGTACAAAAAAAAAATATATATAGTTAAAGTACTAAAATTAATCTATACAAAAAAAAAAAAAAATACTAAAATAAGCAAGCGAAAAAAAGGAAGAAGAGTGTATATGAAAAAAGTATATATATTTTTGTTGTGCGATTTTTGTTTTGTTTTAGTGTGTATATATATATATATATATATATATATATATATATATATATATATATATATATATATATATATATATATATATATATATATATATATATATATATATATATATATATATATATATATATATATATATATATATATATATATATATATATATATTATATTATATATATATATATATATATATATATATATATATATATATATATATATATATATATATATATATATAGATCACCTATATATGTAGAAACTAGTTACAGTTAAGTAATTTAAAATATATATTTTTTTTCATTTAATTTTTTTTTTTTTTTTTTAAACATAAAATTTTATAAGAGTGTGTAAAATGAAAAAAGTATATAAACGTAAAATGAAATCAGGCATACACAAAGTTAGCTTAAAATCGAAATAAAAATAGTATATAAATTGCTTTAATTTTACCTATACATACTGTGTATACAGGTATAATTTAAATTAAATAAAAACAAAAAGAGAAAACAACACAAAATCAATTAGTTTATAGATATAAAAATGAAAAAACTGAAGTCAGAATTTATGTCTTAAAAGTAAATAAATTGCATACAAAATGCGTATTAAAAAAAAAAAAATAAAAAAGCTTGATATATTATTTTAATGCTATGTACAATGGCGGACAATGGCAATAATTGGTTTCACCACCATTAAAAGGGTGCCGCCCACTTTTCCAGTGATGCTTTATTTTTTGTTTATTAGCGGATAAGTTACTGATAACAGTACAATTCATAGCGGCGTATTAGAAGCCAGAAAGTTCAGTTTGAGTTATAGAGAGAGAGAACGGTAGACATATTACATATATGAGCATTTCCAAAAGGAGCTCCACCAAGAGATAAATTTTAAAGTTGCTCCGACTGCTCGCTTAGTATAAAATGGAATGATATATGTTATATATCTAACCTTACTAATGTCAACAGAAAAATAAAAATTAACAAAATTTTTTGTTATAAAATAAAACAAACATGGTATTATGTTCCAAAGCTAATATTTATTCAAAATACGATCCAGTTAACGCAATACAACGTTTGGCATGCTCAACCAAATTATCCATGACTTTTTAAACTCGCTTTTTGGGATGTTCTTTAGCAACTGTGCCACGGCTGCTTGTATGGCTGGAATGTCATCGTAAAAAGCCACTTTCATTGCAGTTGCTGGCGAATACGGAGGGAGGAGGGTGGTCGATGAGACAAATCGGTTTTTTCATCGATTCATTGATTACACGAGCGATTTTTATACCATTCACACATAGTGTGAAATGGTACTATCAGTTTGTCTGATAGTTTGTAACGCATTAAAGGAGGCATCGAATACACCATAAAGTATAAATATTCTTGATTAGCTCGATGGGACAAGTCGATCTAGCCATGTCCATCTGTCAATCTCTCTGGATGTTGTTGCGCATTTTTTGGGCACCAATTTTTATGCTATCCAGTTAAAAATTGGCACATACATTTCTTTTTATTGCAGTTTAATAGAGTGTCAAGATTTAGCCGCTACGCCCACTTTTTGGGGTAGTCCCCATACAAAGCCATCGCCCACTTTTGACTTTTTGTGTGAAAATCTTTTTTATTGTAGTCAATATCAACTTAATAATTCATAAGGACGGAAGCTTCACATATACATTAATGGGTGGGACCCGTCCACTTTTTGGGGTAGCCCCCATACAAACCTATTGCCCACTTTTGTGTCTTTGTATGAAAAACTTCTTTATTAAAGTCAATATTAGGTTGAAATGTGATTTAGTGGACACCCCGCCCCATCATATACATATATAAAAATAGGCGTTGCCCGCCTACTTTTTGGGTTACTCCCATACAAAACTACAGCTCACTTTTATGCATTTGTATGAAAAATGTTAATATCAACTTGAAATTCAATATGTTGTCATCTTATATATGGTAGCTTCATACACATCTACTAGTCTGCGTGTACCGCCCACTTTATGGGGTAGTCCCTACTTAAATCTGCCACGATTATGTTTTACAATACGATTTAAAATTTCGTGTGAATGGTATTAGAGCTTCGGTTCAACCGAATTTAACGCTTTTCTTGTTTTAGCTATACATAGTGTGAAATGGTTTTATGAGTCGCTCCATGTGATCTCCTCGTTTTGGGTTAGTCCCTATGACTTTAGCACATCAGTGAGACAACTGTGCGCAGTATTAAGAAAAAATCTGTATTTTTGGGGCAACACGAATTATAAAGTATACGAGGATGAAAAAAAGGCATAGAAACGGAGCATTATATCGTTTATTCGGGCGATTCCGGTAGCAATTCTCCAAAACGTCATTGAAATTGTTGTTTATCAGCATATAACAGTTTTTCTCATCACTAGTTATTATGGGACAGTCGTGGTGAATATATATATATATATATATATATATATATATATATATATATATATATATATATATATATATATATATATATATATATATATATATATATATATATATATATATATATATATATATATAAGGAAAATAACTTTAGATATTGTAAGTATTCCTTTTGTATGGTCTTTTGAACTCAATCAAATATTTGAAAAAGTTTGTATCCGTTTGTGTTTTATTTTAAAACAAAGCACTACAGGTCTAAATTTAACACCATTTATATTATTTTCAAAGAATAGCTGTGAAGTTTTTTAGCCAGCATAAAGTCCATAAAGCGAAGAACTTTGGCTTTTTACAGAAATGAATCAAGTCGAATATAGTGCATGTGTTAGATACTTCCAGTTGTTAGATACTTGTATGAAAAAAAACGAAGGAACTGTGTCTTCGATATCAAATATAAAGTATTGAAGTTTGAATTTAAGCGCGGTCGTACGAGTAGGACTTCCAAAGGGTTTACCACACCAGAACTGGTTAATAAAATCCATAGTATGATTGCTGGCACTGTGGACATTTCATAGGAATGAGGGATATTTTGCAACTGACGAAGTTCGTTCGATGTCTGATGGGTGCGGCAATTACTCACAGAGATAACAAACGTAATCATGTGACCATTTCAAAGGAGTGTTTGACGACGTTTAACTGCAATAAAAAAACACAAAAAACTTTTTGCAACATTTCGTAACCCTGTACGAAACATAATATCATCACTTCAGAGACCAAGAAATAGTTCAATCAATTAATTTCGGCTGGAAAATATAGACCTAAGAAACCCAAAAAGCGGTAGTTAGCCTACAAAGTGATTGCAACTATTTGAATTTTACAAATCGATAACCTTGAAAGGAGTAGAAGGAGAATTACTTTACTTTACGCTGCAACTTGAGCATATTATTGCATTTTAAGCTGCCTTGCAGCAAAAATTGGGCGCATTTCGTAAAGGGAAGGTGTGATTTTTCACAAGGACAATGCAGTAGCGCACAAGAGCGCATTTCCATATCAAAATTATATGCATTGCTTTAGGTGCCATTCATACATTATGTAACGCGAATGAGATGGCGAGGGAAGGAAGCGATTAATTTGTGATGGTATGCAACATTGGGGAGGGAGGGGCTGATTCAAAGTGTTATTTCAAAAGATACTTTTATTATAATATTTTAGAATACCTGGATTCAAACTGAAAAACTTCATATGTTATGGCTTAAGGCCTTATCGTATTATTCAAAGACGTAAAAACGGCGGTCAAAATTATTTTAATGAAAATTGAAACATTTTTTTTTTATGACCAACCAAGCGTATAATACTAAAAATAATTAAACATTTTTCACTTGAGCTGATTTTTTCGAAAATGTATTCCATTTGATTAAACTGAATTTGAATTTTCTCAGTCCTTTTCTTCTAAGTCTTCTTTAATTAAGTCTGTGGTGTGAAGTTTTCACTGTCTTCGCTTCTACCAAATGGTGAAAGGGGCATTTCCACATTTTCCAAGTAATCTTCTTCAGAGTTTTCCTCCACGAGATGGTGAATGTAGCATTTTCAAAGTTTCCAAAGTGAAATGTATTTTTTTCTGCGTTGGTATTAAGGCAGTAAGTCGGTACATAGACTTATTTTTATTGCAGTTTAATAGAGTATCAAAACTGACATGCTATGCCCACTTTTTAGAGTAGCCACCATATAAAATACAAACCCACTTTTTGTGTGTATGAGCATTTTGTTTTTATTGCTGTCAATATCACTTTTAAAATTGACATGGTGGCTTCTTATGAAGGGACTTTTTACATATATATCAATGCGTATGATCCGCCACTTTTTAAGGTAGCCTCCATATAGAATGCCACCACTTTTGCCATTTTGCACGGAAAACGATTTGACCACTTTTGAGATTTTTCGTGAAAAACTTTATCCTACAAACATATATACCACGTTTAGGCTGTTACATTTTACAAATATTATTTGTTTACACTTGGTAAGCTTACAGCTTGAAACTTCGGTACTAGTGAAGTGAACATATTTTATTTTTTGTTCTATTTTTTTTTTGTGAAATTCTAATTTAGTTTTTTTTAGTACTTACTCGGTTTATAAAAAATTTGTTTGGTGCTGGAAACTGGTATCGAACCATGACACATGCTAACAGCGAAGAAAAAATTTCATTGTCTTAACTACCTTGGGTAACGTTCACCCAACATATGAAGTTTCCGAATCACAACTCACACATTGCTTTTTCCAGTTACTGTCGGTGCGAAGAGTGTGGAGCAGCTGAGAGAGTAAATTTGATTTGCTTTCTACATTTTCTACATACTTCAAGTCAAAAAGGGCAGATTTATTATTAGAATAAGATTTTTATACTGATATATTTCAAAAATTTAATACTTATTCTAAGGATTTGTGCACTTGATCGTTCCCGTTTCGTACTTGATTCAGGAAAATTGACTACGAAACTTACTTAAACTTTTTAAGTACGCCTAGGAATAAAATAAGAATATCAAACCTATATATTTACAATGCCTTTTTTACTGCGTATGTTCAATTAAAATCTCTTTTACAGTGTCAAACATCAAACAGAAATAGCAGTGATTTCAACAGAGAAAGCTGTGATTTAACAGAAAATAACACTTATCAATGTGATTGAAAAACAACACGTGAATATGAATAGCAGATATACAGATTATGGAACATGTTATTCGTTTTTAAAACGAAAGCCATATCTGTGAAATACCCGAAAAGCTGTATTAGTCCGGACTAGAGTGGAGCAATATTTAACTGCCTGCGATTCAATCACGGCGACTGAAAAATCACTGACATCAGTTGCTACTTTATTTTATTTAGATACTCGTAAAAGTTTTTGTTTTTTTGTTTTTCATTTTTATACTGATCGCAGTAGCAGTTCAAAATCACGGTGATTTGAAAGTAGCAGTCACGATAATCACTGCTACTCAAAATTCACTGACTAGCTCATTTCTAGTCCGAACTGAATAAGTGTTGGATAATTTATGTAAGATATAGATATATATGTATTACTCCAGATTCAATACCACTGTTTAATTTTATATCATGTAAAGGCTAAGATCTTAATACCGAGATTTGGAAATGTGGAAACTCTCACTTGTGTTAATAATTGTGCCTGGTGTATGATGTCGGAGCGTGACCGACCGAATTTTTTTCGCTCCCCCAGAAAAATTTACATACAAAATTAATTTACTAACGTTCACTCTCATCTTTATTCGTTTCACATTTATGCATGCATTTCTCAACAGAATGTTTAATAATTTATAAGCACAAATTAATTATATTATATATGAATTTTGGTATTTTTTTTTGGTATATAATTTCGTATTCCTTTGTTTGCAACCATCTTAAATTTTCACAATCTAAAAAAAAAAAAATTATGTAACGACATCTTTATCTGTTTAGCTTTATATTAATAGAACAATTTAGTTTGAGTTCGTCATTTTAAATTGCAAATACTACAGTTTACACATAAATACATTTAATTTAAGTTATGCTGTTATTGATAAATTTATTTCAAATATAATGCTTGACGTTGTGAAAGCATAAATGAAAACAAACAAAAAAAAAACGTTTGTTAAGCTTAAGCTTTTTTTTTTTGATTTCTTTAGAATTCCCATTAAGTTCATACATTTGGCAATAGGAACATTTATAGTTTATCCATTAAAAGCTGTTCACATAAATGAAGTTAAATCATCGTCAAGCTAATTGTTTTTGTAAAGCATCTGAAGCGACTAAAATAAAATATTCGTGATCATCACGACGAGACTAATCGGTTGAGTCATGTCCTTTTGTCTGTCCGCTGGTCTGTGTGTTTGTATGCGTGTTAGTCCTTAATTTTTTTTAATATTGTTTTGAGCGTATGGTTAGTTTTTCTAATCGTATGCCATATACTTATCATAAATAGTTATCGTGATATGGTCATTATATGATGCAGCTCCCATGCAAAAACACTTTGCATTTATTTTGTTGTATCGAACATGTTTGAACTAAAGTAATTACATATTTCTAGAATATTAACTAGCTGTGATACCCGATGCGTTCCTGCCTCTACACCTGCCACTCCTTTCCTTTGCAACTCCTTCCCCCTATCCCTCCTTTCCTCCCCCAGCCCCCTTTCACCCTACATACCTTTACCCTGCACCCATTCCCCTGCTCCTTCCCCTACCAGCTTTGTATTACATCCCCTTCTCCTTTGCCCCTTTCGATCCCATTAAAATGTATACAACAGTTCATCCCTCTATCTTAAATGGTACTCTGCGCGTTACTGCCCTTCCCCCTACCACAACTACCTCTAGCCATCATTCCCAATGCCCCCTTACTCTACCTCTCATTCTCCTACCCTTCCACCCCCTGAACCCTGCTCCCTTTCCCTACCACCCATTCCCTTTCCCATTCCCCTATTTCTCTGCCCCTCTTTCACTGCCCCTCTTCCCCAGCACCTCTTCCCCTGTCCCTTGGTGTTATCTGGTGCAGCGGTTTTTGAGTTTTTGGATTTCTCACCCTGCACGAACGTTTTTATATATTAAGATTTTTGTGAAATTGGTGAACAACATACAAAACGTAAATCCAATTAAGTTTGACATTAAGTTGCATTAATAATAAGCGATATTGTATAAATTGTTATCGTTAAAAATTTGAGGTTTCCATAGTTCCACTGTCTAGCGTACTGGCTAACATTCCAGAGGACGTGAGTTTAACCACCGCTCCATCAAAAATGTTTTTTTAAATTTAATTGCCAATTTTTTTTCGAACTATTTCATACGCAACAAAATCATCCACAACTTTCTTTCCCATCCACAACACTCAGTATAACGAAATTCATGCTAAATACATGCATAAGTATTCTTTTGTTATATTGGTAATTGTTAAATGTGTGTTAGCATCCTTTTTAAAATTTTAAAACAGCGTTGCCGAGTATGGGAAGAGTATTAAAGCTTCGATTCCACGAAGTTGTTCTTTTTGAAAATAACGATTTCCACAGACTTCTCTTGCCATAACACAAGTGTTTGATTTGCGTTCTAGTCACCAACTTTTATAGTAAATTGACACAACTTCTTTACATTGTTGGCTGTTATTCATGTTATTCAATGATACTCGTATTGTAGTATAGCCATATCCAAAATCAAACTTGTAATTTGACATATGACAGTTGAATACCCCTAAGATATATGAATTTCCGTTAGTGTACATAATTGTAGATATAGACGTTTAGTCTATATCATTAACTTCTACATTTTTTTTTTTTTATATTTTATATTTATACTCTTCACACAGAGTTTGTCTATCTGTCCGATTTGTAGGTCTGTTTGTCAGTGTGTTTGTATGCAATCTAATTTCTCAATCTTCGAAATATTGGTTTGAAGGTTGGTATGTAGACTTTTATAACCATAAGCAACACAAGCAACATCGAGGTGTGGCTACCAGTAGGTTTAGCTCCCATACAAAAGCGCTTTGTATTTATTTTGTTGTATCGAACATATTTGAAATTCAGCAATTATTTTTAAACTAATAATTGTTTTGAAATTGGTTCAGTATAGTATAGTTACAAAAGATGCATTGATTTAAGTTTGTCATTAAGTTTTATTACTAATTGCTGATATTGCATAAAGATTTATGATATTAGTAAAGATTTATGAGATCTGACTGACGTACTTTCTAACCTTCCAGTGGATGTTCGATCAACACTTGCTTGTATATATATATATATATATATATATATATATATATATATATATATATACTCTTCACTCTTTTCAAGTGTGAAGAGTAGTTAGCTTCGGTTCTACCGAAGTTAACATTTTCTTTAGTTGTTTTATACACACATATATATACATGTATATATATATATATATATATATATATATATATATATATATATATATATATATATATATATATATATATATATATATATATATATATATATATATATATATATATATATATATATATATATATATATATATATATATATATATATATATATATATATAGAGAGAGAGAGATATATATATATATATATATATATATATATATATATATATATATATATATATATATATATATATATATATATATATATATATATATATATATATACTCTCTCTCTCTCTCTCTCTCTCTCTCTCTCTCTCTCTCTCTCTCTCTCTCTCTCTCTCTCTCTCTCTCTCTCTCTCTCTCTCTCTCTCTCTCTCTCTCTCTCTCTCTCTCTCTCTCTCTCTCTCTCTCTCTCTCTCTCTCTCTCTCTCTCTCTCTCTCTCTCTCTCTCTCTCTCTCTCTCTCTCTCTCTCTCTCTCTCTCTCTCTCTCTCTCTCTCTCTCTCTCTCTCTCTCTCTCTCTCTCTCTCTCTCTCTCTCTCTCTCTCTCTCTCTCTCTCTCTCTCTCTCTCTCTCTCTCATCATCATCTCTCATCATCATCATCATCATCATCATCATCATCATCATCATCATCATCATCATCATCATCATCATCATCATCATCATCATCATCATACTCTCTCTCTCTCTCTCTCTCTCATACATATATATATATATATATATATATATATATATATATATATATATATATATATATATATATATATATATATATATATATATATATATATATATATATATATATATATATATATATATATATATATATATATATATATATATATATATATATATATATATATATATATATATATATATATATATATATATATATTAGACCGTAGCTAAAACTAGAAAAGTTTCCGAATCGAATCGTAATAGTGCCGAAAAGTTGCTATTTGTTAATACGAGTTCAGAGAAAAATTTTTTTTTCAAATCGGACAATATCTTTCGTTCGCGCATCGCATTCAAAGTTTACTAATTTAAAGAGAAATTGCATAGATTTACGCAAAAATAGTATATCATCATTTATACTTCGTAAATGATGTCCAAACAAGCAACCAACAACCCCCCCCCCCCCCGTAAATGAGAAATGCCATTTTTAGTTTAAAATATCCAGAATTGTTAGCTTAGTGTGAACACATTGATTTATTTATCTACATTTTTTTAAAAGACAACCTTGGGACAATAAGTAGCCTCCCCCGTTCCCTTCTGTGCAGCTCTTCGCACAGTAGGGACGGCTCACACCCTTCCCAACCAACCAACCAAAAATGGATGTAGAAAATTATTGCGGAATAGCAAACTCTGATTAAGTATAAAATTTAGGCATGGAGAGGTGAGGGTTGTTCTTATGAACCTCTCATGAATCACGCCTCTCGGACCCGTACACTTTTGAGGAGGCTTGTGTTACAAGTTTAACACAGCGCTCCACATCCTTAGTGTGGCATGGAATTTCTGCCAAATTTATGTTCAATGTTGGTTTGTCTTTACTAGTTATTAATTGTGAAATTGTAGTGGAAGAAGGACTTGCTAGAAGTGGTGGACAAGTAAGTTTTGCTGCAGACCAATTTATTAATTCAAAATATTCATTCGCTTCAAAATTTACGTTGGAAACCAATAAGATTCTAACATTTTTGTCTTTTTGCGGGAACTTCTTTGGTTTTTAGAGCTCGATTAAGTCCGAGCTCTCGAAAATGCTCTCTGTCATCAACTACCATCGAGAGAAGATGGGCAAAGAAGGCATTTGTTTGGATGACTTTATGAACTACTGCCTGAACAGTGGAAGCTAAATTTCCGAAATGTATTCTTCCTTTTGTACAGTTTGGTATCGTTTCCATCCTTTTTCAATCAAGCTAACGTGTCGTCCATCCTGCCATCGAAGTACATGCACATCGGACCGTTCATTTGACCCATTACCTTCTTCGTTGCGGTTAGTTTCAATCTACATTTTTCTTTCTCTTTTCTAATTTTGCTCCTATCAACGATAAGAGATTTATCACTATCAGTAATAAGACCTAGATCTTTAAGTACGCTAGCAGTAATAGCAGCTGTGGCTGTGCCAGACACACCAAAGCGATCACTTGTCAAGGCACTTGCTGAAAGTGATAGTCGCATCTGTAAAGTTTTTGAACAAACTGATTGATAAGACAAAGGGCGTGGGGACTGAAAGTCGGAATTATACTTATCATCATTAACTTCAAAGGACGTGTCTGCTTCAGAGTCAATGCTACTACAAGATGGTCCAGGCAGGCTGGTTTGATTTAACTGACGAGCCTTTCTCTGCAACCTTAGTGTAAGCTTTTGACTTTCTTTTGCAACAATTGCGCCAATCTTAACTTGTCTAAGTTGTCTTTGAGCATAAAGAAATTTTATTTCTAATGGAGGTATCTTTCTGTCTTTAGGACAAGTGCAGTTGACAACTGCCGGACTGAGACAAATGCTCGATTTGTCAAAGGTTTTTTCACAAGAATGCAGTGTCATCTCACATTTGCAGGATAATATGTCAAATAATGAGTTTGTACATTGTTCTATAAAATCAGTGTACTTCGTTTGTTTCCCAGTCATGTCTTGTCGCTTGAATTGATCGTGCAGCTGTTTGATCTTTTGAACGACTCTTGTGTGGGAAACAGCTGGAATCGAAGCCTTGGAATAGAAGGACTCAATTTGATAGGCTACAATGTTTGCCACGGCTGTGAAGCTCAATTTTTGACCAGATTCTACTGTCATATTGTATTTCACTTCGTGCCAACATTTAACAATGTCGGCATTAGTGGGCAGAACATTTGTCAGCAGTGGTTTTGGTGCACCAAAAAATGGGCAGTGTATGTTCTTACGTGTAAGAGACATGAATAAAATATTTATAACTATTTAAAGTGAAAGAAGTTAATGCGTGAATTACGCGACTCAAAATGAGATCGAATTGAAAGTTATCAGATAGAGCAACGCTGTTTCGCCAGGCGACAAGCCAGTATATGCATACACCGGAGAGAGTTAGGCCGGCGTCCCATGGAACCGTTTTGCGTTGCATTTTAGCGCAAGCTAATTAGTGCAAAGAAGATGCAGCTGTACTTTTGTCTCTTTCGCACGCGAAAGAGCACGATCGAACATCATTTACGAAGTATAAATGATGATATACGATTTTTCGTAAATCTATGCAATTTCTCTTTAAATTAGTAAACTTTGAATGCGATGCGTGAACGGAAGATATTGAACGATTTCATAAATTGTTTTTTCTCTGAATTCGTATTAACAAGTAGCAACTTTTCCGCACTATTACGATTCGATTCGGAAACTTTTTTAGTTTTCGCTCCGGTTTAATGTGTATATTTTGTATATAGTTTAAATTCTTTTGTTTTGTTTTTCTTTTTTAATATTTTTTTTTATTAACACATCGATAAAATTTCAAATCTTGAAACAATTAATTTGTTAATATGCTTGTTTTTTTTTTGTATGACATTTTTTTGTTTTTGTTTCTTTTTTGTTGTTGTTTTAGTTTACACTTATAAATTTATTGTACACATTGAATATGTTGTATTTAATTTTAAGTTTTCTTATGTTTTTGTTACTTATTACTATTACACTGGACAAGCGGAAACCCAAGAAGTATTTTGTTGTTTGTATGTTGTAGTATGTTGTTTAGTGTAAGCTTTGGTTCTCTTTATTTTAACTTTATCTTCTGAATTCACTCTGCAGCATTTTTTATCTGTATACTTTCAGTTACATTTATTTAGAGTATATATATACCTTTTACATGTAATAGTTTGTTCTGATTTGCCAAGCATCTTGAAACCAGTTGGTTAAGTATTTTAGTATTTATCTCATCTCGCTAATTGACCATGGGTGCAGCTAGGATTTTTTTTCTAGGGAGCACATGGGAGCGTACTGCATAATTTTTCATTTTTAATGACTGGCATGAAAACAGTACACTGTGTGCACTTTTCTAGCGCAGTTCTTCAGTTTTCTAGGCTTTTAGATTTGAAGTCTCGCGGAAACCATCGAGAAACTTAATTGCTCTTGTCTGGCTTTGGGTAAACGTGAACTTATCTAACTGAAATACAAGTATCTAAACCTAGCACAGATTTCAGAAATCGACATGAAATTTATAAAATCTTCAAAAGTGTTTTGGGCACAATGTTTGGAGAAATAAGTAGATAATAAGTAAACCTAAGCTAAGTATAGTGTGAATCAGATATTAATAGTTAATGGAGCAGTGATTTGTTGGCAAGTTAGACATGTCTAAGCAAAACTATCATTCAAAATTCAACATCAACATGTACGATGTGAAAAACTTTCTAACTATTGAGAAACATGTTAATTTGGTGTTTACTTTATGTAGCCATATAAAACGTACTGTACTGCTCCGTATTTCAGCTGTGATGCAGTATTATTAATATAATAACAATAAAATTTGTAACCAAAACGGAAATATGCTTGTTTTCTGTTAGCAGAAAACACTTGCAAATTTGAAAATTTAAAATTCGTAATCTGCATTTTTAATTGTAAAACCGCTCAACTGAAGTTAGTCAGGCTTAGTAGAAATTGTATAAAAACTCAGACAGTTAACCAAAACGGACAGATGGACACGTTCCATAAATTTAACGTGGATTCAATAGTAAAATTCATCTTGGCAAACTTACTAATTACAAATTGATAATCGTCTTGGCACTCATGTAAATGGTATGAAAGTTTCGGTTGTACCGCACTATAATACTGTTCAAAACTGTCTCCACTTTTAATAAATTTTTCTTGCTTTATTCTGTTGTTGCATGTAAGTAATACATATGTCCTAACATTAACTATTGCATAACGTACACATTCCTTTCGAAATTTGGTGTTTTCATTGTCTTAAACGATCTTAGTACCTACTGTCATATTTCTTCTATTAATTTTTTTCATATTTCTGTCGTTCTAACTCGTTTTTACTTACGCTACAATCGAGACCGTTGAGAGAAAAATTTAGCTCCAATGTAATAAATTTAAGAACACCATATCCTAGTGTTCATTAAGAACCCGTATAGGGCCGAGCCAACACCACTGTCCTTTATCTCACTCGGTGGCTTTGGTTACAATACATAATACATTATGTTTAGCGTTCTCAAATGTTTTGAATTGGAAAATACAACTATGTACTATATGTATATGAGATACTGAAAATAAGGCCCCAAAGAATTCAAGCCCAAAAAAATAATGCCTCAAAACAGTTTGCAAACGAAACAACGGTACTTTAGAAGCATTATTACCACAAAGTTTGTTTTAGCTTACCTCTATGTCCTAGCTAATAAATTCATGTCTTTGAACGCATGCCATTCTGTCCTACTTAAAAAAATCATATCCTTTCATTCATTATATGTCCTACTTAACCTAGGACATCGCTCACGACGTACTCAGGCGCTATATGTATGCGTAGATATTAGTATAAGACAGTATTTTCTAGTAATAATGTTGTTTTTCTCGTTCATACTTCTTAAGTGCCGTTATTTTGAATACAAATACTAATTGCTTGGGGCTTTAATTCCACACAGGAGCCTATCTATATTATTTCCATATAAATATATTTTTTTTATAGCGTGCACAAAAATTAATGTAAGCTGGGTATGCATACATAATTCATATTCATATTTAACATGGATAAAGAGTATTCGGAGGCCCCATAAAATATATGTATGTATATTGCTCTATGACACTGTGACACGTGTTTTTAAAGTCATGCCCATTCATCTTTCAGTTTAGAGATAGCTATACGCTCATGGCGACATCATTTGATGCTCACAGTTCACAGATGCACACGGATTTGGACTTTGTGCGAATACAAAAATTACAACCAGAAAAGAAAATTTTTTTTTTAAAGAATATTTTTCCTTGCAAAAACCTTGAAACGTTAAACACTTACAAATTCAGCAGTCCAAAAAAAAAAGGCAAAATGAAGCAAAATTTGGGTTCCCTCTAAACCACTTGCTACGTCTCAGGTCGGACGGACACGCCCATATCAACTCAACTGCCGATGCTGATCAACAATACATATATATATATATATATATATATATATATATATATATATATATATATATATATATATATATATATATATATATATATATATATATATATATATATATATATATATATATATATATATATATATATATATATATATATATATATATATATATATATATATATATATATATATATATATATATATATATATATATATATATATATATACTTTATGTGAACTACCATGCCTCTTTCTGCATGTTACATATATTCGCACAAACTTATTATAACATTTTTAATTTGGTTACAGGGTATAATAAAATAAATCTACTTTTGGGATATATTGACTTTGGTAGCGGTGTTCGAATAAGCGGGAGTGTAGTGCAGTCATGGGCATAATTTTATTAACAAACTCTGCTTTTCACTATCGGGTTACGTTTTATTGAGCTATGTAAGATAACGGTAAATTTTTGTTCTTAAAAACGAAGAAAATGCCTACAAAGTGTGTATGAAATCTCGTTCTGCTGATAATAAAGTTAGCAGACAGTGATTTTTGGTTAGGCACAATGATCCTGACAAAGGAAAATACTGAAAAAGCACGGCTTTATTGTAACATTAATAGATGCCTTGGCTTGTATGATATTTTGGAAGTGTTGTGGTACTGAATCAACCAATGATCGGAGATATTCGGTCGGAATGTCATTCCAAATAAAAGAAATGGTTTATTCTCTGGTTTTATTTAATGACACAGCACACGTTTTCAAATCCATTTAAATAAATCCATACAACTTATCAAATCCATACGACGTATTGAGTTTAATGCCAAAGAATTTTTGATGTGATAACGTCTATTAAATCGATTTACGCGAAAATGCCATGCCCATTATGACGTTAACACGTAAAATTATCTTCCGTAGACCGATTTTACAGACAACCAATTTTGTATACCATTCACACATAGTGTGAAATGGTATTATCAGTTTGTCTGAAAGTTTGTAACGCATTAAAGGAGCCATTGTAGACCCCATAAAGTATATATATTCTTGAACAGCACGTCTTTCTGTCCGTCTGTATGTTGTTGAGCATTTTTGGGGACCAATTTTAATGCTATCCAGTTGAAATAGCAGCACATACACTTCTTTTTATTGCAGTTTAATAGTGTCAATATTGTCCAGCCACGCCCATTTTTTGGGGTAGCCCCCATACAAATCCACCGCCCACTTTTGACTTTTTGTATGAAAAACTTTTTTATTGTAGTCAATATCAACTTAATAATTGATATTTGGGAACTTCTAGTGGTCGTATGGTTGACATATACATTAATGGGTGGTACCCCCGCCCAATATTTGGGGTAGCCCCCATACAAAATTATCTTTGACTTTTTATGAAAACTTCTTTATTAAAGTCAATATTGGGTTGAAATGCGAAATGGTGCCATTTTATAGACAGCTGCTTAAGATATATAGACAAATGGGCTTGGTCCGCCTACTTTTTGGGGTAAAACCCATACAGACCCACCGTGCAGTTTTGTGTTTTTTATGAAAAAATTCTTCATTTAAATCAATATTAGATTGGAATTTGATTTGTGGATTTTAGTGAACAATCGCTTCATATACATATACAGATCGGCGTGTCCCGCCCACTTTTTGAGGTAGTCCCATATAAATCCACAGCTCATTTTTATGCATTTGTATGGAAAACGTCAATATCAACTTGAAATTCGGTATGGCGGCATCATACACATCTACTTCATCGCTTCATACACATCTACTAATGGGCGTGTACCCCCATTTTTTCGGGTGGCCTCAATTGAAACTCTCACTTTTATGTTTTACAATAATATTTAAAATTTCGTGTGAATGGTATTAAAGCTTCGGTTCAACCGAAGTTAACGTTTTTTCTTGTTTTAACTTTACTCCTGCGGCATGTTGCGTTGCAAGGTAAACGATTCCCCCCACTTAGTTCGTCTCGTGATGAGTATGTGTAATCATTTAAAGTGTGCAAATTTTGATTTTGGTTTATGGTACCAGTGATCATCTAAGTCGCTGTAGGCACTGCAACTCCAGAATATAATGGATCCCCTCCACCGTAGCTAACTTTTTGGCAAACTGGAACATTTTTTTGTCTTTGAAGTTGTGGAAGTTTTACATAAATCTTCTTTTTCGATTAATTGTGTTTAAATAAGAATTGTATTTAAATAAGATTTTCGGTCCAAAGAACGTCTCGCCAAAACTGTACTGGCTTGTGGACATGCACCTTAGCGAAAGCTAATGGTTTGAATTTGGTAAATTCTCTAATTGAAGATGTGATGGTGAACTCTATAAAAAAAAACAAATATAAAAATGAAAATAAAGCAAAAAAAAAAAATATTTTTATACTGAACAAAAATGCTGTTGGCGGGGGGATGTTCTCCAGTTCGCTCCCCACAGGATCCGCCAATGCTAAAAACCCAGCCGTTTTACCCATTATTGAAGATTTGTTTTTAAATTTTAAGTGAAGGCATACAAATTAAAGGGTGCAAGGTCAGTTGACCTTCACATGCGAATACTAAAATTAGAAGCTTGTCAAAATAATTGTGCCTGAACAAAAATCGCTGTCGGCTCACATTTTTATCAGCAGAACGAGTGTGCATAAAGACTTTGCAGGTATGTTCTTGTTGATATGCACCTTGTTTGTTTTTAGAAGAAAAAAAAATGTACCGTTATCTCATACAGTTTAACAAAACAAACCGTTAGTCAAAAGCAAGTTTTTTTTTTAACATAATTGTGCCCCTGACTGTTTGTATTTATGTATTTTCTATGTCATTTCCTTTATATTATAGTAATACAATGATATATAGGTATATTGTATATATAGGTAGGTAGGTAGGTAGGTATGTATATTTAATAGGTATTTTATTATTTATTAAGTACATGTACAGAGCGCTTTGGATAGCAAGAATAAATATCTTTTACCATATATAAATGTGTATTTAAATTGTATGTATTTTGCAATTATATATTTATATATTTAATAGAGGTACGCAGTTGAAAACCGTTTCAGGAGACCATTGAATTTGTTCGTAGAGATTTGTATTTGTATTTTGATTTTAGTTTTGCTACTTTTTGATATTGTGATATTATTATTTATATTATTATATGTTAGTAACTTTTAAAGACGACAACTACTTCCCATTTGAAATTGTACTATTTGTATAAGTATTGTTTTGTAGAAATATTTAGTAGTGGTACTTGTAGTTTTGTAGTACAGAGAATAGAGCAGTTTAGCGCATTCTACAATATATGTATGTATGTATTGTATAGGTATATTTTTATATAGATAGTATATATATATATATATATATATATATATATATATATATATATATATATATATATATATATATATATATATATATATATATATATATATATATATATATATATATATATATATATACATATATATAAAAAAAAATTGTATATATATGTATGCATTTGCAGAGTACTTAGGATATAACGCATGAATTGCGCTTGGCGCCTAAACTGCGCTCTTGTATACGCTGCAAATGCTGCAGCTGTGCCGGTGTCGGTGTATGCGATCCGTGTGCAGCTGCCGCTGCTGCTGCTGCTGCTGCAGCGGATGACGAGGACGACGATGGTGAAGAAGATGATGCACTCGCCCCATGTGTTGAATGATGATGATGGCTGGAATGTAAATGATGATGCAGCGGCGTACCGGGTCCATTGTTGCCGATTTGCTGCGGCAACGATTGACGACGACGTCGCAGCGCTGGGCTAAGATTATAAGTGATCTTAGCCTGCGTTAGTAGCTCTTTGAAGACCTGCACATGAAGCAAAGAAAAAAAATTTATATTTGTTTGTTTTCCATTTGAAAATAAAAGTAATTGTTAGTTCTTAAGCTTGCCTGTGTTATATTCTCATTTTTGGCAGCAGATGCCTCGACAAAACCATTCTCCCAGTCAACAGTCACAACAGATTCTGTAGTGGCATATTCCACCTGCAAGAAAAATGAAAGCATATTTTTCTAAATTCATATTTTGAATATAATTTAAGTAAGTAAGTCATTGCAAAAGTCTTCGACTATATAATAAATACGCTGAGCAGATGGAAAATGAGGGTTCGATTACATAGAATGTACTCACTAAGCACCATTTTAGTCTATGTGTGACCTCTATCAAGGGGTCAGCCGGCGTAAACCATATATAATGTATCTTAGTTTAATTTGTTTCCATTCAAATATTTAACTACGAGTTGAATAACTACGAACAAAGAACAACGAAATATATATAAACTTCAGTGAACTCGAAATTTGAACCCTTTGACAGGTGAAAGTGACCCTTTTACCTTCGAATTTTTGCTGGAAAAACTATTGAATCGAATTTCCTCAACAAGGTTTCATTCAATAGGGAATGAACGTGGCTCTCAGAAAGTACATAATTTTCGAAGGCAGATTTACCCTTTTGCCTACCAGATCACCCCAAAGTCGAAATAATTTAACTTTTTCTCCCCCTTCTTCTTGCTACAATATTTTGGAGGTGGGAGGAGCTACAGATCCAAAGGTTTTTTTTTTGTGAAATTGCTAACTTGCGAAAAAAGTCAAATTCATTTTTACCGTTGACGACCATTGGGACATGTAGGTCCCATTAGGGTGGCGACTTTTCACATATATCTTTATTTCATTAGCTAACGTAGAATGCCTAGAATACCCGTTCTGATCATTATCAATCGGTTACCATCTTATCGGTTATATTAACCCTAATACTATATTCATGCTTAACCCTAATACAATATATGACCCTACATACTAACATTTATGTTTACAATATATACATATGAGAATAGGTCTATTTTTTAATCGCGATTTTAGCATTTTTGTATGAACAATTTTATTACCCGAGGGGCCATGAAGAGGGGCGAAGTGGGGTAGGGAGAAGAGCAGCAACGCGCCAGGTACTAACTTATTCATAATAATCACATTTGTTCAATAGTAAATAAAGCAAAAGGTGTCCTTGGGAATTTAATGACCCTTATGCCACTAAACTGCTCTATACTTGCTCGATTTTACAATTTGGCTTCTGTATTTGGAACCCATACTATGCTATTCACAAGGATCGTATTGAGTCAGTTCAAAAACAGTTTCTTCTCTTTGCTCTTAGGAGGCTCAATTGGTATCCCGAAATAAATCTTCTACCCTATCATTATAGGTTAAAACTAATTGATCTCCCAACCCTCTTATCACGCCGTTCTATGCTCTCTGTTGCTATTCTTCATAAAATTCTTATTGGGGAGATTGATTCTCTCTACTTACTTCAGTCCATATTACTAAATGTACCCATTCGGCCAACTCGCCATTTCGTGCCAATAAAATTGCCTTTGCAACCGGGCTCTTTGTTCTATCTATAATAAGTTTTCACCCTATTTTGTTTTTTATAACTCGTGCTTACACTATTTAAAAAACTCACTATTCAATAAATTTGAAAATTTCATTTAGCAACTTCTATTTTCTTTATTTTTGTAATTGCGCCCGCTTGGACCACTACCCAGGCTGTGAGTAGGGACACAATCGGTGAACCTGGCGGCAAAATAAAAATTCATCCGCAACTTCATTTTTCTAGTTATACCATTCACACATAGTGTGGAATGGTATTATCAGTTTGTCTGAAAGTTTATAACGATTTAAAGGAGGCATCGTAGACCCCATAAAGTATATATATTCTTGATCAACTCGACGAGACGAGTCGATCTAGCCATGTCCGTCTGTCTGTCTGTCTGTCTGTATGTTGTTGCGCATTTTTTGAGGAACAATTTGTATGCTATCCAGTTGAAATTTTGCACATACGCTTCTTTTTATTGCAGTTTAATAGATTGACCCGCCACGCCCACTTTTTGGGGTAGCCCCCATACAAACTCACCGCCCACTTTTGACTTTTTGTATGAAAAATATTTTTACTGTAGTCAATATCAACTTAATAATTGATATAGTAACTTAAAGTTAATATTAGGTTGAAATGCAATGTGGTGCCTTTTTATGGTCAGCCGTTTAATGTACATAGACTAAAGGGCGTGACCCGCATACTATTTGGGGTAGCTCCCATACAAACCTATGGTCTACTTTTGACTTTTTGTAAGAAAAACTTCTTATTAAAGTCAATATTAGGTCGATATGCGATATGGTGCCTTTTTAGAGACAGCCGTTTAACAAAGCGTGGCCCACCCACTTTTGGGGTAGCCCCCATTCAAACCCACCGTGCAATTTTGTGTTTTTTATGAAAAAATTCATTTAAATCAATATTAGCTTGAAATTTGATTTGGTGGATTTTAGTGGACAAGCGCTTCATATACATATAAAATGGGCGTATTCCGCCCACTTTTTGATGTAGTCCCAAATAAACCCACAGTTCTATTTTATGCATTTGTATGGAAAACATTAATATCAATTTGAAATTCGATACGGCGGGATCTTACACATCTACTACATCGCTTCATACACATCTACTAGTGGACGTGTACCACCCACTTTTTGGGGTAGCCTCTATTTAAACTCCCACTTTTGTAATATACAATACTATTTAAAATTTCGTGTGAATGATAGTAGAGCTTCGGTTCAACCGAAGTTAACATTTTTTCTTGTTTTAAGTTAGTTCAGTTAATGTATAAACTTAACATGTTTATATTAAGCGACTATTTTATACGAGTATATTCAGTTGCAATTTTAAATAAATAAAAAAAAGAAGTGAAAAAAAAGAATTGCTCAAAATAAGGAACGAAATTTTTACAAATTAAAAAAAAAAATAAAAATTCGGAACGCTTTATTTTTTCTTGCATCTTTGGATTGTCCTAGAGATATTGAGCATGTTTCCAACAACAAATTTCATGAAAAAGAAGCAGACAGAGTCAAATATGCTAAAGTTGCTAGAAACGCCTACGTGGAAACACGGTGCAACGCGCAAAGCGAATGCGAATATGGCGCTTGCATATATATGAGGTAATGTATTGATTTGGAAATTTTTGTATTATACTTTTAGGCAGTAAAAAATTCACTGCTATAGTTCAGAGCAGTTTCCGTCAAAATTTCGAGCAAGACAAAAAAAAAAAAAAAAAATAAAAACTTTTGGTTATGTGTTGTCAGTATAACAGTGTTTATATAAGCTGGGCCCTATGACTGTATTCGATATAATTGCACGCCTATTTGGAATTTTGACAAGTATTTTCTTCTATTTTTCCATGGATGATTTGTTATTCAACTTGTGTAAGTGAGACGGTGAGAAAACACATGAAAAACGCAACATATTCGCATAAATTTGTAGCTCAATGATCTGTTTTTTTTTTTTTTTAATTTCTCTTTATTCTATCTTTAATCTATCTGCAGAGTAGAAATCGGATGAAGCGATATACATACATATGTGTTATATAGCATTAAATCTATATAGTAGTTTCGTTCAGTCTGTCAATGCAAGATTTCGGCAATTTTTTTTTACTTTTTTTTTTTTTTAATATGAAAACTAACGCCATGCCTTTCTTGTCTTACAAATTGACAGCTAGTAGTGATGACGACGATGATAGTTGTCAAAACGAACAATACCTTTGTGAAAAAAACAAATCTTCCAAAAACGGCTCGATAAAAAAAATAGAAAAACAGAACGGGCTTGTAAAAGACTTTTCAACAGTGAAAAAGTCGAAGATATTTACTGGTAAAAACGTGCAACTGCATTGTGCCGCGGTAAAGTCGAAAAAAAATCGTAAGTTCACTGGTACATCAACATCCGCGCCAACCGAAAAGACGTGGACGGCTCCAACGACGAACGACGACGACGACGACGACGACGCCGTTGTTCAATATAGGCCCCGGCGTCATCCTTTGCCACCGATTGGCGCAGAGCGCGCATTACGCCGTGCATTGCTAGCACAGAACTTACGTACACCGTGCCATCAGCCATCAGCTTCGGCGCAGCATACTTCAATGTATGGGCGCAGCGCATCTGATAAGCTGCAGCAGCTTGACATGGACGACAATATTCCCAGTACATCGTATAGTGCATTTTTGAAAGATGCTGACTTGAGAACACCGCGTCAACCGCAGGATCCTAAATATCGCTTTAACTGCACAGCGGATGGTAAGTGTTCTAACGCTCCGTTCGCGTATACGTACGAATGTACATATATAATTCATAATAAGTTCTTTTGCTAGAATACCGTAAGAATGCTGAATTCATCGATACTTTATGGCATGCCATACCGTCGGACGATGAAGAAACAAAGCTGGAAATTGAGAGCAATTGGGATGTTTGGATTAAGTCGCGCAACATTGAAGGTGAAAATCCCTTCATGCTTGAAATGAATCGCTCGTTACGCAATGAGATTTCCGTTGCGGATGCACTAAGCAATTGTAAGAAACTGTTCGCCGATTCACGTCACAATCCGTATTTGTTGTCATACGGTTTAACGTATGAATACTTTCCGAGGAAAAAACCAGATTTTAACGAATTTGAGCATTCGGATAAAGAACCTTTTGCAATGGTATGTCAAATTAAAAAAAAAATAAAATTGTTATTTTTTTTTTTTGTCAATTTCAGTTTAACACAAACTCTATAGACTATATTGTAGCCTTCAAAAAGTAGTACCCCTCAGATATAATACACTTGTGGTAACGCTTTTTACAATCTTGTGATATGCGCTCGTCTAACGATGTAGCCTTTATTTCCTAAATAGTAGCACAACGCCGTCCTTTCATATATCTTTTCAGTTTTAGGAACGAGAAAAAGTCGTAGGGGCCAAGTTTGTCTAATACGGTGGTTGAGGCATAATGACGGACAAGCAACAATGTGTGAGCAGGTGAATTATCGTGATGCAAGAGCAACGAATTGTTTTGCCACTAATCCGGACGTGTTCTTCGTATTGCTTCACGCATAAATTCAATGTATTTTTCCTTCTTGGCCGTACGGCCTTCTGGCAAGTATTCACGATGCACCACGCTATTGTAATCGATGAAAACATTGCGTAAAACCATTCACATTTGACCGAACTTGGCGTGCTGTTTTCGGGCTTCGCTCTTCTGACCGCTTCCATTGAGATAATTGGGTTTTGGCTTGAATACGGTGGCTGAAGCATGATTACGGTGTTGTTTTTGACTAAAAAAACCATGCACAAGCAAGTTTAAAATTTAGCAATTTCGAAACAAACTTTGCTGCCACACGTTTCATGCCAAGCGATGTGGCGACATCCTTAGCAACTTCTCAAGTTGACAATTCACCATAATTTCACTTGGCATATATTTTATATTTAATAAAAAACTGTCGGTCTTTTAAGTAGCTCTGGATATGAGGCCATAGTAATTTAAAGATAGTGTTTTTTTAAGCTTGTGCAGTATGTCATTAATTTAATTTTATTTTTCACACAAATTTTAATACAGACTCGCTGATCCATTTTTTTCGATAGCAAAAAATTGCCAAGCACATCAAAACATTTCTAACTTTTATAACTGCCAAAATCAAACTAAAAGTCCACAATGTCTGTTCATGTCAACCTTTTTTTGGAACATGTGTACCAAAAAAAAAAAAAATCGAACATCGAATCTTCGAATCTTCGTAGACCGCGAAATTTAAAAAATTCACCTAGTTTTTTTGTACACACCCCGTAGTCGAATTATCGGCGTAAGCAGCAATTCTCATTGGCTCACTTGTTTGTGTAGGGTACGAAACTCAATACACTGCCATGTGGTACTCTATTACATATCCTTGTGACAGTGGAGTGAGCAACTCCACATCTGATATAGAACCTTCGCTCTTAAAGGTATTATCGATTAAGTAGATATAGTAACTGTTTTGCTTTCTAAAGGAGACCTTTATGTCACGCGCGTTCAAACTAGTGTTGAGCGATATTTAACTACCTGTGATTTAATCACGGCGACTGAATAATCACTGATATCAGTTGTTTCTTACTGGTGCCACTGTGATTTACGGCGTATGAGTAACAAATGCTATCACCGTATCAAGTTGATCCATGATATATTACTGGTACGCATGGAATTACAACATCAATCGGCAACTGATATTAGTGATTTTTCAGTCAGTGACACGCTACGCCGTCAATTACAATATCGAGTGGGAACTGATATCAGTGATTTTTCAGTTGCCGTGATAGAATCGGAGGCATTTAAATAAGATACCATCTTCCCGCCTCAGTTACTAAGATTTTTTTAAGCAGTGCTTATGTTATGCTAATATATAACATATATATATATATATATATATATATATATATATATATATATATATATATATATATATATATATATATATATATATATATATATATATATATATATATATATATATAATATATATATAACACTCTCCTCTTTTGTTTATGCCATTTTAAGCCAATCCTCTCAAGAAAATGGCACAAAAAAGAAGATATTCCAGAAACTGATGGCGGTTTCCTGAAGTATGGAATTAGTCCCAAAGAATTGTAATGAGGATATGCCACTTGGTCAATCCCGGGAAGGATTATGTGGCATATACATGTTTCAATGGGTTTTTGGAATGGGCGCTGCAATCAGCAATGGTTGGCACTAGAATATATACAAATCTGATGACTACTTAAAATTCCATGTTCCAGCCTCAATTCCCAAAATCTTTATACGGAGCCAATATTATGTTGCAGGAGCCCAATTATACCGACTATCTGCCCCACTCTCCTCTGGTTTACGGAAATTGAATTCGATGAATACGATGGCGTTTGTTGCGCCCTTTAACGGAAAATATTAAGCTGTTAGGGAATGCTAATAGATGGCGCTAGATAGACCCAATGTTTTAAAATCTGCCAGCTGCATTCTGTAACTGTCAATAGATGGCGCTGTCTTGTGTCAAAAATTTCACGGTGTCTACACTAAGTTCGAAAAGATTAGTGAAAATACTAAAAATCGAATTGATCGAAGTTCTTTGGCATGGTTAATCGAAAAAAGTCGAAATTTCCATTGTATCGAGTAGGACGATAGATGGCGCCCCTGGTGGTAGCAACCAAAATATCTTCTCTAGAAGATCGTATCGGTAGATCATAGGTTTGTGAAATGTATTTTGCTTGTAGGCTACTTTTCTGAAGTTTCACTTCTGCCGTGTGTGAATAGCACACACACACACTTTTTTTTTGCTTTTCATAGTTATAGCGATCATTTTTATAGTGATCCAGTTCCAGTATCAGTTCAAAAGTACGGTGATTTGAAAATAGCAGTCACGATAATTACTGCTACTTAAAAATCACTCCTCTCATCTCTAGTGTAAACGCGAATGGTTGACATTTGGTAGGGCTCTACAGCATATCACTTTGGGGTATAAACAGTTTAACTTCGGTGAAACCGAAACTTCAATACTCTTCACAAGCATCAAAAACACCGACATACTTTAAGTATGAAGACCAAAATTAAACCGTAAAACACTCAGAGCTCTACAAAAAATTATAAGTTTGATTTAAAAAAAAAAAACAATTTTTCTTTTCAGCCTTACGAGCAGCAGCAATTCGAATCGACGCGACTAGATCAAAACGATATCGTTCCGCAACAATTTTTGCCACAACCAACGCCCGAGAAAACGGATGCATCGGCTGCATCGGATGAACGTCTATCGAATTTGTACAAATATCTTATAAGCTTGGACGAATTCTATTTGCCACCGGTGCAACACGTGACGCAAACGACAACAATGCCAGAGACAAAAGCCAGCAACGTTATGGAGGTAGGAAAGGAACAACACGCAGTATACGAGCCATTGTCAACTGCTCCGGATGAAGCCTGTCAATTTAGCATGGATTTTGTATATAGCGGAGATGTGTCGGATGATTTTATACAATTCGGAACGGTGACTAAAACTCTGTTGAATGAAATTGGGTACTCTAAACCTAAACATGATCTACGCGGTGCGGCAACAACATCGTCGTCATCATGTATTACAACATCGAAGTTTTCTTCGCAAAAGTTCCAGCGTGAAGTCAAGGGTGTTACGCGTGTGTTAGTAAATGATAATGTACCAGAACAGACACCACACCGACAACAGATATCACCGCGACGTGGTCAACATTTTTTGCACGATACCCGAATTAAGCGCCGACGTACGACGAATTCCATTTCATCGTCACGAAAGCGGCGCCTTGATTTTTTCAGACCAAAAACAACAACAGGAGCGACAGCTTCATCTCGACCGTCGACAAAGGCGTTCATATTGCCGGCGTCAACACAACCAATGCATACGCAATTGGAACGCAATACGTCCGTATTTTATGTTCCCGAATCACCACCAATTGGATTTGAAAGTAATGGTATTCCAATCGGACAACAACAACAGTCACTACAACAACAACAGCAACCGTTTTTACGAGTTGAAAACAACAACACCAACAGCAATGATATCACTGTCACTGGAAGCAATTCAACAATGCCAGCCGTTGGACAACACTATTGGCATTCAAATGCTTTGACTAACTATATGTATTTCAACGAGTATCAGCGCCAACTAGCCCTGTATCATCAATATTCACTAGCAATGAAAATACAAAATTTGCTACCTACGGCAGAGATGCAGGAGAATTTCGTGCAGCAACTAACGCAGTATCAGACACAATTGCAACAGCAGATACAGCAGCAGCTAAATAGACGCATACAACAGCAACAATCGGCTGCAACAATACTGGATATAACAACATCAACAACAACAAATGCAAGCAATACGGATATTGATCAAGATACATCTCAATCGAGCGGTACTAACATTGGCAACTATAATGCTGACAATATAGTAAATTGCGGTAATGCATCCAGTAGCAGCAACAGTAACAGCAATAAGAACATTGACAATGCTTCGAATAGCAACAGCAGCAGAAATATTACCAGCGATAATACAAACTCACAGTCGATCGTAGAGCAAGTGTTGCATCTGCTTAATATGCAAGTGCAGCAATATCAGCAGCAGTTTGCTGTCGCCATTAGTACATATGAGAATTTGATGTATGCGCAGATGTTGCGCCATCAAGCAATGGTTAATATGGCATTCAGTGCGCTGCATCGCCAGCAGTACCAACACCAACAGCAGCAAGACCAACAACAACAACAAGAACTGCACCAGCACCAGCAGCAGCAGCAGCACCAATATCAAGAGCAGCAGCCATATCTAGAGCAGCAGCAGCAGCAATACCAAGAACAGCAGCCATATCTAGAGCAGCAGCAGCAATATCAAGAGCAGCAGCCATATCTGGAGCAGCAGCAGCAATATCAAGATCAGCAGCAGCAATATGAAGATCAGCAGCAATATCAAGATCAGCAGCAATATCAAGAGCACCAACAACAACAACAACAACAACAACAACAACAAGAGCAGCAACAGTCGCCGGTAGGTCGAAACAATTATTCACGACGCACACATATGCCAACACGTTATTTTGGTCCATCGTCGCAACGTCTCGATTCCAGTACGGGCATGCCACACAGTCATGCTGAAGCCACAATGATGCCTACATCATGGCCATATCGTCTACCGATACAACAATTTTCCAATCACTTCAATAATAATGATAACAATGACAATATATACAACGATTCAAATATTGAAAACCAGAACAACAATATTAATTGTGATATACCAAATTGCGAACAACAATTGTCATACGACAACAATGTACAAGTTAATCAACAATCTTTTAACAATTCTGATTATGATTTATCTACTAACGATACTAGCAATGTCAATTTTACAAATCCCACCGGTTCGGAAATTGATTATGCAAACAATGACATTTCTTATATAACCAATGGCAATACAAGTGCATATTCTCAACACACAAATTATACAAATGCTAAAAATATTTGGGAAACAAACCCATATGTCACTGATTTCGCTCGTGGTTATACTTTGGAGGAAGTCAACAATTTAGAAGATAATGAAATTCAAGAAAACGAAAATGAAGTAGAGGAGGAAACAGAGACAACAGAAGAAAATATTTTTACTTCTAATACCATTCATGGTGACGATACACGTTAATGAGGTAACAAATCAATCAACCTAAAAATTTATACAAAAGGCAAACTTTTAAAACAATTTGGCTGAAGCAAATGATCAGAAAAGAAGCAAAAATATCAAAAATAGAATGGTTAAATGGCACAAGACATTACAAAAATAGGCTACATTTCCGACACACACTAACAAAAAAAAAAAAAATTTTAAAATTTAAAAAAATAAAAAAAAAAACCAAATTTAACACAAAAAAAAAAAAAACAAAAAGAAAAAGAAAAGCAAGAGACCGAGAGAATTTCAAACAACAAACGATTTATTAGTTTTCATAAAATAAATTATGTATTCAGTATTTAATAACATGTATAAACGCAATTTGGCGGTACTATATCTCTCTTTTCCGATACCCTCTTTCAATACCACAATTTTCAATAGAAATACTTTTTGGCTAATGTTCTTGCAAATTGTATGTTTGTTTATATAATAAATAATTCAAATAAAAATTAATATAAATAGAAATTGTTTACATTTAAATTATAATGTTGAAGTAGGTACGACAGGGTGTTCCAACAAGAGTGCACAATTCAAATTTGGCGAATTTTCCTTTTCCTGTGCAAGTGGCAATTGCAGTTTTTGCCAATAGATACAAATTTTGGGATAACCAGTGGAAAAATGTTATATTTAGCGATGGAAAAAAGTTTAATTTGGATGGTCCAGATGGTCACCGTTATTATTATCGCGATATTCGGAGTCCAAAAAAAGTGCACGTGTCCAGAAATTTCCACGGAGGGTCTTTAATGGTATGGGCTGCCTTCGGATATAATGGAGTCTCCGATGTGTTTTACGAGGGGTACTATTTATATTTCGTGAATAGCAAATAATAACAAACATTTTTAAATGAAAATTTCTTTATTGTTTTTCAAAATATTCTCCTTGGTGATCAATAAACTGTTGCATTCGTTCAAATCATTTGTCATAGCAGGTCAGCGCTCGTAAATCGTTGACCACGCAGTTTACCTTTGATACTCGGGAACAAGAAGTCATTGGGTGCCAAATCAGGACTGTACGGAGGATAAGTCATTAATTCGGTGTTTTGACTGCTCAAAAATGTACTTGTTTGAAGAGATGTGTGAGAGCTCGCATTGTCATGATGGAGAATGATTCGTCTTTGGCGGTTGGTTTTACGAATTTCTCCGAAGACTTTCGGCAACAAATGGTCCTGTACCACTCAGAATTGACCGTCCTACGTTGCTCAAGCAGAACAGTGGTCACACGACCCATTCGGCCGAAGAAACAGGCGATCATTTGCTTCGCTTCAACTTCATATTTAGGTAAACCTAAATCTCGTACAAGATCATTGAGTTCTGCTCGGCTAAATGTTTCCGAGTCTTTTGTTTTCCCATCTGGCATATACTCTTCGTCCTCGGAACTTTCGTCTTCGGAGACTTTTTCTTGCACTTCTTTTTCTTTTTGCACTTCCATCTCTTCAGCAGCCACAATTTCATCTACGACTTTTGTTTTCTGAGGTTGGACAGCTGATGAAACATTAGAACGATCCGCGTATACAAAATTTTGTTCATTAACATAATTTTTGCAATTTTTAGCAATTTTCAAGGATTTTTTGCAATTTACTTTTATTTAAAACGGCTTATAGTCTAAATAAACTTCAGATTCAGATTCATGGGATAAATACTTGAAAACCAAAACACCAAATTTTTGCGACAATAAAACCAACTCTTTGGCAATGAACTTTTCGTCAAAAATAACTGCAATATTGTGAACAGCAAACAATCTAAATCCGGCTTTAACATTGTAAAAAAAAGCGAAATTTACGCTGCCGATTTTTCTAAATCATCTTCACCGATGAACAACCAAAAATTAAAAACCCGCGTGATCGATGAGAAACGAAGAGCAATTATCTGGTGCGCACTGAGCTCAAGGCCGAGATCAAATGCGTCATCGGTGAGATTTATTTATTTATGATGGGGACATATAAAACCTGCGACCTAAAAGGTCTATTGTGTATCCCACTGTTGAATGAATCTTAAAACTTCTCAGTTGCTCCTTTCTAATAAAATGATTACCTAGCATCTGCAATCTGCTTCTAGCTTCACATTCAGCAAGAATCTCCTCTTCGTGGTTACAGAAACTGCATTTGGGTGAGTTTTGTATTCCCAAAACATATAAATGTTTCTTTAGTCTACAGTGGCCTGTTAGCAGTCCTGTTAGTATTCTTAGTTGGTTCCTACCTAGTTGGAGCATAGTTTTCGATCTGGTCGCGTTGTAACCCCCTAGAAGTAACTTTGCTTGTCATAGTCCTTGGCTTGTAGCCCAGTGTTGTTCTTATATCCTTCTTCTCCTTGCGGATTACTTCCTAGGGCGGATTGAGTCCTAGGGCCTACAACTCCTAGGCCGTCTTCCGTTAAGGATTTTTTACCGGCTCATTGATGATAAAACTCCGATCAAATATATTTCTTTATGTCATTTCAACTCTTGGCATGGACATTAGGGATGCACTCTTCGTCCATGTATGGAGACCTTTCTGACAGATCTCCGAGGTAACTTTTTTTCCATGGACTGATAGTCTTATAAGTGAGATAGAATCACATCTTTGTCGAAATATCACAGTCAATTTCATGAAAAGAGTAAGAGTAAGGGTGTTCAGATTTGCGGAGGCCATTTGCCGGATATTTTATTCCATAAATAATCGGAATATGCCTACTTAACAAAGCACGTTGTCATTCTCTCTCTCTCTCTCTCTCTCTCTCCCTCTCCTTCTCCCTCACTCTCTCTCTCTCTCTCTCTCTCTCTCTCTCTCTCTCTCTCTCGTTCGACTTAGCTAACGAAATTCAAAACCAATGAAAGAGGAATTTTGTTTGTAAAGCACTAAGCTGTCATAAAATGGCTACCACAGCGCTCTGAGATTACTTTTAGTTAAAAATTATTAATCGACTAGGTGTGATTGCTTTAAATAATTTAACTGGTGAAAAAACCGTCAGGCGTAGATTTTGAAAACTGTGATGCTAGTATATGCCAAGCAGGGAAATACCACTTTTATAATATTAAAATAGCTAGCAGAAATAGTGTTTTATCTATATTTTTATGGTGTTTTGCATTATTTCTTCATTCGGTCACTCTTTATACAAAAAGTAAATTTGTGCACAATAAAACTAGACAATTAAAGACAATTGTTTTGGCATGTCCTGTGCAAATGTTGAATACACTCAATGCATCCTTTTTTTAAATGCTTTTATCTATTGATTCTTTCTATTTTAATAAAACATAAACAAAAGTCAAGTGTGACCTATACGAGTCGATGTGAAAAATATTGCTGTATGTATATAGCTATCCCTTTCGTAAAGTGTCATAAGGCTTTTAGTTGTTTTAGTCTATATCATCTAGTAGTAAGTAGCATTATTGTATCTTTTTTATCGAATTTATCAGTTTATATTGTTCCAGCGCTTATTGTTTGTAAATTTTCTCAGAACTTTTTATGTCGAACAAGAAACCAATCAGACAATAAATTGCAATTGCAAAAAAGTTTGCAAAAAACAAAAAAATAAGATAAAAAGTAGTACAAACAAAAAAATGAAATACAAGTTGCATTATATCAAACAATTTTTATTTACGTCACTTTGTTTTGTTCTCGTTTTAAATACCCTTCGTATTAAGTGTGGGTAAGGTATCATCAGTTCGTTCGAATATCGGTAAGATCTGTATGGCAGTTGTGAAACTTGTGCGAGCGAAATAATATATCTATATATGTTTATAAATAGGCAATCGCAAATAATTCACAGCCTTTTTAACCCTCTTAAACACAACATATTCGCTTCGTTTTTTTTTTAGGAAGAATGTGAAGAGGAAAGGTTAGTAAAAACCAGGTAACGCCCTCGGCCAATCACAAAGAGTCTCTCACAAATCTCTCTCTCTCTCTCTCTCTCTCTTAGCTCTCACAATTTGGTATAGCTGTTACGATTCATATTGCTCACTTATTGCCGCTATATTTCTGAGTGGTTCTTAGAGTGTGTGTTTCTGAGTCATAATTTGTACAGTGTACCCAAATACAACACCAATGCAAAGTAACTAATTCAAATTTTTGTTTCTCTTTAGCAGCCGAATTGGGAATACGTACGTTCGTATGTGTGTGAAAACACCATTCAGTAGTTTTAGTATAATATTAAAGATATGGTAATTCACCGTTAACCATATACATGCAAGATGGGCTCTTTGGAGAAGTCCACATTAGTGGTGGAAATTATTGCTTGCCATTCACTTGGGAATGGTCAAAAAGGATTAATTTGCAAGAGGCCTAAGCAGCTCACAAACGTCCGTCAGTCACGTATATCCTGGGTAGCATCGCAACATCAGTTCTGGGGTGAGTCAATTGTGAGAAGGCAACCTCCTTTAATTATGGTTTACTGCACTGGGCTCGGTTCTCTCAACTTGTTTATTTGTTTCTTATTTGTTGTACAAATATTGTGTGAAATAATCTGAAAAGAAGGGTATGACGCTTTTGGTTCTACCAAAGTTAACACTTTATGTTTTTCATATCTTGAATTAAAAACGTAGTTAGTTCAGTTCACAATTTCTCATTTATTGTCTTAAAATGCACTCCTTAGACCAAATAAAATATATACTAGCATGTTATCGATCTCAATGGAGAAGTCACCCCACTTGGAGATGATGAACAGAATTATGCCGTCCATAGAGAAGTATAGCATTCCTAGAACCACTAATTGGTGATAGTTTTCTTGTAGAGCCACTAGACTATAACATGGTCGACTCAGTTATTAAAAAGCTGAAGTATAACAAAGCGGTAGGCTCCGATGTGCTGCCAGCGATGAATGCATGCTCAACGATTGCCAGAGGGCGTTACCTGGTTTTTAACGACCTTAGACGCAATACATTAGAAAAAAATTACATTCGCCTGCGCTCCTCTTCACATTCTTCCCAACAAAAAAAAAAAAAAAAAAAATCAAGCGAATATGTTGAGTTTAAGAGGGTTAAAATGGGTATGAATGATTTGCGCTTGCATATATAGACTATCTCACTTAGTTTCTTAGTTTCTATTAATATGTATCTTTTTTCGCAACATAAGCATTATTTTCCAGCACCAATCAAGCACAACATTTATAGCAACAGAGTACAGTGGCGTAGATAGAGCTGAGATAAAGATCCACCTGAGATGGGTCTTGTTCTCCCTATGAGCCACTTTTTCTCCCAATGAGCCAAAACTGTGATATCTGCATTATCGACTATTTTATCTATCAATTTTACGAAACGTGGTCTATTGGGTCTTTGCGGCTACACGAAGGATAAAGTCAACGTAGATGATCCAAACACAAAATGTCATCTGAAATATGGTCAAAAGAGTCGAGTTGCAGGGAACTAATCGGGGAAAGAATTTTCCATAAATAATCCTATTGTATGGCCTTTCGAACTATGGAAGAGCGATAATTCACTACAAGTGATTTTTCATGGTAAATGAAAAATCGCAAATAGCAACAGTGATGAATTGTGAAAATATTGGTTAATTGATTTCACAGCTCTATGGTGAATTCACGGACAGCAGTGAACTATTTTTTACAGTACTCTCTCTCTACAGTGAATTCGCAGCCATAAGTTTTTGCAAAATACTATAAGAGTGGACAAAATTTCTTAACAAATTGCTTTCTTAAAAGATAATAAACGGAAAATAAAATTTGTAAAAAGAAAAGTGAAATGTGGTAGTATAATTACTGAATGCTGTCCGATGGTAAACTAACAAACCGCGAACAATTTCACGTCAGATTAGCAATTAAAATATAGCTTTAGTAGATGTTTTTTGGTTGTTTCTCGTATACAGTCAACCTTATTGTAAAAAATGACCTAAAATCGTCTTTTATTGATAACCTTATAGGCAAAGTCAAGGAGATTGTAATTCATTTTAAGAGAAGTACTTCGGCTGATGAAAAGCAAAAGTAAATATCTTAATGTATCGACACCAAATGAAACTCTCTATGAAGCTCCTTAAAGAAACATAAATACCCTAATTTATCCAGTCTTCTTTGGTATTATCAGCAGCTTGCGAAAGGAATGTTTCAAAAGGTTGTATTGTTCTTTGTGAGAGGAGAAGAGTGCACCTAGATGAGGCTGAAATGCTTTTATTTTTAAATGCAAATAAAAAAAGCGTATGCGTCCCTCGTTGTGTACGACAGTATGTGTTTGCATATTACAGAGGTATAACGTGTTTCATATTTTTTTTCGCTGTATTAACCTGTACAAAATGGCTTCGAGAAGTTGTAAGCGAAACGCAGACTCGTTTTGCTATATTTGCGGCGAATTTATTAAAGTGAGAGAGAAAAAGTATAATTTAAGTAGAAAATTAAAGATTTGCGAGGTATATCAAGCTTACTTCCATCTATCTGTAAAAATCAAGACAAAAAATGGGCTCCACATGTGTCATGTAACTCTTGCAGATACATTCTGGACGGTGAGTTTATTTTTATTTATTTTTATAATAGTATTATAATAATATTTTATAATTTTATAATACGTTACGTTTTATTGTAGGCTGGTACCGAGGTGAAAAAAGAGCAATGAAGTTTGCAGTGCCGAGAATTTGGAGGGAACCCAGTGTTCATCACACAGACTATTATTTTTGCATTGTGAATCCACTCAAAGATAAAAATTCAAAGAAAACATCCTGATCTACCATCGACATCCGCTCCAATACCACATATAGAAAAAAGTCCTGTACCTGCTTCGCCTGTGTTGAAAAACGACTCTCTCCAGGCAGCTATCAATCACGAAGTTCATCTGTATCCGTACATTCCGAATTCGTTCTTAAATCTGAACGAAAAATACCACACCTCATCTACTCTGAAGATCTCAATGACTTAATAAGAGACTTAAATCTACCAAAAAGTAAAGCAGAGCTATTAGCATCGCGGTTAAAACAATGGAATTGACTTAATTCTGATGTTCGAATATCCCATCAAAGAAAACGTCATGAAGAATTTTCTTTTTTCTTCAGTAAGGAAGATGGACTCTGTTTTTGTCATGACGTGAAAATTTTATTTGAAGAAATTTGTATTCCATGTCATACAACTGAATGGCTCTTTTTTATTGACAGCTCAACAAAAAGTCTAAAAGGTGTTCTACTACACAATGTGAACAAATTTCCATCTATTCCATTGGCACACTCCGTCCATCTCAAAGAAAATTACGACAGTATTAAAATGCTATTAACTGCAATTAAATATATGGAATACAAGTGGAAAGTTATTGGAGACTTCAAGATGGTGTGTTTTTTGACTGGAATGCAAGGTGTATATACTAAATACTCCTGTTATCTTTGTCTGTGGGATAGTAGAGATGATGCCGCTCACTACCGCCAAAAACATTGGCCCGTACGTACTGAGTACGAAGTGGGAAAATGCAATTGTCGATCTTAAAACTATATTAATGCCGCCATTGCATATTAAATTGGGTCTTATTAAACAATTTGTAAAGACCGAAGGTTTCAAATATTTGAACAGTTTTTTTTCCAAAGCTTTCAGAGGCGAAAATGTAAGCTGGAATCTTTGCAGGTCTTCAAATAAAACAAAATTATGGATTGTGATATTTTCCCGGAGTTACATAGCAAATAGGAGAAAAAAGCCTGGAACAGTTTTAAGGCAGTAGTTCATGGTTTTCTTGGAAACCATAGAGCTGAAAATTATGAAGAGCTGATCACTGACATGATTACGAATTTTTTCATCATCGGATGTAGAATGTCTCTAAAGATGCACATGTTACATTCTCATTTGGATAAATTTAAAGATAATATGGGATCTTATTCGGAAGAACAAGGGGAACGCTTCCATCCAGATTTAATGGAATTTGAGAGACGTTACCAAGGCCAGTATACTAAAAGCATGATGGGGGACTATATTTGGGGGTTAATAAGAGAAACTTCTACTGAACATGAGAGGAAAAATAAAACTGTTCATTTTTAAACATTTGGACTCTATTTCAAAAGTTCTATTGTAAGAATGAATCATAAATGGATGTTCATATATTACGTAGACGTAGATATGGAAATTTTTAATTTTTCCATTTTTTACAAATAAAAGCAAATTCAGAACTATTTTTTGTTCTTATTCTTATTTCTAGGTATAAAAGCAATACAAACAAGGTATGTATAACCCGTGAGCAAAAATGCTGTAGACCAGTGTAATCAAAGGAGAAAGGAATTCGGAACATGCACAAATCACAGCTTAAGTGCCAGTGTGCTAATTGGTACGTTGTGAAAATCACTACGTAAAATCACCGAACAGTGAAAAATCACAGTGAAATGAAAATAGCAATCACCGTATATACCAATATAGAACGTATATGGAATATTTAGAAAAAAATCGTATCATATATAAAACAAAGTACCACACGTTTGAATGGAACACGCTTTATATAGGGTGTAGCTTCTATATAAACCAACCACGTACTTTTTATGGTAATTTATTTCATTTATTAGGTCTTCACAATAACAATAACACTTAAAACACAGAACAGAGATTTCAAATCATCACTATGTGTGTTTGTGTACATGTGAAGAATATAAAAACTTCGGTTTTACCGAACTTAATGATTTGTCTTCCTTTTTTAATAATATTGTAGCACAAAACACTTGTCGAAGTTGTTCATGAGAGAATATTGCGAAAAACTTTCAAATGCAGTTTGCAAATAATAAATAAAACATAAGAAATGAAAAGAAATGCAAAACTTTTGCTTGCAATTCGCCCTCAAGGGTCTAACCGATTTTGTGCACATCGATAAAAAAAAAAAGATAAATTTGTATACTCTTAATCATAAAATACAACAATGGACAATGTGAACAGTAGGATGCAAGTAATTTTGTAAGAAGACAAGCACTGTGCATATATGGCTTCGGTATTTAAAGAATTGTGGACCGATGTTGCTGCCAATTCTGCGAATTGTGTAAAACTTGTACAAAACATATTTTAACAAACTCGTATTACAGAGTGAGTGCTGCGGTTAACCAATAAAAATAAAAAGAAGAGAGGAACAAAAACCTTTTATAAATATAGATATATAATAAGTAGAGATACGTAAATATATGCACAAAGTGTATTTTGAGATTCAATTCTCGAAGTCTCTCTCTCTCTCTCTCTCTCACTCTCGTTTACAATCTCCTTGTCAATGTTATCAATATAAACCGCTTGCTAATTATGCAGCACTGAAATGCGACAGGAAAAATAGGCAATATAGTAGTATGCCAAAGAAAAGTCAACTTAAATAAAGAAAAACCCATTTCACTTTTCGACTAATGTCTCCAGTGGCAGCTTCGCTGTGTAATTTGGCATGTCATCTGACAACGCATCGTTTAAAAGGGCATATTGTACAAAAGTACGCATAAACAAAGACCAGCTGCAGAGCACCCATCAAGTAAAAACAGAATAAACAAAAAAAATCCAAAGAAAAAAATGGGTTACTCTCGAGCGTATTCGGCGCACTTTGACAAGCAATTTGCTCCTAATTCGTTTTCTGCTTAATTATTTTATGCGCTTACTGGATGCTCTTACAATTTATTCTCTTTCTGATATGGCCTCACTTTGGGCATTTTGTAGCAGCAGTGTAGCAGCAAACTTTTTGGCTTTCTGTTTGGCTATTTTAGACAAGTTAGAAAAATTGTGACATCCTGCGTTCATCCAACTTTTGACTGTTAGACATGAACATATTCGATGGTTGCTGGGACCTGTATATACGCCGTGTTGATTTTTGTTTTACCGATTTTTTTCAATTCTAGTTTCATAAGATTATTTGCGCGTATCTCAATGTATATACACGCTCCCTATTCCCTCAATCTTCGAGCTATTGGTAAGAAAGTTGGTACGGAGATTTTTTATACAGAATATACACCATAGAGAAAATGGCAATGTTGGAGCTTTAACTAAAAGTTATAGCACCCATACAAAAACATTTCACAATTTACTGTATTGGAAGCGTTTTAATTTATGCAATTATTCTTAAAATAGTCCTCTAAAATATACAAAAGATGAATCCAATTAAATTTGGCGTTAAATGTCATCAAAAATTGATAATATTTGACGATATACACAGTTGATCTAAAAATAACCGAACTTTTTAGTTGTCAAATAAAACAAGTATGGTACTATTATGTTTCAAAGCTAATATTTATTCAAAATACAATCCATTGAACTCAATACAACAACGTCTGGAACGCTCAAGTAATTTATTCATAGACTTTTTAAACTAGCTTTTTGGGATGTTCTTTAACACCTGTGTCACGGCTGCTTGTATGACTGGAATGTCATCGTAAAAAGCTCCTTTCTTTGCAGTTTTTATTTTTGGGAAGAGAAAATAATCGCATGGTGATAGATCAGGTGAATACGGAGGGTGGTCGATAAAACAAATCTGTTTTTTTCATCAAAAATTCATTGACTTTTTTTTTGTCTTGTGAGGTGGTGCATTATTATGCAATAAAACCAGCTGATTTCTTTTGGAATATTCGGGCCTACGTAAAACTCTCGACCACAAACGATGTAAAACTTGTCTTTCTGGAACAAATTCCTTCTGAACAATAAATACCCTTGGAATCATAGAAAGTTATCAACATTGTCTTGATTCTTTACCTTTGAGAACGCTATTTTTAGCTTGTGGTACGTCTTTTGACTTCCATTCTGCAGACTGTTGCTTATTTTCAGGATTATATTTAAAACACCATGTTTCATCATCAGCCATGATCGAATCAAGAAAATTTGCATCGTTTTCAGCTGTTGAAATGATGTCTTTGCAATGCTCTATACGAGCGATTTTTTGATCATCATTTAACTGATGTGGAACAAAACGTGCACACACCTATCTTTTACCCAAATCTTCAGTTAATATCTTGTAGATTGAACAGGAAGATGAATTTAATTCTTTTCTGCCAGCATTCTCACAGTGAAATTTGCTTCGATAGCGATTATTTCACTTACTATTTCTACTAGCTCAGCACGATTAGATGCTTCGGGTCGTACAGCTTTTCGTTCATCATTTAAATCAGCACGATCGTTTTTAAATCGTGTTTTTACGACATAACTACAAAAACTGCTGTTATTAAAATGTGTGTCCTTTTGTAATCTGTCAAACAATTAGTATGAATTTTGCTGCTTTCGAAAGAAGAAAAATGCACGTTTCTAGCACTGCCAACATTTAATAGATGTCGCTACGTGTTCTATGATTTAAATGAAAAGTTCGGTTATTTTTAGATCAACAATGTATTAATAAAGATTTGAGGCATCAATAGCTCATCTGTCTTGCATGCTGGCAAACATTGTAGAGGTCGTGAGTTTGGACCCCACCTATTCGTAATTTGTTTTAATTAATTACATATGTAGTCATATCGCTTAATTTAAGAAAAACTTATATACGAAGCTTTCGCCGTGCATATCAAGTTGATAAAGGTTATAATAAAAAGTCTGCTATAAACAAAATACGGACAGACTGACAGACAGACGGACATGACTGCACCGACTCATCTCGGTGAGATGATTTGATTATATATATGATGATCTCAAATATATATAATGGTTGTAAACTTTCAGAGAACCTGATAGTACCCAAATCGCACTTGTCACAAATAAGGAAAACAAATTATTACCATTTTTTTCTACCCGAAAAAGTAGTTTTTTACAGAGACTGACACTTGTTGCGTGATATTTGATACTTGGAATAATAAATATCGATATTCAACATAATTTCTAAAAATATAACCGATATTATAGTAACATAAATTGTAAATTATGTATCGATTTATGAAATATCAACAATTCTAGTTCATGATGAGCTGTACCTAGTCTGAGAGTTTCTATTTGAAACATAGATATGTATGTGGGGAAGAGAAGGGGAGGGGGGGGGGCTATATTGCATATTGGTCTGTCGTAAATGTATGTAGTATGCGGACTTTTACATAATGTCAAGTTCAATGGAAGGCTCTATCTCTTATAGTCTCTTAGATCTCGTCGTTCATACAGTCAATAGTCGCTTGGATTATAGACAATGTAGAAGTATATGTATTTACATTTCGGGTACTGCCATGTCTCCTTCTATCTGTTCCACACACTTAATTTAAATACTCTTTCCTTGCAAAAAATCGATAAAAATTGTTTTTCAAGTAGAGATTTTGCAATTCACTGCAATCCATATATTTTCTCAATTCGAGTTCTTTCGCCTTTTCATTTAGCAACTAACTCATTGGCACAGTGAATTTGCTTTGCGTTTGTAAACTTTTGTTTTTTGTTTTTTTCAGTCACCACACGCGTCCTTTACGTTGACGCTTTGCCTCGTCTTATGATTCCATTGCTCCATGTTCATTTCAGTAATGTGTCTGTCTGTGTGCTTGTCTGTCTGTCTGTCTGTTTCGTCTGGCGGCGGCTGGGTTATATTGACTTTACCGAGTTTCTAATATAATAAAAATGCAAATTTTTTGTTTAACGAAGTGAAATCAAGTTTTTTCTCTCATCCATTTTCACAACGTGCAGCAGGAGTAAATTGGAATATGAAGGGGATTTGCCCATGCTCTCTACAAGCTGCATCGAAGAAGACTCACCCACTTATTCAAGCTATTGTTGTTGCTTTAGTGAATACATTACTTTCACTTTACACTTTCCAATACTTGATTTCTTTTCTTTTCATTCAACGTTTGTTGTTCTTCATCTCAACGCTCAATTTTGATTTTTTACTTTTCACTCTTTGTATTGCAAAAAATGAAAATTCGGTATGCCCATCTCTATGACACCCTGCTTAGTTCTGTGGAGAGAAAATACTTAATTTTTAATTCTCATTACTAACTAAATTAACAAGCTTTTTTTGTTTCTTTTCAATTTAAAAGAAATTAAGTTAGCATGCGCTATAATCGTACGCTTAGAAACGCCCTGCTCCCTTTCTTAAGTATTATAATTCAATAGCGAAATATAATAGCATGTTACCATATAATAATAAACCTAAAAGAAGTGTTATCTCAGTTGGATTCGAATTCACGACCTCACGTTTGTGAATGTGTTGCACTATAATTGTGTTCTAACGGCGCCAGGTGACTTGATGTTCAATTGCATAGATGATTAACTTAACTTTTCGGTTAAACGGAAAATCTAATACCATTCACACGAAATTTTAAATAGTATTGTAAAACATAAAATTGGGGGTTACTGCAGTTGGGAGCTACCTCAAAAAGTTTGCGGTACACTCCCACTAGTAGATGTGTATGAAGCGATGTAGAAGATGTGTAAGATACTGCCGTATCGAATTTCAAGTTGATATTGACGTTTTCCATACAAAAGCATAAAAGTGAGCTGTGGGTTTATATGGAACTACCCCAAAAAGTAGTCGGGCCACGCCCATTAGTCATTGAAAGGCACTACATTTCAGTTCAACTTAATATTCACCATAATAAAGAAGTTTTCATAGAAAAAGTCAAAGGTCGGAAGTAGGTTTATATGGGGCTACCCCAAGCAGTGGGTGGGTCCAACCCATTAATGTATATGCCAAACATCTATCTACTAAAAGTTACCATATCAAAAATTCAAAAAAAATTTACTCAGCACTTTTAATAGTCGTTAAGTTATTTGTTTATTAGTACTCGGAAATAATAATAATGAACATCTCCTTTGATTAAATAAAAAAGTATGAATGAAGTATCTAATCGCTTAATACATTTATGTGCCAGTTTATGATGTATGGCTCCCGAAACCATGAAGGTCCGCTACTCCCTCTCTTCAGAGTTACCATCTCGAGTTGACTAGGAAACTCCTAGCTACTTGATCTGTTGCTGTATGAAAAACACTTTGACTGTGTAGTAAAAATATATTTATGAGTATATTCTTGAACCAAGGAAAATTAAACAGCTTTTCAGTAATAATAATAATAATCTCCAACATAGTTTGATTTTATTTGTATTACAAAGATGCCAAGAATATTGCTTGTAACCGTTTATCACATAAAGATTTTGTATAATGGCGGCTTAAAAAACTAAAAAAAACTCTAAGTAACTCAAGTTCGGAGATTGGACTGCTGTAGACATTGGACATTGAAACGCTACGTACTTGAATTTAGGACAGATAAATTGTTGTTGTATGATACAATATTTTATCACAGAGTTTGTAACTCATCAAAGAAAACATTGGATACACCATAACGTATGTGCTCGCATATTCTTGCTCAGTTCGACGAAACGAATCGAACTAGCCACATCCGTCTGGTCTTTGTCTGTTTGAATCAAAACTACACTAATAAAAAAAATCCAGGACTTCTGTACTTGAATTGATTCATAGCGGTATCAATACTCGTAGTATGTTGAGTACGGATTTTCTTAAACGAAGTACAAAATACTAATAGTAAATAGTATGGTGCCGGCAGCATAGATTTCAGCTTTTGGAAAGAGAAACTAACGATTTTCTAGGTATTCTGGGGTCTTCTAAACACGAACTGGTTGTCTGGAATCATGTCAGCTTAGTTCAGCAGTGGCAGTAATCGACCTAGAAGTATTCTTTCGAAAATTTTAGACAGTATTGTCACAAAGATAATCAGACGATAGGAACATTGTTTGTGCTCAGGTGTACCACATTTGGAAATCATGATTATTTCGGCGTACTTCCATTGAGGTGGCTGGGAAGTGGCTGAGGTTCAAGATGCCGTTATTGAAATAAAATAAAAAAATTAGCGTGCCACACCCATTGAAAGATACAGCCCCATACAAACCTATTGCCAAATTGATGATTTTTGTATGAAAAACTTTTCTATTACAGTCAATATCAACGACGTGACCCGCTAACGTTTGAACGTTTGGGGGTATCCCCATAAGACTACACCGCCTGTTTTACGGTTTTTACAGTCAATATCAATTTGGAATTTGATATGACAACTTCTTATTGAAGGACGCTTTACAAATATATCAATGGATGTATTCATTCTACTCTTAGAGCTTGTCCTCATACAAACCTACTACTCGGTTTGAGGGTTTTGTATGTAAAACTCTCTTATTTTTTTAAACTTAAAAATGAAACGTTGGCTTTAAATAATAAAATATAATTGTAATTTATTAGATACGTGGGAAGATTACTAAAGCTTAAATAAGTTCTCCATTAAACTAAGATACATAATCGCCGAAACGATATTCCTAAGTTTTGTTCAAGTTTGAGTTGAAGCCGTTCTTAAAAAAAAAATATTACATATACTTTTTTTCAAGTAGTCCTACTAAGTTTCTTTAAGTTAACAAAAAAATATACTCTTTCATTTATAAATAGGTAGAGGATATATAAAATCACAAAGCACAGAAAGAATAGAATTAAAGGTAAGCATACCCTAGCTTTTCCTTTGTCCTTTATAAAAGAAATGATGGCTGTTGCCGCTTGTTCCTTCTTTGAGCCTTTTTGTGTTTGTGTCCTTGCTCGCATTACAAACTGCGGTGTACTTCACATTCCTACGTTCATTTGCTTCAGCTTCAGCTCTTTGTCATTTCAATTCAAAGAGCTTCGAACTGGCAACGTCTGTCGCCCTTTACCATGTGCTGCCATCCTTTTTTTATACCCTACAAACTTACCTTTGGTATTATCAGTATGTCAAAAAATTGGTAACGAAGCTTGACGAGACAAGTTATTTTGGGTGATACTAAGTTTTTTTTTTTGTTTTGATACATTTTTGGAATATTTGGCTGAATCGCGGATGGATTTCCATCGAAAAGCTCCGACAATTCAATTTGAATTAAAATTACATCAGATCCCTACAAAGTGGGTTTCAAAGCAAACTGGACTTTTTGAATATGGAATTGGAAAGATACATGTTTGGCTAGTCAAAAATTTCATTACATTTGGTCCACTGGAAGCGTAGTTAGTGATAGTATGTCTGAGTTATCGGTACAAAAATGAACATCAAATAAAGAGCCAATATCAAGCTTTGTTTTATAAAACTGTTCTCGAAATGTTTCAATTGGTGAACTAAGTTTATCAAAAATCAGCCAAAATCTTCATTGAAATTCATGGAATTGGAATTGAGCGTATCCAAAACATCATTTCATCGCATTTTGATCGAACATTTGGGCTACCGAAAGATGCACGCAGAAGGTAGTTGTCGTTTGTTGTACGATAATGCGCCAGCTCATCGATCGACACTGGTGACAGAGATTTTTGTTTAAAGATTACTTTTTTACTATCAACAACTCTCCGTATTCGCTCGATTTGCCACCGTGTGACTTTTCCTTTTTGGAAAAATGCATTTGCTGATGAAAAGTAGCCATCAATAAGGTTTGCATCGATTTTCCGGCAGTGAGTTCAGTTTTGATTTCAAAAATTGACTGGATCATCTATTTTTCATATAGTTCTTCCCAGGATTGAACAAGTGACATATCTTCACTACAGTTTGTAAGGACTAATGTAATACTACGTGAAACCGCAATGGTATGCTAAAAGAGTTGTGCTTTAATGTCATTTTCTAGAGAGGATTGGATATAAAAAACCCAAGAAAATATCAAAAAGAAAGATTTTTTCAACTTCACTGTAAGAAACCAGATGCTAGAGTTAAAAGCCAACGAAGCATAAAGATTGAATTCAAAACAATTGCTCAAATAGCTTTATTAAATATGAAGTACTCGCCTGTGTATGATATAATATATCAGTTGAGCGATAGCCAACTGCCTCTGATTCAATCACGGTGACTGAAAAATCACTGATATCAGTTCCCACTCGATATTTTAATTCACGGCGTAGCAGTAATATGTCATGTATATCATCAACTTGATACGTTGATGTTTTTTGTGCTGGTAACACTTATGCATGATTAGTCATACGCCATGAATCATGAAACAAATGATACTAAATCACTGATATTTACAATATCGTGTAACAACTTATATCAATTATTTTTCAGTCACCGTGACTAAATCACAGGTAGTTAAATATCCCTCAACTCTACTCTACACTAATTGTTAGCAGCTAAAAGTGATATAAGCTGTGGCCATTTTCAGTTCTGCGAAGGTTTTGCGAAGGAGCATTAGTTAAAATGGTCCAATAGTCACGTTTGCTCAATTCAAATCGCAAAACATTCCAAACGTGAAGACTGTACCATTTTAACGAATTTACACTCTCAAAATCTTTCCGGAACATACCAGTTTATTTTTATGTACAGCTGCTTTATAATTTAAAATTTTGTGTGAAGGGTATCAAATTTTCGGTTTCATTGAAGTTAAAATATTTTTTTTTTTGTATTTCGTGTTGCACTTGTCGCTCGAGGGGTTTCTTCTATCTCACTTGTACAACCATTTGTTCTTCTTCGCTTGGCTAAACTAAATTGAGCGTTTTCGTTTCAGTTTGCTAGTACGCACTTCTTGTGCACGGTTTAACCATTTATTTTCAGTCCAGTTCAATTCTGGTGCTACTCCTTCAATATTTATTTTTACTTTAACACGTACATTGAACCTTTTGTCGCTGCTTTTTGGGTTTGCTGCTCATTGGACAGTATTGAGCCACGAATGGCGCCAGCAGAAACAATTTTGTTTTGCTTCTTTTGGTATTAAAACTTTGGGTCTCCTATTGCTCCAAAAAGAAAAGAAACAAAACCGTACGTTTCCAAAAGTCTGTCAACATTTTAAAGCATTTTCCTTTCGTCCTTGTATATATTTATATACAATTGGATTTTGCGTAACAAACAAAACCTTACAAAATAATCGACTTTCGCTAGCAATTTAGACGTCTATGTGCGTTTTTATTTAGCCTGTCTGATAAGAAATAATGAACGTCAATATATATACAATCGTCAATATTATCATCAATATCATAGCGCCGCACTATTTTCTACAATTGAGTCTATTTATTTCTATTATTTTATTTTTTCAGCATTTCGTATATAATTCTTATTGGAAGTTTAACGATTGCGTGCATCTGTGCGCGCGTCTCGGTGCACATCCTTTTTTCTAAAGCCTTTCAACGATTTATTGCGGTCGACCTTTTTTTTTTTTTTTTTTGGCACAATTTTTGCAACGAAAAAGCAGAAAATGTATCTATAAATTCGTTTCTTATTGGCAACATAAATAAATTGCATGACTTAAAGACATTTTAATGCAATCGAAATTGATTGGTATTACTTAAGCAATTGGAAGTTTAATTTTTAATGTCAATTCGTAAATACTTTTGGAATTTTTGGCAAAAGTTTTGTTTTGGCAAAAAATTTAATTGGTTTGAACAGAAATTAATTGTCTTTGTTGTTGTACTCGTATATAGCCAGAATAGCTGATATATTGAAAAGTACTGTATATAATGGGTGCGCCATCTAGACCTTCGGTATTTCAATAGTGTGTAACTCTGACATTTTTTAGTCGATTTCGAGAAATGAGCCAGATATATTTAGGCTATTCTTTAGCATTTATTTCGAGGTGATGTCATCGCTGATGCTGCAAAGGTGCATACCGCACGCCACTTGTAGATATCATCTAACATATGTCCCACAATATTTTCCACGGTAGGAAGCTCGCCAAGGGCTTCCGCCAGAACCTGTCGATCATGGTTAAATCTGCCACATTTGAGCTGGATATGTTCTGCATCTTCCTGTTGGTCATCTACGCAAAAGGTGCATAGGGGAGAGTCCTCATGCTTAAACCGATACAGGTACTTTCTGAAGCAACCATGTCCAGTTAGTAGCTGTGTCAGATAGAAATTTACATCTCCGTGTGTCCTGCCAAGCCACACATTTATGTTGCTTATAAGACGGTATGTCCATCGACCCTTCTCTGTGTTGTACTGGTGTCTTTATATTTTCTCTCTCCAGCATCAGTGCTATACAAAAGCACTCGATTGTGAAAGTAGCTCTCTATGTCGTTCGCTAGGTAGTTCGGAATTCAGAAGTAACCAATAGCATTAAGAATCATGTTCCAGTTGGCAGTGTTAAAAGCATTTTTAACATCCAGTGTTACCACTAGACAGTATTGTTTACTACCACCTTTCCACCGAATGCCCTCAATAGCGACAGAAGCTGTATTAGTCAGCTCCGAGATAGCATCTATTGTTGAGTTCGTCCTTCTGAAGCAAAATTGAAGCTTAGATAAGCCACCAGCCTGCTCTCGATTATTTTTCCTGCTGTATCAAGAAGGCAGATAGGACGATAGGATGACGGATTGCCAATGCCCTTATCCGGTTTGGGGATCAAAGCTAGACATCTACCACGATGGAAATACTCCTTCTTGAAGGCATTTGCTAAAAAGCCGTGTAAATTGCTCTGGGTAAAGTGCTATAGCGAGTTTCGACGGCCGGTTAGGAATATCATCGGGGCCAGGAGATTTGTTGCAGCTGCCTGTATGATTTCAGACTGGTCTACTGCATAAAAACCATGTTGCTCATCCACGTCCTTATTCAAGCACGTTACCACACACGCCGTATGAGTAGTATATAATGTATGTAGTGTTAGCAGCACAAATGGTATCAACGTATCAAGTTACAACATCAAGCGACAACTGATATTAGTGATTTTTCAGTCGCCGTGATTGAATCACAGGCAGTTGACTATCGCTCAACAGATATAGGTATTATATCATACACGTAGTGTTTACATGCATATTTTATTAAACTAGTAAAGCACTTGTTTTGAATTTAATATTTATGCTTTGATGGCTTTTATCTCTGCTAGCATCTGGTTCCTTTCACTGCAGTGGAAAATTAAATGTTTCTCTCTGATATTTTCTTGGTGTTTTACTCTTTCAGCATACCATTGCGGTTTCACGTAGTATTGCATTAGTCATTACAAGTTGTAGTGAAGATACGGCACTTGATCAATCCTGGGAAGAATTATGTGAAAAACTAGATGATCCAGTCACTTTTTGGAATCGAAAATGAAATCGGCAATAGTTGGCACTAAAATAAATCTAAAACCGATGACTTCCTGAAATACCATCTTCCCGCCTCAATTCCCAAGATTTTGTTAAGGAAATTTGTTTTTATGCCATTTTAAGCCAATCCTCTCCAGAAAATGGCACCAAAAAGAAGATATTTCAGAAACTCATGCCAGTTTCCTGTAGTTTGGAATTACTCCCAAAGAATAAAATACCATGTTCCCGCCTCAATTTCCAAGATTTCCTCCTGTTGAGGGAGCCCAATGATTCCGACTATCTCCGATACTCTCAAATGGTTTTTTGTATCATTGTAAGCCAATCGTCTCCAGAAAATGTTACTAGATATTGATCGGTGGCACAGCTGGCAATCACGCTTAAGGATATAGTAAAAATGTTTTATGCATAAAAACGAGACAAACGTGTTAACAAATACGATGCACAATAAGAAGTTCGTCTGTAAATCCTAGTAAAATATATCGCATAGGTACATATCGAGTTACTGTAAGGGGTAGAAGCTGTACATATTTACCCTTCATTTTTAAGTTTTTGTATGAAATTTTTTTGTTTTGTTTTTAATTGCGCTAGAATTTCCAAATATATCGTATCTTACGTCAATCCTTACAAAATATCCATATAGGCCCAGATCGGCCCACTTTAAGGAGTAGAATTCTCTTTGGGTTTTTGTATCAAAAACTTATTACAGTCGATTTAAACATGAAATATGAAGTGGTGGATTCTTAAGGAGGTATACTTATCATATATAACAGTAGGTGCGTCGCGTCTACTTCTAGTGGCAGCCCCCATACAAACCCACCATCCAATTTCGGGTCTTTGTATGAAAAATGAAAAAAAATTTAGTCTGTGGTGGTTTCTTATGGACAGAAACTTCACAATTAGTATATGTTAATGAGCGTGTTCTATCCTGTTTTAGCGGTAGCACCCATAAAGCCCCACCATTCACGCTTAGGTTCTTGGGTTTTACAATTTTTCTTTTCTTTATTGCTGAAAGTTCGTCTGAATGGTACTAAAACTTCGGAAGTTAACGTTTTTTCTTGTTTTCACTTTAACTTATTTATTCATAAAATTTTAATTGTATATTAACAACTTTGTTTCTTAACTTGATAGCCAATAAGAAATTGCTGCAAAAGCCGCGTTAAATTTCAATTAGCATAAGAATGCCTTGTAGAAAATAGTTAAGTAAATGTTTTTGCAAAAGTTGCCAGAATTAGTATTTGTGTGGGGGGCTGTTTTTGGTTGTTGTGTAGTTTGGTAGTTTGGATTTGGTTTTTGTGTAATCAATTGAAATGACTAAAGTAAGTGTATTACGAGTACCTGATAATGGAGTACTAGGTGGGTAGATTTCAATGTGGAAGGCGGTATACTCAACTCCAATTAGAATTTATGCAAATACAATTAGATTGCCTGGCGGTGCGAACTAAATGTGAAATCAAGTAAATCAACTCAACTCAACTCGACACGACATGCTTCAGTAAAATAAATTTATCGCTGAATTTGAATTTTAATTTAAATTTGAATTCTCATTTCGTTGTTGGGAGAACGTTCTATGTCGTTCTATGGAGAAATGCAAATTTTTAGCCATTAACACAGAAAAAAACCCTCGAAAAGCAAAGTAAATAAATAAACAAAAAAGAAAAAAAAAGAAAATGCGTAAGCTCAAATGGTAATCTATTACAATATCTATATAGAACGTACAAAGCAAAGGACGCTAAAGATAAATGAATGAATCGAACGATGAATGAATGAATGGTTCGATGGATGGATGGATGGATATCCTACTGCAAACAGCGTCGCTCCTATTGGCTGTGGTGTTGTCTAAATTCCACCAACTTTATATGTATGTACTATGAAATCTTCTTTTTAGCATATTCTCTGTACTCACCTCACGTGCATCGGCGTTTGCTTCATCGGCAGCCAAATCAATTTTATTACCAACCACCACAATCGGCACAGCAGTGGTCGCCTTTGTCTCATGTATCTGATCGCGTATTGTGCGCACCTCCTCAAATGTTGAAGCATCGGTAACATCATAGACTAGTATGAAGGCATCTGCCGAGGATATGGAAAGTGCGCGCATCGCTGGAAACTGGCATTGGTCCAATTAATGATGGGCAGACATTCAGGCAGGTGATGAAACAGAAGTGGCGCCAAACGAGAGTCGTAATGAGTGAAAGAGAAAGAGAAAGAAATAGAAGCGTTGCTCAGTTAAGTGGCGAAAAATCACAAAAAATTTCAAATTTACATATTATTATTATTTTAATTTTTCAGCTTTTGTTCTAATAGGTTTTTTATTATACACATAGACAAACACACACACACAATCACACACTTACAGACAATCGTTTATGTAAGCATTCGCACATTTGAATAATAACCGTGTGCATAAATTTTTAAGGTTTTTTTTACAACCGGGTACTAGAATTTTGGACCATGTTCGACAACTCTAAATTCAGTCGAGTTCACCGTTCTTCGAAATTTAGAGTTCTATCTAATCATCTACATATAAATATATAAATTGAAGTCGCATGCTTTTCATGTCTGTATGTTACCGTGTTTTTTGCGTGACCCACGGGGCTCTGCTTGAAAAAAAAAACGGGTTAGTGCCTCAAAATTTAATTAGGGCTTTTTACCTGTGGACTCGGGCCTTTACTCATAAGCACGAAAAGGCCGGAAAGGCAAGAAAAGTTCCGAAAGGCACAAAAAGACCTGAAAGGCATGAAAGGACCCGAAAGGAACGAAAAGTCCCCAAAAGGTACGAAAAGGCCCAAAAGGCAAGTAAAGACCTGAATGGCACGAACAAACCCGAGAAGGGGTATTTTTCATTTATATTCATGTTAAATCGCTCGTACTTATCTAGTCACAGATCATCTCTAGCATCAATACATGAAATAGTTGGAAGGGAATCAGTTGTAAGGCGCCATTACGAACTCATGTCAAACTCGTAAACCCATGTCTCATCACCAGTAACAATGCGTTGTAAGAATGTGGAGTAGAAATTGATTCGTTTTAGCTAGAGTTTTAAATAACAATTGAGATGTACTGACAAAAAACGAGCACTAAGCTAAATGACAGATGGAGCCCCCCTCATCGGCAAATAAAGAACAGTTTTGCCAACTTAGTGACAAAAACGAGATGAGTCGAATTAGCTATGTCCGTCTGTCCGTCCGTCCGTCTTTATGTTGTTGCGCACTTTTTTGGTACGAATTTTAATGCTATCCAGTTGAAAATTGGCACATGCACTTCTTTTTATTGCAGTTTAATAGAGTGTCAAGCTTGAGCCGCCAAGCCCACTTTTTGGGTTAGCCCCTATATAAACCTACTGTTCAGTTTTGTGTTTTTCTATGAAAAACTTCTTTATTAAAGTCAATATTAGTTTGAAATGTGATTAAGTGAACGGCTGCTTCATATACGTATTGGCAAGACCTGCGTGACGAACGCTACATTCGTACCCATTTTTGGGTGAAAATATACAATTTTTTTTGTCTTTCTTTTTTGGTTGGTGGACTGTCTCTGGGACTTGCCCATATACAAAGGGACGTGTCCCTATTTAAACCCCCCACGTTTATGTTTTACAATACGATTAAAATTTCGTGTGAATGGTATTAGAACTTCGGCTCAAATGAAGTTAAAGTTTTTTTGTTATTGTATTGTTTATCCAATCCTAGAAAATGATATCAAAACTCAATTCATCCAGCAATCCATTGCTGGTTTTAATAGATTTGGAATTAGCAATTTGGAATCTTATATACAAAACTGTTGACTACCCACCCCAATTCCTGAGATCACTATACGCAACATTTCTTCTGCTACGGAAGGCCAATGATTCAAGGTATCTCCGACGCTCTTTGCTTGCTTTTTACATCATTTTAAGCCAAAACTCTCCAGAAAATGTATTTTAGTGTCAACTATTGCTGATTACAGCGCCACATTGTCGTTTCCAGGATTGATTAAATTACATATCTTCACTACAACACGTGAATACTTAGACAATACTTCAGGAAACCACAATATGTTGCTGGAGGAGTTGTACAGTGATGTCATTTTCAAGAGAGGATTGAATGTAAAGCTAGAAAATATCAGAAAAAAGCATTTTATTTTTCTACACCAGTGAAAGAGACCAGATGCTAGCAGAATTAAGGCCAGAGTAACATAAGGTTTGAATTTAAACTGGTAGTTTCACTCATTTGTACTTATTGAACCCCGAGTACAATAGGATGAAAAGGTTAAGCGAGGAAAAACATAAATCTTAGTTGGCTGTTAGAAATTCCAAACTTTGGATAATAAGCAGCCCTACTCAAATTGTCAAAATAAATTACACCATTTTTTATGATTTCACAAAGGCGAGTTCCCGTAAACTACTTGATTATTCTCTTGTGGAAAGAATTATTTCATATCGCTTTCAGTATTTAATTGGCTTAATAAAATTCAATTCATAATTAAAATTTGCACGTAATATTTACAAATATGCATTTCGATTAAATTTAGCTTAGCGCGCTCTTTCATATATATGTAGATATCATATTTTATTCACAACATTTTTGTATTTAAGTTTTAAAACAATTTGCGGTATCCAATCATATGCAAAATTTTCTAAAACTCATTAGTTAATAGCAACAAATAATTAAACAATTATAGCTGCACAATAATAGCTCGACTTCGAATACTAATGTCTACGATGTATTAAAAAAGGTGACTTTTCAAATTTCGCGGGCTACGTACAGTCGGGGGACCATTTTGATGACCAATTTTTAAGATATCCAGCTGTAAATCGGCACATAGACTTATTTTTATTTCAATTTAAAAGAGTATCCATATTGACATGTAAGCCCATTTTTTGGGGCGGTGTCCATACAAACCATAGCTCAATACTTTAACCTAAAATAACGGTCGGCATTGTTACATTAGATGTACATGCATCTTTCGATATTGTATATACTCATTCTATACTATTTTCTGATAGCTGTATTACCTCGATATTTGTTTTTATGAAAGCTACATCAAGAGGTGGGCGTGGCATGCCAATATTGGTAAACTATAAACTTTGTATCAAAAGAAGCTTAAATAAAAAATGTATACAAATACAAGTAAGAATGATGAAGTCGTGAGTTTCTCAATCATGAAATTAAAAAAAATATATATACTTATGTATTAAGAAACAGGAATATAAAACATATATACATGCATAAAACTTAGTTTTTTTTTAACGATACAAACATTTAACACTTATGGCACTGCGTTTCCGAGATAACGTTCTTCATACATATGAAAGCCAGACGGACATATCTATATTGAAAATATACACACATTATAGAGTCTGCCACGCCTCTTTCTGCCTTTGGCCATCTAGGGCAGGGTATGAAAATGCGCAGACAAAAAGACGGATATGGTTAGATCGACTTGACACTTGCATGTATTTTGAGGGGTCTACAATGTCTTCTTTAATCCGTTACAAACTATATGACAAACTGACTATTACATTATTTTTAAATGGCATGAGGATGTAGGAATGGATATAGTGGATGAATAAAAGCAAAACAAAAGTTGAAGATTGAATGAGTGCTTTTTTTCGTACGTCAGGGCGCTGTAAGCGCTTGGCTGGCTCGCATTGTGTGCAAATCAGATGACAGGGAGCGGAGCAAGCGCAGGAACAGCGCCAAAACCAAGAGCTGTCCGACTGATGGAATGACTGCCATAGCATGGCGTCCTGATATTGCTTATGCTGATTATTATGTGGATGTGGATGCTGATGATGATATGCATGCTACTAGTGCCATTGAGTATGTCGACAACGACAACGACAACGACGCTGACGACTGACGGCTCTACTGCTTTTACTGAAGCAGCCGTTCCTAATGACCTATTTTCCAGTAGCTCTTATCACCGTGCGTGCCACTGACAATCCCGGCGGGGTCCCTTGGCTGCTATGAGGCATATGATGATGTTGATGGAAATGGAGATGTGGATGCTGCTGTTGTTGGCTTTGGTTAGTATTGTTAGTGATGGGCTCTCGCCAAACAGTGAGTGTATATTGTGTGTCTGTCTGTCTGTCTGTCTGTATGTATGTCTGTCCGTCTATCTTTGCGGTTTCCGGTCGTTACACATATGCCAACCAAACGGCGGTGCCGTTGATGACGACTTTGCCGACTGGCCTGAAAGCAAAAGCCCACAAGTGAGCATGCGAGTGAACGAGCAAGTACAACAACAACGTTGACAGCATAGCAAACTCATTGCGCATTGACACCGCTGTTGCTGTTGTCCTTGCATTGTATTTGTATTAGTGAATGTTGGTCGCAGCGACATCAGTTGCCGGTGCCGAAAAGTATGCAACAGCAATATCATATAACTATTTCACCATCAAGTCGCTTGAATCGTCTCTTGAATTTGTTCTCAACGGATTTTGAAATTGTTTTCATTTCACTTCTACTAAAATTTTTATTTAAATTTTCTGTACACACAGACATGGAAAATAATATTAGCATTTTTGCTGCCTCGTTAAGGCACATATGTAGTTGAGTGAATATACGAGGGAAATTTAGTAAGTCAGTGACTTTTTGAATTTTCGGCGAATATATTGCTAGAATCGTTTGCCCTGTCCTTCCCTCAACTCACCTTGATTTTTCAGAAAAACGATTTAAATGGTTGTACAGGCAGTGGACACTTTGATACTCATGTTACATCCAACTTGCTGGAAGTGCTTCAACGTGCTCAAGGTAATCATCAACATTCACCAATTTGCGAATTTTTGGGCTGTCAAATATGCCTGCTTAGAGCTTTTTTGAACTCAGATTTGGAAGCTCCCTTAAGTTACACTTGAAAGATTTACCGTCAGACCCATTTTAATATGCAGAGGTGGTAATGAGATACGAACTTGTGGCACATGAGATACATTTACAACATTAAAGCTGCCTGGAACAAGTGTTTCCCTAGAATGCCATTTTTTTTTCTTGTCCACTGTTCTGATTTAGCTCTGCTATTCCATAAACATACAAATCAAGAATATTTGGTATTCTCGTCCTAAAACAAAACTAACCATCTTAAGATTAACACAAATTACCCATTTATATTTGTCATATTTTATCTTCTTCATGACCAATACTATTGTAGTGTATTCTTCCTGAACTTTGGTTGAATGTGCGATCGGTAAGGAGCCTAGTTTATTTCCGTTATGCAATAGTGTACACTTCAAACTGAGATTTGACGGGCCGGTAAATAAACGCCATTCGTTTGAATTATATCTCTGTAAGTCATCTAACCAGAAATATCTGTGTTTAACACAAAATCATCCTCTTCAGCAAAAAATTGAAGTAAACCTTGTTCTCGAGTAAGGTAAGGCGAAACTTTAGTTTCTTTAGTTAACAGATTTCTCTCTTTCAACCGGGAAACTATTAATTCAGAAGAATGTCTTTAATTAAATCATTAAGCTTGTTTTAATTGAATGATCTCGGCTTGAAATAGATTTCTGGGACAAACTTGACATTGATCGCAGAGCTTAGCTCATTGAATTCGCCAGAGCTTTCTTAACATGTAGATGGTAGTGATAAAAATATATCATTAGAACTCCTTATATGTCTGGGGGGGGGTGGTTTTCCTCCCACTGGATCCACCAAAGTTGACAACCATTAAAAGCAGATATGTAAGGCAGACAGATGGACTGAAATCAAAAGGTTACCACGCAGATACGACCAAAGAAAACTCTTTCATCTAGCGCCTGCGCGACGGTGTGCTGTAATGGATTCATATTTGACCCACGTTCATGAAACGGCGCAAAAACTTGACAATATTGCGGTTAATCAACGTTAAACTCTACTTCGAAGTTATCACACATTACGTTTCAGATCAATTTCGGCACCGATCTGCTGCCTGTCCGCCTGTCTGCCTTTCATATCTGCTTTCAATGGCTGTGAAAGACTTAATGATACAGATTGAGTACTTCAGGGACTATTAAAAATTCAAAAAATCATTGACTTATCAAATTGCCCTCGTATTGTACTACTGCAGATCCTTATTTAATAGAGTGATATTTTTATTATTGTATGTGGATATCAACAACATAAAATTCTTTTTACTCTCCACATATATTGTGGAAGGAGATATAAGCGACTGTCTGTCTGTCTATCTGCCTGTCTGTGTATCTGTGTGTTTATATACACACTATTCCCACAATATTTGAAGTATTGATTTGAAAATTGGTAACGTTCTTATCAAAATGACCGCAATGTGGCTACTAGAAGGTGCACTTTTAGCAATGAATTGAAAAATAATAATTGTTCTGTAATTGGTCAACTACATACAAAAGGTGAATCCAATTAATAATAGCTGGTGTAGTATAAATTATATACAGTAATATATAGTAAATATTCGAGGCCTCAGTAGTTGAACTGTTTGGCGTGTTGGACCATCTGCTAGAATGTCGGACAGTTGTACCTGACAACATTTGACAATATTTCAAGTGCGGTTCATTTAATTGAGAAATTCCGGGTATTTTGTGTTCAGAAGATAAGTATGGGGCTGAGTATTTTGGAGTCGTGAATATTACAAGTCGTCGAAACACCTTATATAAGCGATTTTTGGTATAGCCTTCAAGTTACTCCATGAATTTTATTTTATGGCCGTAGGGCCACATAAACAACAACAAAAGAAGTCACACGGAGCCAAATCAGCTGAGTAGAGTGGTTGATCAATGGTATTTGTCACATTGTTGGCTTTAAATTCGAACTTATTAGGTACTGTTTTTGTAAAAAATTTAGCTCATTTGGAATGAGCCGAACGGCGACGGGTCAAATATCCACCAAAGTCTAACGAACGGACTCGTAAGAAATGGTCACTTGATGTGTAATATCTCTTAAGCTGAGCCGCCATTATTCATTTTTCAAAAGGTCGAAGTTTGCTTGCCTTCGACAATCTGTCCGGGTGGGATTTTTAAATTACAAATTCCTGGCACTTAATGTATAGCTATACGATAAAAATTCTGTGTACAGGCACTAAAGCTTTGGTTTCGTATAACATAAAGTTATTGCTTCTTTTGTGCGAAGTTTCTAGATGTAAGAAATACTGCGGAAAAATAGTACTGTGTACATCAGACCCCTTGTCATATAGTCCCCATATAAATTTATGTTGCAGATTGGAGCTCCAGCTATAAATAAATTCCATATTATTGTTATAAAGGATTCGGTATACATGCACGCTGTATCCGATGTTGACGGGGTCCACGCTTCTACCGGGATCATCAGCGTCTTATAGATGTGGGTATTAAGGTATAAATCTAGTGTTACTGAATATCATGACCAGCAGCGAAGTCGATTAGAATGTGTGCATTGTTGGAGGTAGCGTCGAGAAGGCTAAATTTTAGCACAGTTGGGCTCAAGAATTGATCCTACCCGGTTTGAAGTTGAACTTGCCAAATATGATATTGACATTGTGATTGGGGCACCGCTCATAAAGATGTACCATGCGCTCGTAAAACTTATCATTGGCCACATTGTCTTTCACTTCCATCAAGGCGTGTGCAGAAATTAAGCTTATGTAAAAGTATGTAGCCATACATCGCATTTCCAGTATTGCGGTGATTTCAGCCTTGTATTTCTCAAAAACCAGTTGGATAGTTGCAACTTCCATATAGAGGGTTCGGACATTCCAAGGGACAAGGGAGATCATATGCGTGGCTTTCTTTGTGTACACACAGGTAAACGTGAATACACATTTGCTATTGCGGGAACCAAACCTAGAATATCGACCCTTAATTCTAGTGGTTGCCTTCTCACAATTTGCTCAATCCGAAACGAATATTCGAGTGCTACCCAGCGGATACGTGACTAACTGGCGTTGGTAAGCTGTTTAAGCAGTTGGCAAAACAATAGCAATCAATAACTTTTCCCAATAATGTGGACGAGCGCAACTCACAACTACAATCATTATCGAAAAGATATACAAGATTGATCAAAATAGGATCACTATAGCAAATATATCCTATACTTACCAATAAATCGAATGGAGATACATTAATTTTCATATTTTTTTTATTTTTATTTACTAATGTAATTTTTTTACATGGATGGCAGTGTATACATCTGCTAATAGATTTAAACTTTCATTGTCAAATTGTATTTGAAACAATTTTTTTTTTCAGCGTCCGTTCTGTAGTTGAAATTCAAAATGGTTTTATGGATTACTCATTTTCAGTGCTCCATCGTTTGCACACTTATCTACTTAACTGCTTGTTTTTCAATTGGATTATGCATATTTAGCGGATGATCGTATTGGGCTATGAGTGAGAATATTTTATGGCAACAGCTGACGGATTTTGTGGTCGCATTAGCATCAACAAAAACTGCTTTCGATAATGATTATGTTGTAGTTGAATGTATTGGGTGTACAAATAAGTTTAGAGGGATTTACAAAAGATGACAATAACTATATTCATGCTAAAGCGTAATCATTTCCCTCTAAAAATCAGTATGTATGTGTCATTTCGCTGAAGTGTAAGGTACATACTTACTTTGTACTCCAACCATGTCATGACAAAATTTGCGAGAAGAGCTGCTTTTTGGTTTTAATTTGAGGGCAACTTTAGCTGATGGACATCGTTTGCTGTGTATAGCATATGGGGTACAAACTCTAGCACTCAAAACATGTGAGACGTCGATCTCCATTTTTTCAACTGCTCGAAATGAAAATCGTTTTTTGCAACGAATTGTGACATAAAGTCATGGGGTAAGCCCGCGCAAACTTCAACATCAACGGCGCAGCTAAATATATATGGATCCTAGCTTATGCTCTGTATTTGGTGGGATCAGCTGGGTGTAGTTCACTATAAGCTAAAAAGAACCAAATGAATCCATCCCATGGGGGATCGTTACCAACAACATTTGATGCATATGGGCCGAGTATTGAAGAGAAAACGACCGCAATTTGAGCAAAGACATAATAAACTGATTTTTCAGCACGACAATTCTCGGCTACATGGTGTAAAATCATTTTAAATCAAGTTGGAAACGCTCAAATGGAAAGTCCTACCTCACCCACTGTTTTCACCAGACATTGTTCCTTTGAATTACCACTGGTTCCGATCGAGTAATTTTGGACTGGCTACGCAGCACAATCGTAATTACGTGGAAACCAAAAAGTCGTTCTTCCGACCCGGAATCCGTATGCTGCCTGAAAGTTGGGGAAAAATCGTAGCTAACGATGGACAATGCTTTAAGTAAAATACAAAGTTAAAACAAAAAAGAAACCATCAAAACTTGTTTGTACACCCGCTCTCGCTGGTTGTATGATATAGTGTTCTCTCTGTTTTTTGCAACCATACCTAAAACCATTTCGAGTTAATTCGTTTATTGGCTGGACTTTTTATTGTAAACATTGTTGTTGTTGTTGTTTTCACATTAGCAACTGCTGCTACTGCTGATGCTGTTGTTACAATTCGATTTTGATTTCTGTTGTTGTTCTTATTGTTATTGTTGCTGCTGCTCCCATCGTGGATGTTGTTGCTACTATTTTGTTGGTGTGTCATTAAAATTGATTTAGCTATAGTTTGAATTTAATTAAATAGTTTGTCAGGGTACACACTCAGTTACACTCATTCTCACACACAGATACACAGATACACACACACATACACCGATACAAACATAAATGCAGCAAAACGTCAGCACTACAGGCATACGTAGGATACATAAACACATTTACACTAACGCACACATGCACATACACTGCGCTACATAGACAAATGTGATTTGGGTCAAAATGTATCTAAAGTTTATACAAACTTTTCGTACTGTGTCAAAACCAATGTGGCATTTTCTAATTTCATTCATTCAACCTCAGCATGTTGCAGCATTTGTGTCAATTTTTTTACTTATACTAGCAGAAGTACCCGGTATTGCAAGGACATTTTAAAAATGTCTCAAAATAAATTTACATACATTACAAAAGAGATAGAGAATATTTTCTTTTTTATTCTTCTAACTGAAACCAAAGGAACCGAAAGCAACAAAAAAGAAAGCAGGTGTGCGAAATACGCTACATTATTAAATTATTTGACCGTTAAAGTGCATAGAAAGAAAATGGCTAAATAATGTTCCTCTTTTAATTATGTGTACAGCGGCGCCAAACAAAAACAACATATTTTCAATTGTTGCTAATTTAAATGCCGTCGCTCACTTTGACTTTTTTGTTGCTATTTTTTAGCGAATTGAGGGAGCTGAGAGAGAGAGAGAGAGAGAGAGAGAGAGAGAGAGCTTTGTGAGCGACAGTCGTTGTGATTGGTCGATGGCGTTACGTGCTTTTTATCTATCTAAGACGCAATACTTTAGAAAGAAAATTACGTTGTGTTTATATATACAAGTTGTCTCAAAAGAAAGTTCACATTTAAAAAAAGATAAAAAAGTAAGTAATTTATTGAAAAAATGTTTATTACATATTAAAATACACACTTTGGGAATTTATTTCTTAAAAATGATATTGTCCAAATGTAAACCGTTGCATTCACGGCATTCATTTAATCGAGCACTAAAATTTCCTATGACGGCTCGGCAGGTGTGCCTCAACTTAAAATGTGAATGTAAAATAAATCATTAATATTGGGTAAAACGGCTGAGTTAACTCATATTGTTAGCATTGGCGGATCCAGGGCGAGTGAACTGGAGAACGAACACCCCCCTGCCCACTCTCCAATAGGATTTTTGTTCATTATAAAAATATTTTATTTCGCTTCATTTTCATTTTTATTAATAGGGTTAACCATCACCTTCAAAAAATGAATGGAAGATTGGGCGGCGCTTGCGGAAAGCAAATTTCAAGACTACCCTAGCAAGACAGATTCCGTAGATTCCAAGTTCAAACGATTAGCTTTTGCTAAGGCGCATGTCCACAAGCCAGTACAGTTTTAACGACACGGTCTTTGGACCGATGAAAGCTCATTTGAATACAATTAATCGAAAAAGAAGATTTAGTTAAGACTTCCACAATCTCAAAGATAAATACAGTCTCAGTTTGTCAAAAAGTGAGCCACGGTGCAGGATCTGTTATGTTCTGGCGGTGCATTGCCTGCAGCAGCTTAGCTGAATTTGTGCCAATCACTGGTTCCATAAACCAAAATCGAAATTTGCACACATTAAATGAAAACGCATACTCCTCAGAAGACAAACTAATGGGGACATTTTTTTATCCTGTAATAGGTCAACGCCACAGTAGTAATTTAAACATGAAAAAACGTTTACTGAACCGAAGTTCTAATACCACTCACACAAAATATTTTAAATAGTATTGTAAAGCATAAAAGTGGGGGTTTAAATAGGGGCACCCATATCGAATTTCAAGTAGATATTGACGTTTATGCATAAAAGTGAGCTGTGGGTTTATATGGGACTACCTTAAAAAATGGGCGAGACCCGCTCATTTTTTATAAGTATATGAAACGGTTGTCCACTTTAAAAAAGAAGATTTTCTTCCAAAAACACAAAGTGGGCAGTACGCCCCAAGAAGTGGACGGGCAACGCCCTTTAGTCTTTGTATGTTAAGTGGCTGACCATAAAAAGGCACCACATTACATTTCAACCTAATATTGACTTCAATAAAGAAGTTTTCATACAAAAAGTAAAAAGCGGGCAGTAGGTTTGTATGGGGTAGACGGACAGACAAACGGACATGGCTCGTCTTGTCGAGCTGATCAAGAGTATATATACTTTATGGGGTCTATGATGCCACCTTTAATGCGTTACAAACTTTCAGACAAACTGATAATACCATTTCACACTATGTGTGAATGGTATACAAAAAGAATTACTTAGCGAATAACTCAATACGTTGGATTGGTCAGCTCAAAGCCCGGATTTAAAAGGGTTTCTAAACGTATGAGTCTATATGTATAAGAGTGATATGTTTCATTAAATACTGTCACTGTCTGTTCACATTTTTATCAGCAGAATAAGTGTACACATTAAGTTATAGACTGAAGACTTTGCAGGCCTGATCTTGTTGATATGCACCCTGTTTTTAGAAAAAAAAAAAATGTTCCGTTATCTTACACAGTTTAACAAAACAAAGTATGATAGAGTATGCGATAGTCAAAAGCAGAGTTCGTCACAACTTTCACGATTAACAAAACTAGAGTTTGCTTTAAATTTTATGTCGGAAATTTGTGAGCCGACGAATGTTAGAAAACTGTTCTGGTGAATCAGTTATTTTAGATGAGAAATCGTCTAAGCATTTCTCATCAGTTTGCTCATCCGATGTTAGTGAATAATTTCCGAACGAGCTGAATTTTATACCAAAACAGTACCTAATGTTATCAAATTTTAAAGCCGACTATGCGACAAATACAAGCGATCAAACACCATATTCATCTGCCTTGGCCCGGTGTAATTTCTTCTTGTTCGCCCAACTGAAATTGACGCTACATGGAACCCGTCTTGTGTCGATCGAGCTAATAAAACAAAATTCGTGGAAAATATGGGAAAACGCATAAAAGAGTCCAATACTTTAAAAACGACAAAATGAATTTTGATGATTAAATGAAAATTCTGTATTTTATTTACGATAACAAGTCCTAGAACTTTTTGGACATAATGTTTTATTTAGCAGTATCTAGCGTCTTTATTGCTTCTGGAGAAACTTACTGTTTGGTGTGGATTTTGGTCAGGTAGCGATATAGGACGAAACAACTTCCGAAACGAGAATGGCCAGACGGTGACTGACACAGACGAACGGTATCAGGGCAACAATAACTGACTTCTTTTGTGCTCAATATGATGTATTTAACCTGAACAATAACTCGGACGTTACATTGCAGTTGTTGTAATACAAGTACCCAGAAAGCGTTATTTCCATAAGAGCCGATGTGCAGTCGCCAATCCTGCGAATAAACGCGCTTAAACTTTTTTCTCTGAGGCAACGTTAAGTCGCTAGTTTATGACAACAAATCAAACAAAAATTGACTAAATGGAGTACATCATTCGAACCACTGGTGCGATACAGCACGACTTATGCAATAGAGTCAAACAAAATTGTACCTTTCGGTTCGAGTTCTGATAATGTTCGTGAATATACTTTGATCCGCACACAATAAAGTTCTCCGTCATATCTCACACACAACTTTTTTTTATTCAATTTTAAACATTAAACATGCTTTAACGTATAAAAGTAAACCGTACAAAAGTACACCTTTTAATTTTCTTGAATATACATATACCTATTTACGGAAAAATATATGTATATACTATATATATGAATAGATGTTGCACTTTTCTATGTGTTTGGAATCCAACTCATTGTCAGCACAAAAATAGCTTCAATTATAAATCATGACAATGTGGTTTTCCGACAGCTTTCACTTTAGTGTGTACACTATCTAAACTTGGTTCTACATGAATTGTAGTTTTATGCTGCCGTATCAGTTTTTTTTTCTTCTTTTATTTGCCACAACTCATGTCAAGGCGCGGGCTACAAGGACGTATTTTTTTGAACTTGCGTGAAAAATGAAATGCGCTTTATTTTTAAATCATATATTACAATTAAAGTCTTTTTATATATTGTACACACATAGTTGACTGCCATTCTCGTTCTTCTTTCTATATAAGCAAATCTCATAAATCTCAGACCGCAACAACTGACCGCATAAATAAACAGATTGTGGCTATTTAAAATTATGGCACCGAATTAAAATCAAATTAATGAGTTATGTAAATGAAAAACATTACATATATTTGAATGCCCTGCACAGAAATATGCGCGAAGACTTTGTAGCAAGTATGTATGTAAAATATTATAGTAAAATATATGCAGGAGTCTATCAGGGGTGCCACAGGAATCCATTCCGCTTGATTTCACTTCAATTTCAATCCACCATGCCACAGACCTAATTTACTAACGAAATGCAATTCGCCTGTAATTGTGCTAGCGATTTGACTAAATACGCCTCTAAAATATATTTTGTAAATAAAAAGCCCTATCATTACAGATAGGGGGTACAATTTCTGATTAATTTACAGCTAAACAATTAATAAAATAATATGTTTTAATTAATAAATTAGCATTTCACTAAACCAATTATGATTTCGCTAGTTGAATTTGCCAGTCACAGCCGACAGACAAGCGATTTGCATTTCACTGGTGCCACTTTTTTTTAAAAGATTTTCGAACTTAGTTTTTAGTTCGGTTATATGGCTACGTTGCAGCAAACATTTATTAGCGTCTGCTTGCGAAAGTGGGTCCAATGCGCATCTGAGGCGCTTGCGGTCTAACACCTCCTTCCTGAGTTGCATCTTTCTTAACTCTTCGAGCGCAATGAGTTTGACAAGCGGCATTTAATTGCATATATAATAAATCTCTAACAATTTAGCAATTCAAAAATTTAGAAATAGTAGTATGGAGGTTCTTTCAAAGTAGATCGGTTTAAAAGCACTGGGTCCCGGTATTCTGGTCTACGGCAGGCCAAGCTACTAATCCGTCCTATATACCCAAAATCCAACGCATCCATCTTAATAGATCTGACCTGAGGTTGCTTTTGGGCTACCTCATCGGCCATCATTCACTGAGATATCACCTAAAAAAACTAGGTCTCTTCAGAGAAACATAGTGCAGACTCTGTCTAGAGGATGACGAAACTAGTTTACATCTGCTTTGCGATTGCCGGACCTTGGCCAGGCTCGGAATTGAGTGGATGAATAGATCTGATGATGATGTCAGAAATACCTAGTCTAAGATCCTAGATAAATTAACTTAACCATATCCGGGCTGGGATACAAAAGACATCATTTCCTGTCGCACTGCCCGTTTCCTATAGGATGGCCCTCAGACATTCTAGCTCTGACACTGAGTCTTAGTTAGCGTTACAGGCTGATCGAGCCTCATCGTCGAAGTGAGCACAACGTCACGCACTGGTTATGGTTATGTTTCTCGAAAATTATTTATTTATTCATCACATTTGGTCTCCTTCAAAGTAATCCCCCTCAGATATAATGGTTATGGTTATCCCCCTGGTAATGGTTATGGTTAGTATGGGGGATATGCAACAATAGCCGGACAGACGGACATACTACATGGCTAGATCGAAATACCTTATTTTGCTGATTTAAAATAAATATATGTATTTACATACATACTTTGTGGATGATCCGATAGCTTTTTCAATGCGTTACATTTTGTATAACAAATTGATGATATTCTTTTTACATTGTACCTATAAAAAGTATAATAATCTAAAAACAATCTACTACTATTGAAATTCTGCTATTTTAGTTCATAAATATTTTTGAATGGAATTTGCATTTAAATTGTTGAAAATTAGTACACAGAATGGGTTGTAAAATCTAGTTAACAGAGAAAAAAAAGGGAGGTAGTCGTGACTGGTTGCTGCCCATTCCTTTGGAAGTATGTAGGATTTTGTGGCAGCTTGCTGTAAACTTGGGTTGGATTGGAATGATTGCCTATACAAACATACATATTATGCTATTCGATAACAAGGAAAATATTTGCAAATTAAAATTTTTCACATATTTGAACACTCGATTGTATGAAATATTATTATTATTATTATTAGCAATATTATTGTAAATTAATACGATTCCAATTAAGTGTTAAATGCATAGTAACAGACAAAGGGGCCGATGGTATAATTAGCTAAAATGAATGCGTATGTCTAGAACCATGTGAAGTTGACAGCCCGAAGTCTGAAATTTTAATTTTTTTTAAATGTCCACGTTTGCCCATCTACAACAAATATTTAATTAGGGATTTAATTTTTGAAGTTTTGATTACTAATTTTATATCGTAGCAACCCGAAGTATGAAAAGTATATTTTTAAGTATGCTGTTTGTTTGTCTAACGTTAGTCCAGGTTTGCTTAAGGTTAAACTTTGTTTGTCCAACCTCTAAAAAAATACTAACAAATAAAAATATATTTTTATTTTGTGAAGTTGGTCCAGGTTTGTGCAAGTAAGAACTTCGTTGGTACAGCCTTAAAAAACAAAAAGAAACAAAACAAATTTAAAAGAAAAAACCATTCCAAATTCAAATTCTTCAGCACCTCTAATTCGTGGCGCCGCGAAGTGTGAAATTTTTATTTTATGGTAAATGGAATTGGTATTAAGAGTTTGTCTGAAAGTTTCTAATGTATTAAAGGAGGCATCGTAGACCTCATAAAGTATATATTGGTTGTTGGAATTAATTTCAAAGGATTCATAAGAGATGGCGTACTAGTACTAAATGGTATCGGGTAAACCTGTGACTATATTCATGTGAAAGCCTACTTCATAAGCTTCAATTTTCAGTATGTATCATTCCACTGAAGTGCAAACAACATATTTTGTTTGCCCTGTGAACATGTCGACTTTTGTTCCATGTTCACAGTTTGTTTGCTACTTCAACGCCATCGATGGACTGTTTTAGATATAAAGTGTTCAAGAAAAGAGAAAAAATGCAGTAAATAGAGCTATGGATAAACTAAATAGAGATCTCCAAACCGTTGTTACTGGAACTGGAATGCTACCAGTGGAGAGCCACGAAATATTTACAACTATCAGCTTGACGTCTGGTTTCAAACAAAACTTCAAGCGGAGGTTGGAGGCTAACACGTTCTTTCTTAGCGGAAATGCAGAGGAAACAGTTGTGGATTCACCTTGTCGGTCCGGTTAGACTGCACAAATTGAAAGATGAAATAAAATCTCTTGGTGTCAAAAAAAGCACTTCCACAAAAATTTCTGCTACTGGTGTTACTTTTTTTAATAACTGCTTCAGGTTTAGCCATTTTCCGAATCAATGGAAAAACGCGGAAATAATTATTATCCTGAATAACTTGAAAATGAGATGGCTTCGTACCACCCCATCAGTTTGCTGATAGTATTCTCGAAAAGATTGGAAAATATATTTCTTCGGAGAGCACTTCGACAAATTGATCGAGGCATACTTTCCACTAGTTTGAGTTTCGGTGCAGTCATGGCGCTACGGAACAGGTTCATATCATTGGAAAGAAGGCTACCCGATGAAAACGTTGAAGCAGTGAAGAAAATTGTTATGGAGAATCGTCGAATCACTATTAGAGAAGTTACCGAGGATGTCAGGCGACGTTTCTTTTGGTCAAAATTTAGCATTTTCGAAACAAACTTCGCTGCCACATGTTTTAGACAGTTTGTTCCGAAATTGCTAAATTTTGATTGGAAAATGGGGATTTAATGGAAGTACGGGTCATAGCGAATACAAGCAAAAGTTTTCCAATAATGATTTGGAGGACAAGAGCTTATTTGTTAGATCCTACGTACCTCTCCATCTAATTTCAAAAACTGACCATAAAATAATTTGGAAAAACGCCTGGCCTTCGTCAACACGTTACTGCAGGCCAGTTCGATTTCAGTTCAAAAAAGAAACAACCAAACTATCAATGGAAGAGGAAAAATATTTTAATTAGAATATAAACCTTCTAAAGCCGACAGAACTATTTATTTATAATAGAAAGATATACGTTGAGCATAGTTTACAACTGACTATGGTGGAGTGAGTCATCCTCTGTCAAATGTTACATACTATGTGATGCAAATCCAACAAAAATACGGTTCTTTGAATACTTTTTACATCTTTCTTATAAGTCCGTCATCAAAATGTGGCCGGTTAGAGTTCCTGTGCCAAAAATTAAAAGTATTGGAAAGAAAGTAGAAAACTCAAACGCAATTTCGTGAAAAAATGGGTTCTATAGTAGACAAGCACAGAGCTGGTTGTAAAGGATCGTTGAACGACGGAAATATTGCTAGAACTTTTTTACTAATCCAAGATTGGCTTCAAAAATTACAGGAGTTAATGAAAATCTGATCCATCGTTGTGCTACATGAAAGTATGGCGTTTTGCCATGATTGAGGAGATAAAGACCGCATCACTCGAAGAGGTCAAGGCCATACCACAAAAGCGCATATCAGCGGATATCTGAAGGGACAAAATACGGAGACAAATTATATATTGATAAAAATAAATAATAAAATATTGAGAAAAATAAAAAGTCACCTTTATTTGAACACAACTCGTAGACTACTTGTCAGACTGATTGCAAATAAATTGGATTTAAAGAAAAAAAAAAAATATATAAAAATAAAAATTGTGTGTTCTCAGCTCGACCACTTAAAGTACGGAATAAAATATTTAGGTGTGTGTGCGAAAAGTACTAAGTATATTAAAGCTTCGGTGCTATCTCAGTCAACGTTTTCACTTGTCTGTACTGCTGCTGCTTTAGCTGCATGCCAGCTACGAGTGAGGCAAGAGATTACCTTGGGGCATACCGTATGCTGCAGTAGAGTGCCATCCATGGCAAGTTGCTAGCTGCACAAAATTATATTACGTTTACTCGTATGCCATGTGTTGTAAATTTTTCTACTGCTGCCAATAAAAAAATTATGAGTTGAAAGCCGTTGGCCATAGTTTTTATTATATTAGGTATATATAATTTCGTTTCATTTCGTGCAGCTTGAAAGCTTCGATTCAATTGCATATGGAACAAAAGCAAAGTGAATTATCTCCATTGCGTTTGGCCGCCTTGTGTCTTCTGACGCCTCGTAAAATTTATGCATTAAATTTATGCATTTCGTATTTATTGTTTTTCGCTTTTTTTTAGTATTTTTTGTTTGTTCTGTTGGCATTGTATCATATTTTATATTATTAAATTAATTTTTATGACTGTTGATGTTTTATGTTTCTAAAGTTTGAATCAATTTTCACATACTCAATAAGAATTTGAGAGATTATTGTAGGTTAAAAGCCAACTATTTGAAATTTCCAATCCAGAATTGTTTATTCATAAAAAAGTCTGTAAAATGCATTTTTTTTTTGTCAGAAAAGCACTAACGCAAAAGTCTGCGTACAGGCTTCTTTTTTCGAAGAAAATTATGTTCTAATAACTGATAACTGGCATGACAATGCCAGTACCTCCGTAAGACGTCGTGACATGGATTCCACACATTTTTTTTTGTATCTTCAGTTGTAATTTGTTCCCTTATCTCATTATTATTTTTCCCTTTTTTCATATTTTTCGAGGTAATGTTGTATTCACGGATTCTGTGTTCGAGTAAGTCCTACAAATGCTCTATGGGAATTAGGTCCGTACATTGGAGTGGTGTCCTCAACTAGTTTTTTATATTATAAAGAAGCCAGAGCTTCACTTTGTGCGCACTGCGCTTGGAGTCGTTGTCTTGCTGAAACCAAAACTCTTCATACAGTCCCAACTTCGGGGAAGTTTATAGCAAATTATTCTTCAAAACTTGGATAGAACTAGTTTCATCCATTATTGATTCAATAATGTTTAATGTTAGTTTGCCAACACCACTGGCTGCCATACACCCTAAACTACAACTCCTCCTCCACCATGTTTTACGGTAGGCAACAGATTTCCGTCTCAAAGCCCGTACCGCTCTTTCTTCATACCAGCCTTTTTTCTTTTATCCCGAAAATACAAAATTTACTCTCCTCCGAAAAAAGAACCTTGTTCCAAACTCTGGGGGCTTGGAAACGTACTTATTTGCGAACTCTCTGCGCTTCTGCTTATTTGAAGCTAAGATATGGGGCTTCTTACGGCCAACTCGCCCATGATACCCAATTTATTTTATATTTTTTTTTTTTAATTTCAGGACTGCTTCATCGGAAATTATTTTTGAACACTTTTCTTCTAGTTGGTGTGCAGTCAACCTTGGATTCTGTCGCAGTGACTGAATGTCGCATTTTTTCTCTCATTTTGTTAAGAGAAATGGAGAACCTGATCGGGGTTTTGACCGGATAGAACCCTTCGAAGTGTACTTAGTTACTAGTCTTTGTATTGATGTTAAAACATAGGCCGATTGCGATTAAAGTTAAAATTTCAAATTTTTTTGTGGTGTACGCAGACTTTGCCAAGCAAGTGTAAGTACAAAATTCTTGAAATATATAAAATTTCTTGAAGTAGGTAAAAAAATCAAATTCTAAGAATAAACCTATACTTAAACAAAGAACAAAAGTCTGAGCTTATAAAATAAGTCCTTTTTTGACTTGAAATTAGTTGAAAATTCTTAAATCAATCTCTGAGAGCAAAAAAAAAAACAGGAGAGCAAAGTCAAATGTACTATCTCAGCTGCTCCAATTTGTGTAATATTTTATTGTGATTGAGGACAAGATTTGAATTTTGAAGATTTTAGCTTAATATGCAACAAATACAAAATAGTTTTCCATACAAAAGTAGAAATCGAGACAAATTATGTACAATTTCTTATTTTTTGTATGCAAATGTCGAATCTTCCATGTTTCCAGTTCCAAATTTGGATGCAGTTCCCGTTCCCAACTGTCTCACTTCATCTGACCTGAACATGAGCTCTAGTACACCCGATGAAAAAACCACTGACAGCAAATACGAATTGAGTCAACAGTTCCGTATTCTAACACAGCCTCAAGTACATGATTTAGTGACAGACTTAGAGCTCTCAAAGAAAAAGTACAACAGTGCAAAAAGTGCATATCAGCTGAAATAATACAAGCTTTTAATTCCAAACGTAAAAATGTCGTTAATTTTACGAGTATTATTGTTTCGTCTAGACATATGTTACCATCTGTCGATAAAAATGATGGAAACGATGGAAATTATATTAAGTCCGATAAAAAATCCAGAGTCGTAGTATTACATTTTTAATTGATCGAATTAAAGTTACAAAACAGAAAAATTACGTGATACTTTAGTACATAATGTAAGCTATTTTTCGACATAGTCACCATTCCTCTCTATGCAGGTGGTGAAGCGTGGTATCAATGTTTTGATGCCTTCCTCGAAGTAGTTTCCCGCCAACCATTTCATATACATGTAAAAATGGGCATTTCCCGCCTACTTTTTGAGGTACTCCCATGCAAAACCCACAGCTCACTTTTATGCATTTGTATGAAAAACGTCAATATAAATCTGAAAATGGTGGCATCTTATAGATGGTCGCTACATACACAGCTACTAGTGGGCATGTACCGAGTAGTCCCTATTTAAGCCCCCACGTTTATGTTTTACAGTACGATTTAAAATTTCGTGTGAAGTTAACGCTTTTCTTGTTTTTTTTTTTATTTTCATTTGAACATTATGCATAGATAAAAAAAAGTGAGTACCAAAATATAACGGTATATGTTTTTGTTCCGGTACTGGTCTCTCAGTTAACTTTACTTAATGTTAAATGTTTCGGTTTTAAAAATATCTAATTATCGGTTCCGGTTTCGGTTCTCAATATGAATCGGTTTATTTCGATTAACGGTTCCTGTTTTAGCCAAATCAAAGTCATTCATATTTAGTTTAGTAACTTTTAAGTATCTGCTTAGTAAAATCAAATCCGTTCATACTTATTTTTACAATGCGTTCTTTCTTTGGTTGTAAAGTTCAAATAAAGAACCTTATAGGGTATCTCGAAGTCGAGTATACTCAACTGCAGCATTTTTTCTCTCATATTTTTTTTTTTTTTTTTTGTTTGCAAATCGTGAAGTCTTCATGGCTGCTTTTTAACTTTTTTCAATTGATTGAGATGATTTTGCTCTTTATTATTTTCGTAAAATTTTATTTTTTTTCTGCTGTTGCTGGTGTTGCAGCTTCGTGTTCTTATTCTTCTTTATGGCGCAAGTTTTTCAATTTGCGTTTAGCGGAAGTGGCAGCGAAATTGAATTGCTGGCATTAATTTCCGCTGCGAATAAACGTGAGCAGGAAAAAATGGAGAAGAAGAAACGCTGAAGAGAGCGAACGAAAAAATGAGTCTGAATGGCAAAATACGATCAAAGTGAAATAATTTGACATTTGCGAAATTAAAAAAAAAAGGAAGAAAACAAAAGAATAAAGTAAAATAAAAATAAAGAAAAATTGATGCATGACTGCAGCAGCTTGAGTGAAAAAAAGTAGGTGAAGTACTAGCAGAGATATAAAATAAGTACATAGAATTAGTACAATGGAAGAGAGTTGTTGAAGCGGAAGTTGCTGGCGCCATTTTTGACACATACACATGCACAAGAATATATTCACTCTATATAAATATAACAATCAATACATTCATGTACAAGGGCAGTTTTCAAAGTTCAGTGACCCAAAAATATATTCAGTTCCCATGAAGAACTACATCGCATCAACTGTCGCATTAGTTTTACTAACAACAATAATTAGCTGTTCGTTAATAAAAACAAGAATGGAAACTGCACTCGAGTGTATTCGACTTCGAGAAATATGGGGGCTACCCCTCATACTAGGCCGATCTGGGCTTATATGGATTATTTTATTACGATTGACGAAAGACACACGAAATTTGATATACCTAGATTAACTAACTACAAACTGCAAGAAATATTCTTACAAATACTTTAAATATGGGTCAAATTTGTACGGCGACTACCTCTTGTACTGGTCCGATCTGGATATATGCGTATATTTTATATTTAATCCTGAAGTCTCTATCTCTTATAGTATCCAAGATCTCGATGTGCCAAACAGGCGGCCAGACGGAGAGACATACATGTCTATATCGACTGAGCGTTCCATGTTAATAAATTTTGTGGGCTCTATCATGCCACTTTATGTCCTTTTACCCAATGTGTACAGCGTATAATAAAAAACAAACAAAACTTAAACTTCGGTGCAATAGCATACTATTCACACGAAGTTAGAAGTTGTGGACGAAGCAGCTATTAAGAAAAAAATATTTGTTAAACATAACCACCTAAACGTGGGTTGACGGAATTAGTCGTCAAGTTGGAACTCGCACCTTTAAAATTATGTGAAGTGTTCGTCCAAAAGTTTTTCAACAAAAAGTAAAAAGTGGTTGGCTGGTTTGAACGAGGTTATTGAAGCGTCCGTTCATAAGAAGCAACCTTGAGTAATTTCAAATTATTTTTGCCTGTGATGAAAAAGTTTTAGTACAAAATTCCAAAAATGATGGGCGCTACTCCAAATATTGGAGGTATCACACAAATTCATGTACATATGAAATGTCCGCCCATAAAAAGGAACTATGCAAATTTTTAAGTTGATATTGACGAAAAAGGAGCATATAAGAAAGTGGGCATATCAAAATGGATATTATATTTAACTGCAATAAAAGTAAGTCTATGTGGGAATGATTTTTTCACCAGAAATCTTAAATATTGACTAAAAAAAAACGTTCAGACAGATTGACATAGCTAAATCGACTCTTATCGTCGAGTTGATCAACAATATATATACTTTATGGGATCCACGATGTCTCCTTTATGTGTCTTACAAACTTTCAGACAAACTGATAATACCATTTCACATTATGTGTGAATGGTATAAAAATTCTGACATAAACTTTAAAATGGGAGTCAAATTTATATGTTGGCTCCTTCATATTTCAGTACTTTATCTAATTGTAAAGTTAAAATATCGAATTATGAAGGCTCTATCTCCAGATCTTCACATTAATACAGACGGTCGGACGGATTGCCAGCATATGTACCATCCAATCTTAATTGAGCCGGACTGCTGGATTTAAACCGAACCAGTAAACCGAATCGGTAATTTTTCTTCTTCTTAAGCTGGCTGTCACTGTCATTGACATGCATACCATGTTTGAGCGGGATGCGATAACACAGGTCAACATGGTTTAGTTGCTGGAAAGCTAAGGCTCATTTCCGAAGTTATTTGCTGCGTAGAATCCGATATTTTAGGTTATGTACCCGAAAATTGTCTCAATTATCTCAAAATCTTGACGTGATGGGCCAATTCTGACCCTGGATTCGGATTCTACACAGCAAATTACTTCGGAAGTGATCCTCAGGTTTCCAACAACTGACATGACTCCGGTATTTGTAGACCTTTGTAATTAGTCTATGTTTGACAGCTGCTTGTTTACGACACGAAAAGTTTGTATGGCGATTTGAACAACGAGTTTGCTTGAAATTGTGCGTTTCCAATGGAATAACGGCAACGGAATCATTCATACACTATCTTGAACGCAAGTATTTGAGTGGCATAAAGCATTTAGTGAGGGTCGTGAAATCGTAGAAAACTTGCCTCATGCAAGTCCATCCACCATCCACCTCTGTTTATGACAAAAACATCGAAAAAGTGATGGAAATTGTGCTCGAAAATCGTCGTGTGGCATTAGAAACATAGCAGAGATACTAAACATCTCTTATGGAACACATTTTGGTTGATGTTTTGGGTATGTAACGCGTCGCCGCCAGACTCGTACCAAGAGACCTGCATTTTTTGCAACCATAACGTCGAGTAGAGAGCGCAAAATAGATGCTTGCCAACATAGGTGATGACCCCACATTCATCAAACGCATCACTACTGGTGATGAGACGGGGGTTTATGAATATGACGTTGAGACTGCCCAACAATCTAGCGAATGGCGCACCAAAAATGAACCGAAACCGAAAAAGTCGGTCGAAAATTAAGATGATGCTGATCGTTTTCTTCGATTTCCGTGTCTACGTGAACCAATTCGCCGGATTTGTGGGCAGACAATTCATGGATTTTTCACCACGACAATGCACCGCCACATTCCAGCTTAATTGTGACGGAGTTTTTGGCCAAACATGAAACAAAAGTCATCACACAACCACCGTATTCACCAGATTTGGTACCCAGTGTTTCGGAGACTTAAATATCTGGTCCATGGAACGTGTCATGAGTCGATTGCGGAAATAAAAAAAATGAATGAAGGGCCATCTATATATATTTAATTATAAATTAGCAATGAGAACAAAAACTGATTTTTTTCTACCTATTTTATTTGATATAATTAGGGTGTTCACGACCCCCTGTGCCGTTGCGTATTTGCACAAAAACAAAATATACTTAGGTTATTCACAACCTGCTGCAATTTTCCCAAAAAAATACCAAAAAAATGCTACTATTTTACCAGTGTTACTACTTTGCTGCTAAACACTACAAACTGCACAAGTATGCAACTGCACAGCTGATTTTGTAAACAAAGTATAAAGTTAAACACTGGCGGAGTTTTTTCGCCAGTTCGAAAAAAGTGTGCAAGTGCGCAACTATGCAATTGCACAGTGGGTCGTCGTGAACAACCTAAATGAGGAGAAAACTCAGCAAGTATCTAAGCTCAGGTCTTGTTTACAATATAAGCATACTTGTGGAGACCTTAATGGTTAACAAAAAAGTGGTAGCACTGGCAAAATGGTAGCAGTTTGGTGTTTTTTTTTAGCAGAAATACCAACGAAGTGCCAAAAATGAAGAAATTGTGTATTGTGAAAAGTTTAAATAGTAAACAAAGTTAATTTTTGCTACAATTAATAATCAATAAATTCCTTCTAAGCCGCATTTATTTTAAAGTTAATGTTAATGGTTAAAACGAGTTAATGTAACTAACATGTAAGAAGAAGAGTAAATCTCAACAACTACGCAAACATCGACACAAAAATGTCATTCACGATGACGCAAGTATGCAACTACTCAACTGCACAAGGGCTCGTGAAGACACTTAATGTTTCTTCAGATTAAGTATAGAAAATGTTTTCATTGGAGTGGCCTCGGGTGGCTCGGCAGTAGCCCATTGTGGAACACCAATTTTCCAGCACTTTGTCAATAGTTGTCTGCTCTATTTGAGCAATTTGAGCTGCAATTTTTTGTGTCAAGTACGCTTAAACTTTTTGCTTTGCTTCAAAGAAAGAAATCGAGTGGTGTCGCAGCTCCGAGGTGATTAACATATTCGAAACATTCAAAAAGTTAGTTATCATGTCTCGATAGCGGTCACCATTCACCGTAACGTCGCGGCTATACACGAAGTGGCTCGTTTACCCCAAATCTTAAAGTTTTGCATCGAAGATGGTGGAATAAGTTGAAGCGGGATGTATTCCCCAAGTGGAAGGATAAAATTAAACCACTGAGCAAAATTCATGGCGCTCAAGTCGACGGCAGTGCTCATTAATTGTACATAGTTCAACATACAGGTGGCCAACCCTGTATAACGCAAATAACTTTTCGCTTGTTATTTTTAATTTCTGCAATTATTAAAACAGTCCCTCGTCTACTGTTTTATTAAGTATTATAGTCTTATACATATGCATATACCTGCTTCATATACAATACGTAATTACAATATGTTGTTATAAGCGTCTACTACTATATACAATAAGTATTAAAACTTACCTCATAAGAACCAGCCGTATCGAGTATATCTAGCGTTAGACTAACGCCCGCAATTGAAAAGTTACCCTGATGCATCTCCTCGATGGTCCTTTTGTATTTCGTGGTGAATGTGTTGTAGAGGAATTGTGTGATTATGGACGTTTTACCCACTTTGGCAGCGCCCATTACAACAATTTTGTGACGTGCATTGGCCGGGCCGATGGCATCATCTACTGCGGCATTACGTCCAACTCTGCACAGCAGGCGGCAAAGATTTTATGAAGGATTTAGAGAGTGAGATAGAAATATTTGATAGTGAAATATGGAAACAAGAAAAAGTCAGAAAGAGAGAAGGAGAGAGAGAGAGATAGTAAAATGCATTAGCATTATTATAAAGGCATACATGCTTTTGTGTTTCTGTCTTTCTGTCATCCTTTGTATATTTACATATACTATAAGTATCTGTTTTCAAAGTGTTGCATGTTCAGCTTTTGTTCGTGTATCCTGGTTTAAAAAATGAATATGTTATGGTCATGTAGACAGGTGTTGTCTGCTGTCTGACATTTTAAAACTTTAATACATGCAAATTGAATTTGGCTAGTTATTTAATAAAATTTTAGCAAAAATTAAATAGTATTGGATGTTTAAATTAATTCGTCGCATGTATTTACTTCCAAAATTGAAGCTTTATTGTGCAAAAATTGTACAAATAAATTGTGCAAATAGATTATTAAAAGTGTTGCACACCGCTAGACATAACTTCTTCCCCTCTTTCTGACAGCATACGGATTCCGCAGCTGAAGAACGATAAGTCTTTAGAGCAATCCAAGTATCAATCCAATTTTGTCTACAAAATTTTCAATGGAAACAAGTGGTAATCGGAAGGAGTGATGAGTGGTGAGTAATGCTTCCATTTTGAGCCAAGAATGCTGAAAAATCTCTTTACCGTATCTCTGTTCGAGTACACTACAAAACTCGGCTCAATTGTTTTGGTAGCTTATAGTGGACCACACCCAGCTGATTCCACAAAATACAGAGCATAAGCTTGGATACATGGATATTTGGCTTCGCCTGTTGGTGTTGAGCAAACTACTTCCGACTCGTTTGGTCAGTTAGAGCATACTCTCCATAAACTTGCACTAAAATTTGATGGCTTTAGGTAGCACTTTTCTTCATATTTAAGCAGTGTAGAAATTTCACACACAATGTGCGATACATTCACTAACAAAACGTGCATGTAACAAGACATTAAAATGGCCACACTATTTGCACAAGTGTGTGCTTTTTTCACTGGTACACAAGCAACTCTCATTCGCTTGATAGTGTGCAGAATTTTTTTTTTCATTCGTGTGCTGCACATTTGTGCTCTTTGTATGATTTGCACATGATTGTTCCATTTGTAGTGCACACTTTTCAATTGCATTGAGACATTTTTTGAAAAGGCACACGATACAGTTGTTGTGTTCGGCTCGCGTTGAAAAGTCGAATTTATGTGGAGAAAATCAACAACTGCGTATCAGGTAAATATGAAATAAACCAGAAATAGTGGAATTTTCAAAAATAATAATCAAGAATAATAATCACAAGTATCGTATATACATATACCATAATAATGTAGAAGGTTGATTTCAATCAATTCTGTTGGGTTATTCAAATTTTATTTGTTCTATGGTCTGTTCTGAGTTCCCTCTTATCAGTAGCATATATTTTCTACGTTTGTTGCACCCCCTAGTCCACAATGTTGGTTGGATTGAAATGGACATTCTATGCTGAAGTCCAAGGCAAAGGCACTTTAAATATTCGACCTTGGATATAAGGAGAGGTGCACTGCCATGTTTCTCATTGTTTTTCAAATCCGATTGCAATTTTGAGACCGACTGAGACATGTCCATTAGATATGAGCTAGTCAGTGATTTTTGAGTAGCAGTGATTATCGTGACTGCTACTTTCAAATCACCGTAATTTTGAACTGCTTCTTCGATTGCTGTAAAAATGACATGCAAAAAAAACCTATTTTATCTATTTATTATATTCATACGAAACTAATTTCTTCTCAATATTTTCTTTAATATAACTTATGCACTTAAATTACTGATACCATTCAGCGTTGATTCAATAATAATAAAGTAAAAAGAAAGAAATAATTATTAAAATATCATCTGCACGCCTTAATTCTTGTTAAGGATTACTTCTTCTGTTACGGAAGCCCAATGCTTGAGACTATAACCAACACTCTCCTCAGGTTTTGTATGAAATTTTAAGCCAATCCTCTCCGGAAAATGTGCAAATTATGCACGCCATATTTTAGGAAATGGTACGAACGAACTGAAACTCCCAATATTGGAGCGCTGAAAATCACGGTTTTCTGTTTACTTTATTTTGATTTTTACCCTACATTACGCTACTCAAATTAATGTATGAATTTTTCAATGTCAACACGGCGGTGGCTGCTGTTGTTACTGTTTAAATAAAAAGCGCCTGCGCGCAAGTCAATATAAATACAAATACCTATAGTATTTACCTACAAGTAGAATCAAGCGAGCGAATTAAATTAAAGTGCGCGTTGGGAATACACTTGGCTTGGCAGTGCTTAATGCTGCGGCACACCGGAAACCAAGCAAACAAACCGGCACAACAGAACGACGAAACACAGCACCTGCAGCACTCCCAGTGGGCTTTCTACTACGACTATACGAGTATACACATATATAGTACTCTCTAGCCCGCCGGAATTGCTGACAGCAGGTAACACGTACAAGTATACATCGACCATCGGTGTATGTATGTGTATTTATAAAGGTGCTCCCGAGGTGTGAGCAATCGCCAGGCAACGGCGTTTTGCTTGCTAACAGCAAAACTCTGTTGGTAAATGCTGCTGTGGCAGACGCAGCGCTAAACATTTTGAAAAATTAATCATACGCCATGGTAGCGTGTAGCAGCAAAAGTAAGTGAAAACAAGGAAGAACGCTGCAGTCGAGCTTGCCGACAATTAGTTACTCTGTATCAATAAAAAAAAGAAGAAAAACACAAACCAAAATAGAATAGCTCAATCGGAAAAAAGTTGTTTTTAGGTAGTGGGCTATTGAGATGCTACCCCTAATAGTGGAGCAAGACACGCCCATTGATATTAATGTAAAGAGTCAGCTCATAGCAAGCCACAAAAATTATTTTAAAGTGGTTACTGACCGTAAAAAAAAAAACGAGTACGTGACCTTTACGCTCGAACTGTAATATCGCTTTTTATTACCCATAATGTAAAATTGTATAAATACTCTTAACTTAAATATGAGCTATTTTTTTATTTTAACTTTAATCTTTTTAGTTGTACCTGTCACAACAGTCAAAAAAGTTTCACTTCAACCGCGCCTAGAAGTTACACGCACTCGTTTTTTTTTTATCAATTGCAGCTGTAAAATTCTTGGTTTAGCCTTACTACGCGCGAGCACATGAACGGATGAACAATTGTTGATTTACGAACGCATGGCCAATTCATTATTTCCGCGCGAAAAAGTGACTTCCGTTAGAAAAACGATGTGAGTTACATGACATATCGCGCATAAAGAAATTTTACTTCAAAAAGTTCCTCACACAAAAACACAATAAATAGTGTTCTTTTCGTTTAATCAAAGAGGTACAAAAACAATTTAAAACACGTGAAGCTGAGGAACGCGAGAAGGAAGATCTTGTCAAACAAGATACACTCATACTATCAAAAAACAAGGGTAATCCCAAGCTAAAGGATCTGTACATACGACCAAGCAAAGCGCATGACTGGCTGTTTGGAAGCGCACACTAATGGCTTCCGTTACATATCGGTGCGCGGTGACAAAGTCGACATTTTATATAACGCTACCTCTAAGAGTGAGTGGAACATGAACATTGATACAAAAACACTAGAGTGGGCGTGGTATATTGATTTCATTAACTTTATCAGCTCTAGCTCTTATAGTCTCGAAAATATGATTTTTTCATACAACCGGAAGGACGAACAGACGGACGTGTCTGCGGCGCTGATCAAGAATATATATACAATTCTTTATGGGATATGTCACGCCTCTTGCTGCTTATTACCTACATAGGCACAAACTTATTATACACTTGTATAATTGTGTATAGGGTATAACAAGGAGAGATAACATAACCCATGTTAAAAGTCTCTATTTGAGTCATAGACTATAACTCAAATAAATATACTCGTATATAGAAATTATAAAAGAATTAATTAGTATGAAAAATCCAGTTGGTATTGTTAGCTTAAATAATTTTGTTCTGTTTTAATAAGCACATTGCACATTGAAGCTCTTCCATGTTTTCATTGGCTGTTACAAACATTTCCACATTTTTAATATACCCTACGCATATAAAGTATAATACAATTAATGAGCGGAACAATCGAAAATGTGGAAGACAAATGTACAAAGCAAATAATAAAAAGTCAGATAACCGCGATTTTGCTACACTTCTCAGTTGCACTCAAGGTTTATACGTTTATTGGATGTGCTGCTGTCCAGGGAAACATTCAAAGTAACAATATATGCTGATAATACGATCATATTTAAACAAATACCCGAAAATGAGACTATGTTGCCTTACTAGATGATCAACTGTTTGCGCTATTACAATAAATTTCTTGGTCAGCAAATGAATTGCTAAAATTCCGAACGTGATGATGATGAGATTGTTTGCAGAAGTAGTTAGGGAATGTTATTGATTACCATACACATGGAAATGGGCAAAAACGATTATAGTCCGTTAGTCACGTATGCCCAAGACACAGAGGAACCTCAGATACGATAAAATACGAGCAAAAATGTGCGATATTTAGAAAAAGAAAAATCGTTAACTTCGGTTGAACCGAAGCTCTAATGCCATTCCTTTGCAATTTTAAATCGTATCGTAAAACATAAACGTGGGTGGTTTAATTAGGGGCTACTCCAAAAAGTGGGCGGTACACGCCCTGTGTATGAAACTACCATCTAGTATAAAATGCCGCCATATCGAATTTCAAGTTGATAGTTGCACATTTTATACAAATGCACAAAAGTGAGTTGTAGGATCTACGAAGCCTACTTTAATGCGTTACAAACTTTCAGACAAACTGATAATACCATTTTACACTATGTGTAAATTGTACAAAAAAACTGAGAAGTAACAACATTTCAACGCAAGATCTAATAAAAACACAACGTCTGAAGTGACTGAGATATTTAATTACATGTCATTAAATCACGGCAACTGAACAATCACTGATATCAGTTGCTACTAGGTATTGAAATATCAGCTATTGAATATCATTTGTTTCTTACTAGTGCCACTCTCATTCAGGGCGTATGAGTAATATATCATGCATGTAGTGTTATAGCCTTATGACACACGAATAATAATCAGCAAATTGGTTTCCCCTTCGAAAGAGACTTTGCGAAAGGGATAGCAATATACATACAGCAACATTTTTCACACTTGACCCTGTTTACGTTTTTATGAAAATGTACAGAATCAATAGAGGAAAGCATTTTAGAACTGCATACATTGAGTATATTCACCATTTGCGCATGACACGCCAAAGTAATTGTCCTTGCATTGTTCATTGTTGGTCTTTTTTCTAGTTTTGTTGTGCACAAATTTACTTTTTGTGTAAAGACTGACCGCATGAAGAATACTAGATAGTGTAATAGATAATTACACTATTTTTCCCAAACTTTTGGTACTTTGTCATTTTTGAGTACAGCGTTGCCTTATTTTTGCTGTTTATTTTCCTGTTTGGTTTTCGTTTCACTTTTTAATGAAACTATATTTCAACCTCTCGTAGAATTTTTGCTTTGTCTATGTTCTGATCTGCTCTAACAGCAATGAAGGAGAAAACAATTTGCTGATTGTTTCGTGTGTTATACGGCCATTAGCAGCATTTGTTAGGTTGATGCGTGATATATTACTGATACGCCGTGAATTACAATATCGAGTGGCAACTGATATCAGTGATTTTCTGTCGCCGTGATTAAAACACAGGTAGTTGACTATCGCTGTAATAAATCTTTATGCATCGTTGGGTTTAATCACTGCTAGCATCTGGTTTCTTTTACTAGAGAGGAAAATGAAATGTTTCTTTCTATTTTCATAGTTTTTTATATCTAATCCTCTCTAGAAAAATACATCAAAACAGAACTATTGCCAGTTGTAGTGAAATATGGCACTTCTCAATCCTGGGAAGAACTATGTGAAAAATATATGATCCAGTCAATTTTTGGAAGCGAAAATGAAATCAGTAATAGTTGGCACTAAAACCTACGACTTCCTAAAATTACATCTTCCCGCCTCAATACCCAAGATTTTAAGGTATACTTCTTCTGTTGTGGGAGCGCAATGATTGAGACTGTATCCAACTATTATTTTTAAGCCAATCCTCACCAGAAAATGCACCAAAAAAAAAAAGATATTCCAGAAACTGATTGCGGTTTCTTGTAGTGTGGAATTAGTCCCAGAAGAATTGTAGCGTAAATATATCACTTGGAATATATACAAATCAGACCATGTACCAAAAAGCCCAATTTCTGTAGAGGATTTGATAAAAATCATACAAGAAACGTTTCGATGGTGTGGGAGATAGTCTGAATCATTGAGCTTCCGCAACAGGATATGGGCTCCTTACAAATATTATGGGAATTAATTGGGGAATATGGTATTTCAGATATTCTAATTTAAGAAGACTACGAATAAAAGTTACAATCTTCATGACAAAATAATACACTAGTCACACAATGTGTGAAGCGTATATATATATATATATATATATATATATATATATATATATATATATATATATATATATAAAAAAAATGGACGATAAATGCAACACGCGGCATTGGTTTCCGTTTTCCGGTTGCTGGATTTTGGTTTCCGTTTCTGCGTTTTTCAAACATTTTTGGCGGTTTATTGTGCAAAATTTTATCATGTATGCAAACTTTTTGTGCATTTCCAGCGCTTAGATTACGTTCTGGCGTGTTGTACTACGTAGGCTGCCTTTTATATTGCTATAATGGGCAAAATTATTGTAACCATATAAAATTTGTCAGTTCAACGTTTTGAATTATATCAACAACAGGGTATAGACAAACCTTAATCTTAACATGGTGATGCAGCATCATCTGAAGTTTTCGGTGGTACAAAGATTTAACTCGCATAAGAACGAACTCCGAGCAGCTACTTCTTAGTTTGTTATAACGCAAGATAAGATCGATGCTGTGCATCAAATGATAATACAAGATCGTCTTGTGACTTATTGTAAAATTGGATCATCTCTAGGCAGTTATTTTACTAGAGTACTAATAATCATTAAAAAGATAAGTTCTTAGTTCATGGAGATATGTTTAGCGACCTTATCTATGAATATATGAGTTCTTTTTGGCTGGCTCGAGGTCAATACATTAAGAAATTGTTTCTTGAAAGTGAAAAGAAACAATAACGACACAATTTTGTAGGCCAAAAAATTTATTTTAGCAAATGAGACACGCGTTTCGAATTTCAAAATTTGTTCACCAACAGTCAACGTTGGTTTCCAGCAATTTTGTTGCTACTTATATCACAACGTTTTGGAACAGCCCTATGAAAATCTAATATTGTATGATTAAAGCTAATTATTCATACAATTGCAAAAAATGTTGTATAATTGTTGTTTTTGTTCTGGACAAGCATTACTCACAGACAACATACTCCGTTTCTGATAAAGGCGTCTGTCCATGAGGCTTGAAGTTTTAGTTTCTAGCTATTTGATGATTTTTCAATAGGTATGTTTAAAAACCCTTTATAATTTATTATATATATGACCTCTTGAAGAATTTGATCTCAATCGATTTCATACAAATGGTTTCTTTCGGCAGTTTCGGAAGTATTTTGCGATTTGACTTCATTTCACATTCAGAATATGAATTTCAAAGTATCAATTTCCATTGAATTCAACTTGCAACAGACTTCTAAAACTAACAGAATGGACCATTTTAATGAAATCGATTGCAATCAAATTATAAGGTTCAAAATCTAGAACAGAAAAGGGATTGATTAATTAATGGAGAACTCTTTATAACTAGTTTTATATTGGGAGTACAAATTAGTTCGGTCCGGTTTTTTTTTTTTTTGTGGTCAAAAATGTATTTATTTCAGAACAAAATGAATGAAAGTATTTTCCATCGCTGGGAAATTTTCGAATTCCATCACGATCTAAGTTAAAAGCCAAGTTTCGATTTCTGCGAAAGAAATGAACCGATGACCTGCTAAACTGTTAAAATATTCCACTTGAGCGTTACCAAATATTTTTTCACGACTTTTGCGACATGAGTCCGAGTGTTGTCATGTAGAAGAATAACTTTGTTATGTGTTTGCTGGTATTCCAGCCTACACTGATCACAATAGACAGGCGATATTTAATTACGTGGGATTCAATCATGGCGACTGAGAAATCACTGATATCAGTTGCTACTCGATATTGTAAAAATCAGTGATTGAGTATTATTTGTTTCGTACTAGTGCCACTGTGATTCACGGCGTATGAGTAAAATGTCATTCATGTAGTGTTAGCACAAAAAGTATCAATGTATCAAGTTGATGATATGCATGACATATTACTGATACGCCGTGAATTACAATATCAAGTGGCAACGGATATCAGTGATTTTCAGTCACCGTGAAAAAATTGCAGATAGTTAAATATCACTCAACTGGTATATTATATCATACGCGTGTTGTTTACATGCATATTTTATAAAGCTATTAAGGTACTTGTTTTGAATTCAATATTTATACTTTGATGGCTTTAATCTTTGCTGGTATCTGGTTTTATTCACTGAAGTGGAAAAGTGAAATGTTTCTTTCTAATTTTTTGGTTTTTTTTTTATATCCAATCTCTCTATAAAATGACATCAAAATAAAACTGTTTCAGCATACCATTGCGGCGTCACGACTAAGGGACTAAGCCAATACTATAGTCATTACAAGTTGTAGTGAAAATATAGCACTTGATCAATCCTGGGAAGAACTACGTGTGAAATAGATGATGCAGTCAATTTTTGAAAACGAAAATAAAATCTAATAGTTGGCACTAAAAAATATCCAAAACCGATGACTTCCTGAAATACCATCTTCCCGCCTAAACTGCCAAGATTTTGTTAAAGAATTTTGTTACGGGAGCAAAATGATTGCGACTATATGATGTAAATGATTTATCAGTTGGAGCACTGTCACCAAAAACATCAAAAAGCATTCGATGCGCTTCAGCTGCACTTTTCGTCAAGTTAAAACAGTAAACTAAAACCTCCTGTATATGCACAAAATAAAAAACAAGATTTTATATTCTAAAACTGAAGGCGATATAAACTGATTATTAATGTCCTGTCAAACTACCGAAATCAGCTGCAAGAGCCAGAGCTATCTTTTGACATTGACCGAACTAATTTATACACCCAATATTAATTAATTAGTATGGCATACCATCCGTGAATTCAATAAAAAAAAAAAATAAAGTGGTTTTTCTCTTTTACTGAAATATACTGAAAGTAACCTTCGTATTGTACAGTGTAACTAGAAATGTAAGTATGCATGTATGTAGTATGTGCCTATGACGGTATTTGTGAGCTACTTACTTATCGCGTTTGGGCTTATCCTCAGCATTTTCATCCTTCATGAACGAGGGCTGCAAGCTGAAGCGCCGACGTAAATGCCGGCCACGCATTTTGCTTTGGTCTCCTATTGTTATTGGACTGCAAACTGTAAGTTATATGTATACTTAGGTAGACTTAGTTGCTGTACGTCGCCGTATAGATATGCAAGCGAATGTGGTTATTCAATCCGTTGAACAGTATAAGAATAAGTAAGTTCTCAGCTGTGTTGTGGACAACTGTTGCTACACGCGATGTGGCTCCTTTGAGTGTCTGCTGTATCTCTGGATGTGTGTTGAAAAGCACTATTTAATGCGCTATAAATCAGTTGCGCACTTCACTTCACGTCACGTCAGGAACTCGCACACTTAGCGCAGCTAGCAACAATTCTGTAGACAACTCTGAAACCTTTCCTGCACTGATTGTTGGTTGCTGCAGCATTTACTTATTTCTTTATTTATTTATTTAGTTTGTATTAGCTGCTGATGCTGCTTGTATCTATTGGCCTTCATCTACTGGATGCGACTGTCGCTTAGAGTATCTTTTTTTGTTGATTCGGTGTGGCATGTGCGCTTAGCATTATTTATGTTGATACACAATGCGCAATGTAAATTGTGGTGACAGACAAATGCTGAAACGGAACGTGCTGGCAGCCTACCATTCAATAAAGCATAGCAGAATATGCTAATACATACGATTCGCTCATGCCGTATCCTGCGCTGGCATCTATCTACTACCTTGCAGGCGTTCAACTGTTTGCACGTGGATTTTGCCGCTGGCTGTGTGAGAAGTGTATACTTTATTATTATGCTTTATGATGCTTGATATTATTATTAAAACGACGGTGACGACGGCGACGATGACTGGTTTTAAGATGATAATGTCCTACTTTATCCTGCCAGCGTATCTAATAGCGCTTTATAATGTATCTAAAGCTTTTTTTTTGCTTTTATTGTGCGCTTTATATTCAATTTTTATTTCATTTAAGTCCAAATTTTCTTTCTTTTCGCTCTTTATTATTAGAATTATTATTTTATTAGCCTCTAGCGCTTTTTATGCAAATATTTAGCGTACTATATACGCTTTTAATTGCGTTCAGGTATTGAGGCAATTTCTTTGCAACGGAAACGGAAACAGATATCATCCAAAGACAGCGCACAATTTCCACCTATTTTTTTTTTTGGTTTTTCCAAAATGGTTGCTCTGCTTCCTTCGTATATATATTTTGGTGTTGTTGTTGTACTACCAGCTGCTGTATCTGCAAAACGAAGGAAAAAATTAAGAAATATTTTTGAAAGTAAATTAAGCACATTTTGAAAATTACAACGAAGACAAAATTGCTTTTGCTGCTCCTGTTTGCTTGTAAAACTTGTTGGCTTGCTTGCTTGCTGAAGTTCTTTGCATTAACCCATTTCATTTGAGTGTGTATTTGTATGTCTATGTCTGTCGCACTGTCCTATATAAATTTATTTTATTTCTCCAAGTCGAAGTTTTTTACAACCGTCATTCCAGCTCAACCCAACCTAACCCAAACCAACACAACCTGGCCCAAGTCAACAAGCAAGTAGAAGTAGCAGGAGCAGGAGCAACAGCAGCAGCAGCAGTCACAGTACAGCACAGCACACAAAATGCGTTACGAGCTGTAGATGCTTCTGCGATAATTAAACTTAAAATGAAACCATTATCAACTTTGTCAGTCTGGCAGACAAGCAAGCAGGCTCAAGAAGACAACTTAGGCTGCTTCTGCCAGCGACGTCAGAATGGCGTTGCAGTCAGCCAACTGAAAGTTTGCGCGATGTGCGATATGAGAATTCGAATTAAAGCGAACACAAGCAGGATAAAAATGCTGCTTGCAGTAGTTTTTTTGTGTAAACATTATATCGTATTTATAGAGCATGAACAAAAATACCTGGTGTTTCACGGCTACATATAGTATGCTTATAATATATTTTAAATTTATCACCAATCATATATAAAAAACAAGAAAAAAGAAAACAACTGGATTGGACACGCCCATTAGTATATGTATGTATCCAATATCAGGCTGATATTGGCTTAAATAAAAATAAGTTCTTCAGACACCAGTAAAAAAGTGGTCGGTGGGTTTATATTGGTGCTACCCAAAACAGTGGGCGGAATACGCCTATTATAATGTGTATGTGCATCGGCTGCCCATAAGTAACTACCATATCAAATTTCAAGCTGATTTCAAGCCATCATGTCCATTTTTAAGTTGATACAGAGGTTTTCATACGTCACAAGTCACATACGTCATCATAAGTCACAAGTGGGAGGGTGGTTTGTAACGGGGCTACACTAAAATGTGGGCGTGGCATGTCAATATGGATACTCTATTTGACTGCAATAAAAAAAAAAAGTCTGGATGCCGGATTGCGGCTGAATATGCGCAACAACAACCAGACAGAACGACAGACGGATATGGCTAGATCGATTCGTCATGTCGAGCTGATCAAGAGTATATATACTTTATGGGATCAATGATGTCTGCTTTCTGAAACTTACAGACAAACTGTAATCACATTATGTGTGAATGGTATAAAAAATTGTAAAACGTTAGTACCTAAACGTGAATGTTGAGTCTTTATTTGGGTTACTCCTACTGGCTACCTCTAAACTGATTGACTGTGAAGCTTCTGTTCATTAGAAATAAGGATATCCAATTCTAAGTTGACATTGACTGTACAATTTTTTATTTTCATACTGTTATATTTATACGCAAAGCATACATTCCTAATAATCCAACATATCGTATTTACAGTTGATATTCACTGCAAAAAAAAAAAGGTTTTTTATTTGGAAACCCAAAAGTGGACGGCGCGTTTTTCTACGTCGCAAAGTTGGCGAGCAAGGTTATTTATATACATATATGTGAAGCATCAGTTCTTAAAAATCCGACATATCAAGTTGATATTCAGTCTAAAAGATTAAGTTTCCATACAAATACCAGAAAATGGGTGGTGGGTTTGTATGGAGACTATTACAAGAAGTGAACTGGGCACGACTATTGATATATGTGTGAATCATCCGACTTAATTTCGAATTTCAAGTTAATATCAATTGAAGTAAATAAGTTTTTCATACAAAACTTAAAAAGTGCGTTACAAACTTATTTTCTGATAAACTAATAATACCAAATCACACTATCACGCCTTACTAATAAATAATTTGAAGTCGACTTTATCTCAATAAGTCGACACCAAGTCGATTTTCGTACTAATAAACATCTAGTATTGACTTTTTCGAGAAAGTCGATTATAAATTTTGTAACGAGTGAAGCCGATACTAAAGCTGCTGCTAAAATTCAGAAGAGGAAAATGTACTAAATTTGACCTTTTATTTGATTTGATTCAAATGACAAGAAGATATTTAAAAATTGAACGATATAGAACGGTTTAAACACTTTAAATTGCTAATTTTACTTAAAAAATTAAAATACTTAAAAATACCTATTAAAATCGATCTAGCCATGTCAGTCTGTCTGTTCGGTGTGTGTTGTTGCGCATTATTTGGGGACCAATTTTAATGCTATCTAGTTCACATTTTGCACATACACTTCTTTTTATTGCAGTTTAATAGAGCGTCAAGATTGGCCTGCCACACCTACTGTTTGGGGTAGCCCCCATACAAACCTACTGACCACTTTTGACTTTATTTTTATGAAAACTTCTTTATTAAAGTCAATATTGGGTTGTAATGCGATATGGTGCCACCTTATAGGCAGCCGCTTAACATATATATATATTAATGGGCGTGTCTTGCCCTTTTTTTGTGTTAGTCTCCATACAAACCCACCGTGCAATTTTGTGTTTTTTATGAAAAAATTCTGCATTTAAATCAATATTAGCTTGAAATTTGATTTGGTGGATTTTAGTGGACAACCGCTTCATATACATATACAAATGGGCGTGTCCCGCCCATTTTTTGATGTAGTCCCATATAAACCCACACTTCAATTTTATGCATTTGTATGGAAAACGTCAATATCAACTTGAAATTCGATATGGCGGCATCTTACACATCTACTACATCGCTTCATACACATCTACTAGTGGGCGTGTACCGCCCACTTTTTAGTGTAGCCCCAATTTAAGCCCCCACTTTTATGTTTTGCAATACTATTTAAAATTTCGTGTGAATGGTATTAGAGCTTAGGTTCAACCGAAGTTAACGTTTTTTCTTGTTACAATTCATTTTTAAAAAAATTGGTATTCACACAGATTTCTGTGTATTCACAATGAAAATCCCAATCTTTTTGGCAGCACCTCTAAAATGTTTATTGGTACGAAATGAGTTTAGTGCCGGCTCTAAAGTGGTAGCTGCTACTAACAAAAGTCGAGTTTTGCTTTTGACTATTAGTAAGGTTGTATGTGTGAATGGTAGAAAAAGAACGACTACGAGATACTCTGTAGCTAGTCTATTGAACTAGATTTACAAGTTGGCTATAGTTTATAGTTATCCGAGCTGAAACAATCTGTGATATTTTATGAGCATTGGCGCTAATAAATTTATATCAAATTTGGTGTTTCTAGCTTAAGGCTAGTTCAGACTTCGGAAAAAAATTAATTTGGTGAAAACATAACGAATCACGATACCTGTAAGCAAAGCTTGCTATGCTTTTCAATTGAACGTTTTAAATTTCTTCGCTTAAAGTGTCTATCATTAAGAATGTCCGAACTTAGCTCTTTAACTAATACATATGTAAATTCTCACTTTGTGTCAATATATTAACGCAACACAGTTGACATATCGTACACGCATACTACGAACTAATCGTAGTAATCAAGCAGCAATGTATGCTGTATCCTCTCATTTCCTTTCTCTCATTGCCATTGATCATGCCACGCACTAATATAAAAACGGCACATGCTACTTCTTGCGCGCCGTATTCTCTAGTATATGGAGCCCACTGAATACGCATATTCGATGCAAGCAAAGAGCCGGTTAGAGAGAATTATGCAAATGTCCCTCGCATGTGTTTGCTGTTGATGTTTGTTGCTATGTCTGATGTGCCCTATTGATTACTTTCTGTTTTCATCAACGTTTTAAAATGCTTTTATCTAACTAAAATAAACTTGTAACAGTGCTGCACATAGAGAGTATATACTCTAAGTCGGAGAGCTTTTGTGTCAGAAAAACTTACAAACGAATATGGCGAGAACGAGTCGTTTCATCATGCTGATCATGAATCTACAGTATGAATGCCACGGAAAACGCATTTTTTTTTTCAAACAATCCCATTCTAGTGGCTCCATATGTATGACACCTTGTGCATTCGAAAGTTTCATGCTTTTCTTTACTTTTAGGTTAAACTTCATGACATTTTGGTTCATTGAAAACGGAGATATCGCGCTCAAAGTGAGAGTATATTTTTGTCATCCATCGAAAAAACAACTTCGAACAAAAATCAAATTTGAAGTTCTGTTTTAAACTCGTTAAAACTTTTGCCGAAACGTTTCTTTTAATGATATATCAGAGTGCATGAATAGTTTAAACGGTTAAAGGAAGGTCGCTTATAACCAAAATATATTCTGTTTTCTACTATTTCTAAAGATACTTCTGCAGTGTCGTGTAACCTGTCTGAATTTTAATTTAAGTTCTGGATTCTGATTTTTTTCAAGATATTGTAGTTACGCTATTTTACCTTTATTTTGTGAAACCCACATCTTTTTTGTAGTGAATAATAACGAAATTTGTTATTCTCATCTTATCTTAACGTTTTGTATGCATTTTCAACAATGATGTTTACACAAATTCGACGTCGACATTTAACGAAAAGAAAACGCTTTTAGAGTAAGATTTGTTGTAGGCGAAAATGAAAATGAAGCAGGAAGTTTGCCTTCGGCGGTGCGTTTTTATCTGTGATGTGGTACCGGCTGCGCGTTTATTAAATGCTTAGGACTTAGAGTGAGAGAGCGAAAGGCAGGGACATAGATGGAAGAATGGGACAGCTAATGATGAAAATGAATCGCAAGTGAAAACCCGTAAGGCGGGGCCCAGCTCCAAATGAAAACTTTATGCCATTTAATTCTCAACATTTGAGTTTTTGAAATTGTTACACAGTACAAATGTTCACTGCGTGTCTGAATGTTTGTATTGTGCTGCAAAATGTTGTCTGTTGTCTGTCTTAGTCATACTGTCTGTCTATCAGTTTATTTGTCTGTAGTTCAGTTCATTCTGTTCACATCGCTTGGAGAAACTTGGCATATTTTGTGCTTGTAGAGCTGAAATAATTTAAATGTTTTTTCCATTTTTCGTTCTTTTGATTTTGAGAAATTCTAAGCGTGTTAAATTATTACAGCAGGCGCTTTTTGTTGATTCACCTTCTCTTTCATTATCTGCCTCTATCTCGCTTCACGATGAGATGTAATAAAAGTTCTTCCACTAATTTTAATAAACTTTTCAAGCAGACTAACTCGGCGTTGCCCTGGATAGAAGTTACCATATACAAATCGAGTTTGAAATCTGTAGGATGAAAAAATAATTCCAGAGCACCCGCTTAGTGAAACTCTTTAGCATTAGCGGTTTCGGCTGTGATTTGATAACGAATCAGTCAGGCAAAGCGTTCTTATGTTTAAGTATACTAGAGTTCTCCCAGTGATACAGAATTATCCAGAAAATGGTTTCGACTCTAAATCAACGTTGTCCAGCCATATCCACATGGGGTCGAACATCTTAGTGTTTTCGCACACATACGAATGAACATATGCCGAAATCAACTGCTTGATGCTAAAGAGAAGCAAACATTTTAATTAGTTACATTCCATTAATGTTGTATTTTGTACAAATAATGACTCAGAAATGATTCACAGTTTGGATGCTCTCCTTTTGGACAGCACTGCTCCGGCAGTGCTGTCCAAAGAGAGCGGCAATAAGGAAGTAATTTATTTAATTAATGCACAGTTATAAAAGATTTTGGTTGCTGTATCAATTCATTTTCTTTTTTGTTTTATATATTTATTTGATTCTTCTTCTTTTAAAATTTTATCAACTAAAATACTATCAAAAACACACTCAACTGATACTCGCCAACATGTTTGCAAGTGCTTGCAAGCTTAACATCGAGCTGCTCGATCGACCTGCTCTACAATGTGAATCGCTCTTTAGAGTGCGAACAGAGAGAAAAAGAGACCATATATGCGGAATACGCTACATTAGTATATTAATCTATCATGATTCTAACGTTACAATACATAGAAACCTGTAAAAAATGAAATGGACAAATCAAATTCCTCTGCTTCATGGTGTGGTTACAGCGCCGTTGTAAGCAACACCTTTTCGTCTGTTGCTTATTTCTATGGCGTCTATTTATTTATTTATTATGGGGACATATAGAAACCGCGACCTAAAAGGTCTATTGTTTGCCCTACTGAGTTAGTTGACCTGCCCTAAACCTATTTGTTGAATGAATCTTAGTACCTTCTTAGGATCCAAACTACTCACCCGGCCCTTATCACCCAGCCATATAAATATAAACAACATCCTCAAGAACCATATCAGCTACATCACATGGATAAAGTTATCTCCCATACAAGACTTTTTAATCATTTTATAAACAAAATCTCTCGCTTGTCAATTGAAAACAAACTGTATCTGTCTTGTTTTTTGTAACAGCCTACAGATTATACAAAACATCATTATGCCTTGTCATCACTCCACTATTGACTTGGTCAGAAGGGCTAATATTGAATTGATAGTTGACAGGCTCGCTCGACTCCCCCATATAAGCCAAAAAGTTTTTTTGAACAGCAACATCATATTAAGGGCAAAAGAAGGCTGCCGTAGCCCGAAGAACAGCATTTTATAAAAAAAAACGAGACTTCATGTGAGTTAGACATAAGATAAACTTTATTAGATAGACATGCCACTCAGGCCCAGTTCATCAGCAATAATTTGTGTTGACAAATTTACAGCAAACTTTACGATGTTCGTTATCTAAACAAGAAATTCTTTCTGAAAAAATTATCTTTATGCATTTTTGTCAAATGCATTTTGACATTCGATGAAGACTTTCACTTCGCTTAGACAAATCAAGTTTCTTAACGTGCTGACGGCGGTGATGGCGTCGACCTTACTTCGACTATTTTGCGTCTACGCTTCTAAATTTTTAACCGTATTCTTGTAGTTTAGATTGACGTACTACCTATTGAATACAATTTCTATAATCATCAGATTATAGAATTTTTGTTAGCCGCCTCGTAAATGCTGCTGACTGTTTGGTTGAGTTTTCGTCCTTTCTTAGTGATTAAATTAACTTATTTTCATTAATGGCGCATTATACGAGATATATACGAACTGTTGAAACAAATGTCTGTGGTTGCCTTTTAATGCTGCACTTCGCTCGCTTGCTCGCTCATTCGAATTATCTGTCCTTTTCCTTTCACTTTGTCTACCGGTCTCTGATGCCGTGCGTCCTTCTTATGTCCTTCTGTTTATCTAAATTCTGGACGCTACTTACCCAGTTTGTGGCTTTTATGCAAAGGATACTTGACATATAACGCATACGCCATGTGCATTAGTAAAATGATTAGTGACAGAGCGAGCGAGAAGAATTAATAATAAGAAAGAGAGAGAGAGAGAGATACTTTATATCCAACAAGGACAATTCATATATTTGTATGTACATACATACAAATGTGCGCATGTATGAATGCAGTTGCATTTGGTTGTGTCAATTCGTGACACTTCTTTCGACTAAACTTTTATTTGTATTTTCCAGGGTATAGAAGCGAAACTGTTAACCGAAATCAACCGATTTGAATTGAGAACCGGAACCAAAACTTATATTTTAAATTGGAACATTTTATCGAAATAATATGAAATGAAAGAACCGTACCGGAACCAAAACATTTCTACCGGTATAGTTTGGTTCTAACTTTTTTCGTTTTCTTTGTGTAGGTTACTCATATGTAGGTTAGTTTTTATGTAGGTTACTTATGAATAATGTTCAAAGAAAATTCCACAAATTTCCTAGAACTATACAAATTGTCAAAAGTTACTCTCGCAGTGCCAGCTACGCAAGTAAGCGTCGTGCATTTGTTTTCAGGTGTGAAGTTTATCATGAATCCACATAGGAATCGGCTGGACGCAAAAACATTTCACACAAAGTTCGAAAAGTGGGCGGGTGGTTTGTATTGTGGCTATCTCTAAAAGTGGGCATGGCATGTTAGTTGTAACATGTGTTCAGCCTAGGTACATAAGAAGTATCCATACCTAATTTCAGATCGATATCTTAAAAACTAGAGCAATCAATTTGGTTCATAGAGACAGGGGACAGATAGATGGCCAGTTGATCAAGAATATATAAATTTTATGGGATCTTTGATGCTTCGTTTAATGCGTTACAAACTAATGTCAAAATTTAAATACTATTTACACCATGCGTTAATAGTAAACTGTATTCACTTACTGTTGAATAAATGCTAGTTTATTTAAAAATAAAACTAAATAACGTGTTTTTAATTTGATATATGGTCTTTGGAACGATGACAATAGTAATACCGAAACTAAAATCCATGAATCTTACCCAAACCGAAACCGAAATAAATTGGAACCGGTACAGAACACATGTTGCGGTATGTGCGGTTTGTAACGTATTAAAGCACGATCTAGATTGACTAAAAACAACAAATTTCATCTTTGTGAACTATAACCTTGCATGAAGCATATAAACGGCGTTAGAACAAACTGAAAGTTAAACAAAGGTTCATATACACTTCTATAGAGTTCAGGTTTCCCATAGGGTCGAGAGTGAATCAAACTGTAAGTGATTTTGAATTTACCGCATTGTAACTTCAAACTATGCAGTTTGCAACTTTGTGTTTGACAGTTATTGAAATCCGATAGCAAAGACAGTGGGCAGACGGGCAGAAACCAGATGAATGCTGGTTGAGTTTTGGCATATACAAAACATTTATCCATCCAATACAGCATAAACCAATTGTCAGTGGAAATAATGAGTTTCAGTGCCGCAGGCACCTGCTTTCTATATGTCTGTCCGTCTATCTGTCTTTAAAGGTTGTACACAAATTAAATGATACAAATTGTTACAAATTTGACAGTAGCCTAGTATTTTGCAAGAAGGTTGTTAATTAAGAACAGTGTTGCAGTGACATGGAAATATTAAAAAGTCATGCTTTCTCTCCAGCTCACGCTACTATAAAACTCGTTCGCTCACGCTCCTCTCCAAAGCCCTGATTTTAATAATTATCGATGTTTAAGTGGCTTTTATCGCATTTGAGTATTCTATGTTTGTATATGTGTTGTTTAGCTATGCAGTGTACTAAAATTCGACGCTTATTTGCATTGCATTAGAAGCGCTTCGGGCCCGAATATCGATTAGGGCATGGTAGTTAAGTTATTAATTGTCTAAAAGTGTTTTGTGCAAAAGGCCGACGGGCAAATAATATCCAAGAGTATTAAATATTTGTCTAGTATCGAATCGCTTTTCTTTTTCATTCTATATTAATTCATTCACAAAATTGCCAACAATAGGAATTGTTATAATTATTGGCTTAACATTTTATCAGATTATAAGTTTGGTTTTACAAATTCTAGTCGAATTCTTTTTAAGACAAACATAGTTATACACTCCCGCTTACTTCAATAGGCTGACTCCAATGTACTTTTTTTTGATGTTCCATATCTCCCGAATGATGATAGAGACTTGATTTGTTTTAAATTAAAGCTTGTGTTTTTTATGAATTTTGATTGATATTGATATTAATTTTATTATTATTATTTTATGAAAAATTTATCCGATGACGAAATAATAACAACATATTGTTGCAGAACTGAAAAGCATATACAAAACACCAATGACACTTTTATAATGAAATTGGACTTAAATTAATTTCGTAATGACATCTTGAAACACACAAAAATTTTGGAATTTTTATTTTAAAATTTTTAGTTCAATGTAGTTTTAAATTAATTTCAGTGGAGCTCTGTAGATTTTACTCGAGATCAACGAGTCACAGGTTTTTTTGGCTCCTCGCTATCTCTGCGAAGAATATCAACCAGCCTAAGTATTTCTTGGTTCTTGGAGCTGTTCTTTATCCTTCAACAATTGATCTTTGGCAGTTGTTTTTGCTCTTTGCTCCACATAGATTAGTGTTGAAATTTAGTATGACTGACCGATTAAATTGCCAATGTGATGCGCCAAATTAATATGTATTTAAATAGATGAGCCTTATCGTTACAAAATGATTTGTGAAAATAAAAACGATCTGTCAGATTTGAATGCGGAAGCTTAAATTTATGATGAATCTTCAAATAGCTTTTTGCTTGGAAGTAGTTCAGACTACCACTCCGAAGACGGAGACAATGCAATACATTGACTTGTTCTCCCAGCGCACGGTGCACCTGCCATTGGTAGCGATGTTCCAGACTCACGAATTGGCGATATGCAGACCGGCACAAAATCTTCTGCATAATCGAGACCGATCAGCAGTTCAAGGCATTTATCCACCACTTTAGTAGTCCATATCTTGACCATATTGTGATTGTACGAATTGCCGCCGAGGGTGCTTTCAACGGCATCCTTTACAAGACGACTTATTTCATCGGAACTAAAATCATTTTCATCGCGTTCCTGTTTCATTGTATCTACACTGCTTACAAGTTTATAACTGATTTAGAAGAATAAAAAATATTGAGCAGTTATACCCACAATTATAAAATATATCTCTACGACTATTCAATATATTCAGTAAATCAAAAATAATTTATATTCTTATAATCACAAATGTCGAATATCTATTGAGAAATTAAGAGGACAAATAAAGGGAGAAGTATTAGTGGCCGGCAGCTGCTCTACTGCTCTATGGTAAGGACTCGCTTGTCGAAGTTTTTATATGAACTCGAGTATAGTATATGAATTTTGATTCTCTTGTTATCCACGTTCTTTTTAGTTTTGTTTGAGCAAATTATGCCCAACAAAGCCAAATTCGCTTTTTTAGTAAATCCGCAATTCAACTTAACAAAGTTTAATGCGCAAACTAAGTACTAACATTTTTTATACACATAAACCATTGAATAAAAGAAAACTAAACAAGTGAAATAATAATACAAAGAAAAAGTAGAGCGAAGTAAAACAGATGAGAGCTCGTCCAAGTTAGCTGGAAGGCAGATTTCGCAGCAAGCCAAGCAAATGCATTACATACAAAGTTTGATAAGCAGCAAGATGGCAAAATTTTGTATACACTACACATGTTATGCGAAAGAGGATAATACTATTCTGTTAGAAAGTTTGTAACGCAGTGAAGGTGATATAAATACGAGTATAAAAGAGTAAATTAGTGAAAAAAAGCTAGAATGAAGGATTTAGCTGAACTTTACTATAATTAGCTATCTACAAGGTACGATCTAAAAATAACAGAACTTTTAATTTAAATTTAATTTAAATGTTGGCAGTGCTAGAAAGGTACATTTTTCTTCTTTCGAAAGCAGCTAAGTTCATGCTAATCGTTTGACAGGTTACAAAATGAGACACGTTTCAATAACAGCAGTTTTTGTAGTTCTGTCGTAAAAACATAATGCAACAAAGAGCAAATATTAAATTTTGTTTTATACTTGGTAAAAAATTTGCAGATACTTATGAATTATTAAAAAAAAGTTTATGATGATGATTGTATAAGTCGTTCTCAAGTTTACATATGGTTTGCACGATTTAAAAACGGTCGTGATGATTTAAATGATGATCGAAGACTTGGATCACCGACGCGAAGCATCCAATCGTGCTGAGTTAGTGGCGAAAGTAAGTGAAATTATAGCTATCGATGCAAATTTCACTGTGAGAATGCTGGCAGAAGTATTAAATTCATCTTACTTCATCGTAATCTACAAAATATTAACTGAAGATTTGGGTAAGAGAAAGGTGTGTGCACATATTGTTCCACATCAGTTAAATGATGATCAAAAAATCGCTCGTGTAGAGCACTACAAAGACATAATTTCAACAGCTAAAAACGATCCTGATTTTCTTGATTCGATCATGGCTGGTGATGAAACATGGTGTTTTAAATATGATCCTGAAATTAAGCGACAATCTGCTGAATGGAAGTCAAAAGACGAGTAAAATCATAAACAATTACTTTTTCAGAAGTCAAGAAGCAAGACAATGTTGATAACTGTCTATGATTCCAAGGGTATTGTTCACAAGAAATTTATTCCAGAAGGTCAAACTGTGAATGGAGAATATTATTTACAAGTTTTACATCGTTTGTGGTCGAGAGTTCTACGTGTTAGGCCCGAATATTCCAAAGGAAACCAGCTGTTTTTATTGCATGATAATGCACCACCTCACAAGACAAGAAAAGTAAATGATTTTTTTATGAAAAAACAGATTAATCTCATCGATCACACTCTGTATTCACCTGATCTATCACCGTGCGATTCTAAAATGTGAAAATGAAATGAAATGAAACGAGCTTTTTACGATGACTTTCCAGCCATAAAAGCAGCTGTGACACAGCTGCTCAAGAACATCCCAAAAACCGAGTTTAAAAAGTCTATGGATAAATAGGTTGCGCAATCAAACGTTGTGTTGAGTTAAATGGATCGTATTTTGAATAAATATTGGCTTTGAAACCTAATACCATGATTATTTAATTTTATAACTAAAAAGTTCGCTTATTTTTAGATCACACCGTATATGTATACGGTAAGATACTTTTATTTAAGCAAAGTATTGTAGTAAAAAATGCACACGCTTTTATCTGGAAGAGAGTCAAAAAATTGTATTTGATCTGACAAAGTTAACATACTACTATACTGAATATATCTGTGGCTGGGATGATAAAAAGTGGATCCTTTATGTAATTCCAAGCGTATGGTAAGCCTGCCACTGCATCAACAATGTTGACAAAACCGAATATACAAGTTGCAAAGATGCTTATGCTTTGCATTCGGCGGGATAAGCGGGTTGTAGTGCGCTATGAGCTGTTCAAAGCCAGTAAAACCATTGCTACGAACAACAATTGATGCGTTTGAGCTACGCATTGAAGAAAAATGAGTGCAATTAGTGCAGAGACACGATAAAGTCATTTTTCAGCACGACAATATTTGTCCCAATTTTGCGCAAATTTTTAAAAAATTCATTGAAAACGCTCAATCACAATCACTAGATATTGCTTCTTGCGATTGATATTTGTTCCGACCGATAAATTTTGGCCTGAGAAGTACTTCCGTAATTACGCGGAACCTGAAAATTGGGTCGATCCGTGGAGCGCCTGAAAAGACGTACGGTTGTTTCGAAGAAAGAAGGCAAAAACTTAGTGATAACTTTGAATAATGTATTCATTTATTTTGCTTTTTAAATAGAAGCATTTTTGAATAGAAAAAAGAAAAAAACGAAACATAGATTTGTATGGGAGCTATATTCCATACTGGTTCGGCCTGTACTTATGAAGAGGGAATATGATCTCTTGAAGATATTCTCTTATAGCATCCAATATCACGTGGTTCAAACAAACTATCAGACGGGCGGACGACGGACGGACGTGTCCGCTGATCAAAAATATATACTATACTTAATGGGGTCTGTCTGTTACATTTGCCCTGTACGAAGTACTCTAGTATATATATAGTTGGTCAGCTCCAATCGCGACTGATCGTTCTAGCTATGGCCGCCTGTCAGGAGGTTGTTGAGCATTCTTCTTCAACCATACAAACCACCCACCCGCTTTTGATCTTATGTGTATATTGTATATTATATTATATGTATATTGTATTGTGGCACCATCAATTTTTTCAATAAATCTTATTTTTTCACGGTGTCTTTTGAATATGTACTAAATCTGATTCATCTATGCACCGCTGCCATCTTATATTTTGGCGGCTGTGCAGGTCTCACTTTTGGAGTGAATCTTATTTCTACCGACTTCAATTTAGATTAAAGTCTAAATTAGCTACAGTTAGTTATTCCTTTCATCTATTGTATGTCCTGCAACGCTAAGTTAAGCTCTTGTTAAAGTTTTTAATTGCATCGTTGCCCGGTTCGAGAATAGTACAAATCGGGAAACTACTAATCGGGTAATTATGGGCATTGTACCAGATAATCCTGTGCTCTACGAGTATTTTTATGATGCGTAAGCTGTTTGGTGAAGGAACTTAATCGGCAAATATAAATATCAATCAATTTATCATTACATTTGTATACCCAAACCTAATATATACTTGTACGAGTATAAACCTCTACCTAAGACTTCCTCTGACTATTTGTGAAAACCAATTGAAAGTTACCACATTAGTTTTTGAGATTGGACTGAATCCAGTTAACATCACATTAAAAATTGGCATGGTGGTTTCTTATGAATGAACGCTTCATATGTGTGTGATCCCCCACTCTTTGGGTCACCCTCCCCACAAAACATGAAACACTTTTTAATGACAGGCAATATCAAATTAAAATTTTACATGGTATTTTCTTATGGATGGACACTGTTCACTATTATCATGGGGCGTATATCGCCCACTTTTGGTGGTAGCCCTTCCAACAAACTTACCACCCACGTCTATGTTGTTAGGTCTTACAACGATTTTTTTTTTTTATTGCTGCTAAAAGCGTAGCTTAAAACTTTCTGTGAATGGTATTAAAGCTTCGGTTCCACCGAAGTCGACTTTTTTTTGTTTTGTTTTTTTTTTCAAGTGTGTGTGTGCCGCACCGCAGACACTTCAACAAACAAACTTATAGACAGATACAGCAAGAAGAACACATACAAGCAAACATCTGAGTCACAGTTTTGCAAGTACCTTGAAGCCTTCGAATGCTTTGTACTGCAAAATGTAGTCCTCGTAGAAGTTTTTGCCTTGCATGCAGCGAAGCTTTTGGAGCATAATCTCGAATATACTCAAACAGCATACACGAGCGTTTCGCACTGAAGCCCACTCCAGTTGTCTTTTTACGTTGGGATGACAGGCTTTGCCAGGCTCTGGTCGTTCTCGATTTGTGCAAACTTTTCAATTGCAGTCCAATTTAATTTAAATGGAATTGTGCTTAGTGAGATACAATGATGAAGTGGAGTAAACTATAGTACAGTATAGTATAGTATATAGGTGGTGACATATTCAAGTATCTCTTGTGCAACTTTATTTGCACATAATTATGTTGCAGCTGTTCCGTAAGCAATCGAAAGACAGTTTTTTTGTGGACTAGCAAAACTTTGTCAAGTAAAATGCGCATTTGCCAAGGGTTTTTGTTAATTGCATTGTAATTATCATAAATAATAAGTTTAGTTTAGGTTAAATGTTTATAGCCAAGTAACTGCATAAAAATTATTCAGTCAGTTTATGTGACTTGACGTGAATTACTATTTTGATACAAACCCTGCCCCCACCAGCTATGATGAAAAATGGCATTGATTCCAGTTGTACCGCGGAAAATCATGATTTTGCAGAAAGAAATATAATTAGTTGTGTAAGTATTTGAAAATGTTCTATATACCTAACTACACGGTTGATCTAAAAATAACCGAACTTTCTAGTTATAAAATAAAACAAGCATGGTAATATGTTTCACAGCCAATATTTATTCAAAACACGATCCATTTAACTTAATACAACGTTTGGAACAATCAACCAATTTATCCATAGACGTTTTAAACTCGCATTTCGGGATGTTCTTAACCACATGTGCCACGGCTGCTTGTATGGCTGGAATATCATCGTAAAAAGCTCCTTTCATTGCAGTTTTCATTTTTGGAAAGAGAAAATATTTACACGGTGATAGATCAGGCGATTACAGAGGATGCTCGATGAGAAAAAACTGTTTTAAAATTCATTGACTTTTTTTGTCTTGTGAGGTGGTGCATTAGCATGCAATAAATACAGCTGCTCTCCTTTGGAATATTTGGGCCAAACATGTAGAACTCTCGACCACAAACGATGTAAAACCTGTAAATAATATTCTCCATTGACAGTTTGACCTTCTGGAACAAATCCCTTGTGAACAATACCCTTGGAATCGTAGAAAGTTATCAACATTGTGTTGATTTTTGACTTCTGAAAACGCAATTTTTCATGTTTTGACTCGTCTTTTGACTTCCATTCTGAAGATTTTCGCTTAGTTTCTGGATCATATTTAAAACACCATGTTTCATCACAAGCCATGATCGAATCAAGAAAATCTAGATCGTTTTGGGCTATTTAATTGATGTCTTTGTAATGCTCTACACGAGCGATTTTTTAGATCATCATTTAACTTATGTGGAACTGAACAAAATGTACACACACCTTTCTTTTACCCAAATCTTCAGTTAATATTTTGTAGATTGTACAGTAAGATGAATTTAATTCTTCTGCCAGCATTCTCACAGTGAAATTTGCAACGATAGCCATTATTTCACTTACTTTTTCCACTAATTCAGCAAGATTAGATGCTTCGGGTAGTGCAGGTCATCGATAATCATTTAAATCATCACAACCATTTTAAATTCGTGTAAACCACGTGTAAACTTAAGTACGATTCATACGATCATCATCATAAACTTTTTTTTAACTATTCAAAAGACTCAGCAAAATTTTTACCGATGTTTTTATGTTATGTCGTAAAACTGGTGTTATTACCACGTGTGTGATTTTGTACCTTGTCAAACGATATGCATGAACTTAGCTGATTTCGGAAGAAGAAAATTGTACCTTTCTAGCACTGCCAACGTTTAATAGATGGCGCTTCGTGTTCTATGATTGAAATTTAAAGTTCGATTATTTTTAGATCATACCTTGTTTGTGCATCTTGCGTCTATAAGAAGTTGCCATACCGAATTTAAAGAAAAAGAAGAAAAAAAAAAGAAACAAATTTAGGAATAGTATTCCGCATTTGTCCATTTTGGTGAATAGTTGCACTGGAGATGAATCGTTTTCAATAATTGAAACTCATCGAAATTAGATAACGCACGAGTACAGAGCAGGCTCGTCTTACCAATGCGACGCTTTTCAGTAGTAAAGACGACATTCTCCGAAATTTGTCTTCTATTGATCTTATTGATGTTTCCTCTTCAAAAAAATGTTGCAAAAAATTGCTTTATCTTGATGTCCACAATATAATTTATAACAAAAAAAAAAAAAAAATCATTATTACTCTTTGTTAAAAGTTTCCTCACTTATCGCTTCATGTTTGAGAAGGCGGTCCTACCAACTTGCTTTGGCTCCGGGCCACCGCAAATCTTAATTCGGCCCTATGCAATTGCATTATACTACAAGTGCACAGTTTGAATCAATGGTAATGATATACGAACGCAATAGCGTTGCCATTTTCGAGTATGCCGAGTATGCAAGGAATTCCATTCACGTTACTGTCTTCGTGCCGACGTTGGACGCCATTAGGTTTGTTATATTGTATAATTTTTAAACCAATTTTATACCAAGCCGCACATAAATTGTAGCCACTTTTTATGTTTATGATTTATTATTTATTGTTATTAAATTTTAGAATTCCTTAGCGTTTTTACTATCTCATTCGCGTTCACCACTCCAGCCGCCATTTTGTCTTGTTAGTTTGCAACAATTTTCAGAAGTAAAATACAAATTATTACATTTGCTTGCTTGAATACTCAAACATATTTTGTGCAGTCCAGTAGCATAGATACTCAGCGCAACCGATTTTGTGGCTCAGTTCAGTTCAGTTGACTTCAATTCACTTGGACTTGACTGTTTTTCTTGTTTTTTTTTTGTTTTTTTTTTTTGTTTGTATAAAAGGGCAAACGAATGCGATTTCGAATGAGTGCGCGTGCCTTTTGCCTTTTAGCGGCAATTTTCAGCAGGAGCAACAGCAGCGTAATTTTATGTGATAAAATTTCAAAAGAATACGCCTCTCCAACAGCTTCCAATGTCCTTTGAACCATTTGTCCGTACGTTTGTACGACTTCAATAACAAGCTTCATTTAAACGGAACGAGCGAAATAAATGCCATAAGTATTACATAGCATACACTCAAGCGGAATAGGCTTTCGTATAAATAAGTCGGGTTGAGCTGAGCTGAGTACTGCGATTTCGCTTCGTTTTAAGCGCACTACCGAGCCAATTTATGCTTATGATACGCTTTTGATAATGTCATAAGCATGGCGATTATATTTGAAAACTAGGTATATAGTGGGGTTTTCAATAGGGACTTAACAAGTATTTATTTTAATACTAACGCACCCTTCAGTTTTTGTCAAGATTTGTCAACGTCAAAACGTTAGTCAAGGTTGTAATTTTTTTTTTAAAATATCAAATTACTAGCGTAGCCGGCGTGCATTGCTACGTCCGCTCTTGTTTTTATATTTTGGCACCACCAATTTTTCTAACATAACTTATTTTTGATGGTGTTCCTTACATACATATGTACTAAATCTCCTCTATCTGCTGTTGAGCTATATGCCCTTTACATTAGAACCAAATTTCATACATCAGCGTCAAACAGTTGCGAGATATAACGAATTTGGGTTTTCGCTCATATTTTGCAGGCGTTGGTTGCATCACCCACTTTTTTAGTGGATCGAATAGTTGCTGAGATATAACGATATAGTTAGTTATACTTCTATATAAGGGCGTGGCACCGCCCATTTTTGCAGTGGATTTTATATCTGCATTTATACCAGATTTTATCAAGCTGCATTCTATAGCTTATGAGATACAACTAACGCCATTTTTATGATGCATCAGCAGTTTGATGAACCTGTCCGTCTATTTGTGAAAACCAATTGAAAATCACTCCATTAGTTTTTGAGATTGTAGGTAACATACAGACATGAACAGCGGGCGACTTCAATATATATATATATGTATAGATTAAAAGAACAAACTAACTCAAGAACTGAAGCTTCTTGATCATTTGAAACGCCGAAAAATCTCCGATTGGGCTCTGCAAAGGTGTACAAAATTCCACAATTTCATCGAAAATGTTTCTTCTGCGATGAAGCTCAATTTTCGCTTAATAGTTTTGTCAATAAGCAAAATATGCGTTATTGGTATTGTGTGGATTTCAAGCCGGAGCACTGTGGTCGCTCCCATACGACAAAAATAAAAAAAGCGAAATCGAAATTTTTCAATTTGAATCATGTTGATCATCTCATAGATAAATTGGCTTTTTGAATCCAACGTTTTTTTTTCAGTGTGACCATTCGCTCTTTGCAAAAAAACCCTTTAAAGTTAAGCCACAAGCTTGGCAATTTAGTGCGTTGTGATTTTGCAGAGAGTAAACCCCATCTTTCAACACAAACAACGTATTTAAAATAAACGGCAATAACTTTGAAATAATATGGATATCGTTCGTACAGGTATAAAGCTTAATTTAAACCAACCAACTATTTGTACATTGTTGTGTGTCGTCCAAAAATCTAAAATAACCAAATGGTTTTTTGTTAGTGTTTTTCGTTTCCCATTTCTAACTTCTCTTTAGCTTTTAGTTGTGTTCCGCACCGAGTCCCAGGTTCATATTTGTTTTGATCATAGATGCATATCTTAAGATAAAAATAAAACCTAAATTATCTGCCCTTAGACGCCCGTTCGTAACAATACGTTGATCGGAGTGCAACAGTTATTTGTGCCTGTTTTTTTGTATGTTTTCGTGGCAAGTGCTCTTTTATGTGTTTGTTATTGTTTATTTGCGTTTTGAATGTCAAATTTGTATTTTTTTCTTTACTTTTGGTTCATTTAAATTGGTATATGCTTTTCTTTTCAATGTACCATCCCGCACACGTTTTTCAAGCGTGGTGGTCTCAAAAGGGCACTAATGCTGAAAAAGCTCGATTTGTTGTTCAGTCGATACAGCTGGAGTTGGAAACGAAAGGATATGTTCCAGACCAAGAACAATTATTAGTAATTGAGTAATTTTTAAATCAATTTTCTGTTTTCTATTTTCATTATTTTGTACAAATGATTTTTTTTTATTTTTTTTCTTAACTAGCTATATTTTCTTTATAATATCTTATGATAAACATGTCTTAAATTAAAAACAAAATGGCCTTTTCTATGATTTATTAATTCACTAGGTTTCATACCGAATCGGTATGCTATATAACAACTATACGATATAGTGGTTCCATCCGAATGAAATTTGGCCAGAGGCTCCTAAGACTGACACGTACCAAATTTGGTTAAATTCGGATAAAAAAAATAAAGTTTTGGTGTACTAAGGGTTCATTCCGGATTGGTCGGCTATATGGGAGCTATATGATATAGTGGTCCGATCTTGACGATTTTGACATATTGTCATCTAACTAGAACTAGCCTATGACTAGAATATAAGCATATGACAAAAGTTTCACTTTGCTAACTGCACTGCAATTTTTTTTTGGCCGCCGATTTCATACAAGACAGACCACTGTGCGGACGTGTGATTGGATCAAATTTTCTCGTATTGTGAATTAATTATAATACTATTCATACTCTGTGTGAAAAAGGGACTACATCAAAAAGTACACATTTATGTCAAGCGGCAATTAATAAAAAAACATGATAGTTGATATTGATACTTTGACGACCACTGATACACCGGTGACCCTTTTAGCTTAGAAGTCAGTCCTATTTCGAAAAATAAAGAATACGGCACGATTATCCAGCCAGTTAAACACCATTAGCAACCACGAACTATTTTTCCCGCCAAAAGTGACTATAAGTCATCGTAATAAATACGTTCGCTTACTGTCAACTTGTGAAATTAGTCGGACCCATTTTACCGTTGACGACCATTGGTGCAAATAGGTCCCATTCGGTTTAAGAAACGTACGGTTTTAATGCAAGCTCTGTCTGGCTCCAAGTCCTTAAAGCCTGCCATAGAATCTTGTGTTTTATATTTCCAGCAAAAAGATAGAAGAACAAAAAAAAAAACAAGAAAAAACGTAAGCTCTAATACCATTCACACGAAACTTTAAATAGTATTGTAATACATAAAAGTGGGGTTTAAATAAGGGATGGTACACGCTCCCTAGTAGATGCGTATGAAACGATGTAGTAGATTTGTAAGATGCCGCCATACAAATGCATTAAAGTGAATTGTGGGTTTATATGGGACTACCTCAAAAAATGGGCGGGACACGCCCCTTTGTATATGTATATGAAGTGGTTGTCTATTAAAATCCACAAAATTAAATTGCAAACTAAAATTGATCTAAATGAAGGAATTTTTCATAAAAAACACAAAATTTCATGGTGGGTTTGTATGGGGACTACCACAAAAAGTGGGCGGGCCACTATCAATTGTCTATGTATGTTTAGAGGCTGTCTCTTAAAAGGCACCACATCACACTTCAACCTAATATTGAATTTAATAAAAAAGTTTTTCTTACAAAAAGTCAAAAGTGGACCATAGGTTTGTATGGGAGCTACCCCAAATATGGGGGGCCACGCCCGTTAGTCTATCTGTGTTAAGCGGCTGACCATAAAAAGGCACCACATTGCATTTCAACCTAATATAGACTTTAATAAAGAAGTTTTCTTACAAAGAGTCAAAAGTGGGCAGTAGGTTTCTATGGGAGCTACCCCAATTAGTGGGCGTGGCAGGTCAATCTTGATACTCTATTTAACTACAATAAAAATAAGTATATGTGCGAAATTTCAACTGGATAGCATAAAAATTGGTCCCCAAAAAATTCGCAACAACATACAGACGGACAGACAGACAGACGGACATGGCTAGATCGATTCGTCTCGTCGAGCTGATCAAGAATATATATACTTTATGGGGTCTACGATGGCTCCTTTAATTCGTTACAAACTTTCGTACAAACTGATAATACCATTTCACACTATGTGTGAATGGTATAAAAAAAATGCTCAACAACCATCAGCCAGAGAGAAAGACAGACAGACCGACATGACATGACGGACTTAAGGAGCCAATTATTGGAGAAAATGTGCTCGAATCGATTGATTTTGAAGAAAAAGCCATCGACTGAACACTAAAATTGACAAAGTCTGATTTCAGCTTAAGAGAGATTTGAAAAATATGATGTATGCCAATAAATCTGATTCGCTGGCACAAATTAATGCCAACCCACGCAACTAATTCACAGGAATTTCAAAAGAAACTCTTTCATACCTATTATAAGTGTTAAAAAAACAACGAAAAATGGGTCCGATATGTATTACAATATGGCTGCAAAAGTTGGCTATGTATTTTCAAGATATAATACCCAGACTAAATTTGCACTAAACTAAATTTGCGCTAATAAATAAACATTGCACTAAACTAAATAGTCAAGTGCCAGAGAAAAGCATCCTCTGCTTATTGCTTTTTGTTTCTTGCTCATTGTTGATCCTTGCTTCCCTCAGCTAAATAGATTTCCCTACTGCAAATCCTGTAATATTTTAAAAGAATTTTCTGCTGTTTTTGTTCAAGAATTTTTGTAAAAATTCCTTAAAACATATTTTGGTTTGTGAAGGAAAAACGACATTCTATCGAAAGAAATGGGGAAAAAAAAACTGACGTATTAGCGCCATTTATTTTTCTTCTTCTTCGAACATATATGTACATACATACATACATATATATATATATATATATATATATATATATATATATATATATATATATATATATATATATATATATATATATATATATATATATATATATATATATATATATATATATATATATATATATATATATATATATATATATATATATATATATATATATATATATATATATTGTGCTTTAAATACGAGCACATATTTGTGGCATGTGTTGGTATGCTGACGCACACATACATACGTACAGACTGACACCCACTTACAGCGGTTCGGCGCCTATATGTATGCTACAGAGTTGTGCTCGGCACGCTTTTGCTGCCCTGTTGCCTCAATAACAGACTTAGGTATGAATTTTTTGTGTTTGCGCCTATTATAAATCTGCTCAATGGAATTCCACAGCCGTACTACGTCTCATCTCATCAGATCACATGCTACCAGATTTTGTTGTGTATGAATGCTGTACGTACAGATTCGTGTATTTATATAGTTCAGTGCGCATAAGCAAAATTGCTCCGACCAAAATGTGCGGAAAATGCGTGGAATTTAAAAAAAATATTTATATCACAGATAAATAAATTGAAAACAATTAAGGTAAAGTGCTCAACTACATATATTATACGTCGCACAGCGATATGATGTATGAAAAAGCGCTGATGTCTTAATTAATTAGTTTTTTTTTTGAGTCAAAACCTGAAACATTTTTCATTAAACTTGTTTTTAATAATTCGGATCCCTATTTCGTTGTGGCCAGTAAGCTGACCGAAATACGCTTTATGCTGTTTGAACGGTATGAATGAGAGCATTTTAATGGTCAAGTTGGAAGAATATATCTTCAATGTTTCATATATGCAATGCTATTCATCACTGTGCTTTTCGTTGCGTGGAAAATATATAATAATATAGGTATATCATATAATAAGTTCTTTATTTAATACAAATTATTGGTATTTGTAGTGGAGCTGGAAAACTATCGATAGTACTATCGATAGTTTTTTTTTTCACTAGCGATACTATCGAAAATGCAAACCATTGTGGATCGTTGAGGACAAAGGCTTCCAGAATTTCGTGTACTTTTTAGACACTCAGTATACTCTTTCCAGTAAACCCACTTTTAAGAATGTGCTACAGATAATCATAAAAAATAAGTTATAAACTGTACTGTACCATAACAAGCGATGGATGGACATCACGATCAAATGATTATTACTTGACTGTAACATGTCACTTTTTCTCACAAGCTTCAATCTTCAAATTACGGTCAGCGGTATTGTCAACGAACAAACTACTTGAAGATACAGCAGATTCACTGCATGGTGTACTCTCGGAGTGGTATGTTCTTTACAAAGTTACTTCGGTTGTATCAGACAACGCAGCATCTATGATTAAATTTTGCGAATTACTTAAAATAAAGCATGTACCATGCATTGCCCCCACTTTAAATATCATTATGCACGTAAAAATATAAAGGCTGTCATGAAAAAGTGTAAGATCATAGTCACGTACTTTGAAAGAAGCCCAATCGCATATTTAACATTGAGAACTGCGCAAAGTATTGATTGAAAGGTCATACAGCTTAAGTCAAGAAGTACCAACACGATGAAATAGCGCATATAAAATGATTCAGCGTATATTGCTTACAAACGGCGCAACTTTTAGTGTGCCTTTCAGTAGTTCAAAGGCACCGCAGAAACTTACAGTGGATGATATAGAAGTATTAAAAGACTAGTTGAACTTATCTTACAGTAGTTTGTTAGTTGACAATACAGCTGACCGTAATTACTACTGCTACTTCTCTGGTATCAGGGAGTAACTTTGTCACGATTTCGCTAAGGATTCCAATTTCGTATGATCTTTAGCAACGCTTAAATGCTATTAAAACTAATATGAAAACTTTGGATGCCTCAGAGATGTGAGCATATCAGATTGAGCCCCTAAATTATCGGCGTTTTCCTTGTGAGAGCCGAAAAGTGCACAGACTAACAACACTAATGGATGCTCCATTCAAGAAAGCAGGCATTCTAAGAAGCATCAATGCGGATAAGGCAGCAAAATCGCTAGAAACTAAATTTCTTTGAGTTTCCAACACCCAACGTACAAAGCTATCCACAAGAGCGGCCTTTTTCAGCTTTATGCAACGAAAAATTTAAAAGAAAGCAAGAACAAATCGAGTAGATGCAATCATTGCACTGCGAATTTTTTTGAAAAAGTCTCATGCATCGCATAATAATAATCCACTCGAGTATTGGAATGTAACCTCTGCCAATAATGGCTCTTTATAGTTAATTATATCATTTACACCCATAAATTTCAGAGCATGCAAATAAAAAGTATTAAAACTTTTTTTTTTCTTTTTAGTAAAACGATAGTACTATCGATAGTGACGATAGTTTCGACTATCGTTTAGAAAATTATCGATAGAGTGACTATCGATAGTTTTCCAGCTCTAATTTTTAGTATTAAATTCAAGAAATTTTACCTGTGAGCACTTTGTTCGTTTGATTTGATTTAGCTATTAATTGCTATTATAGTGGCAAGTGGTGCTATCAGTTTGTCATTAAAGCAGGCATCGTAGACCCCATAAAGTATATACATTCTTGATCAGCTCGGCGAGACGAGTCGATATAGCTATATTCGTCTGTCCGTCAGTATGTTGTTCCGCATTTTTGGGCACTAATTTTTATGAAATCTGGATGTAAGTTGGCACATAGACTTCTTTTAGTATCAAAAATAGTATCAAAATTGATATGCCACGCCCACTTTTTAAGGTAGCCCCTATTAAGTGTGATTCAATCACGGCGACTGAAAAATCACTGATATCAGTTGCTACTCGATATTGTAAATATCAGTGATTGAGTATCATTTGTTTCGTACTAATGCCACTGTGGTTCACAGCGTATGCTTAATATATCACACATGTTTAGTTTGCAGCACAGAAGTTGATGCATGATATATTACTCAGACGCCATGAATTACAATAACGAGTGGTAACTGATATTAGTGATTTTTCAGTCGCCGTGATTGAAGAACAGGTGGTTGACTTTCGCTCAACTGGTTTATTGTATCATACACGTAGTGTTCACAGGCGATTACTTTATATTTAATAAAGCTATTTAAGCACTTGTTTTGTGAATTCAATCTTTATGCTTCATTGTCTGTTATATCTGCAAGCATATGGTTTCTTTCATTATATGTTGGGTGCATATTAGCCAAATTACCTAAGATATTTGGAATTGAGCTTCAACGCAGTTTTGTTGGCCATGATTCGAATAGCAGTTTTTGTAAATTGTGTAAATAAAACAAAACTAAATTAAAATTATATGAAAATAAAAATAAAAGCAAATAAAATTAATTTTGTTTATTTTTTACGCTAGTCATATAGCAATAGTGAACTAGCCACTCATCACTCCGAAGAGACTAGCCAAGCAACAGTCCTAATAAACTCATGCCTTCGGTAGTTCTTTTCCCCAGTGAAGAGGCCAGACACGTGATACTGGTGCGTGTCTGGGAAAAATCGCACCGATCGATCCCTCCAATGACAGCGCCGTGTTAAATTCAACAGTGCATTGCTGGTAGATAGGCAGAGAACTGGTGCAACTGCTGACTGGTGAATTCATTAGTGCCGCATTAGTGCGAGCTAACTACAGTTCTATCGAAGTTTCTGTTTGAAAAATTTTTGTTTTGGGAAAGTCTACAGATTTCTCTCTCTCTCCCTCTCTCTCTCTCTCTCTCTCTCTAACCATCTCTATCATGAAAAATGTGTGAAGTGTATTAAATTTTCAGTTTTACCTCAGTTCAAATGTTGCCTTGGTTTTATTTATTTATGCAAGCTGTTGCTGCTGTTCGCTGATGTTTGCACTCGTTCTATTTAAGAGTTTTATCGGCAGCCAGCATGTGTAATGTATACACGAATAAATGTTTGTACATGTGTATGTATATAGGTATTATATATGTATATTTGAATGTAAGCCTATCGTATCTAAAAAATAAACGGCTATGGAAATTCATGGAACTCAAATGTTTGTTTATCCGCTTCATTCGCTCGTTGGCTTCAGTGATTTCCTTTTTCCTTTTTACTTTTCTTTTCTATTTATTTAATTTTTTTTTTTTGCCGGTAGAGCGTTGTCTATAGGACAGATTGTCTTACGACTATACATATGAGATAGATAAACAGACAGACAGTCAGATACTCCAACAGTGAGTCAGTTACATAGATAGTCATTTCAAACTATACCTTTTTCTATATGCTGCATAATTAGACGCCTTTTTATTTGTTATTTTTGTACTAAACAACGAACTGAATAAATGACTGACTAACTGACTGACTGAATGAGTAACTAGGTGAGTAACTGACAATGGCCTCCAGTTTCGTATGCATATTTAAAGAAAATGTGTAAGTACGTATGTAAATAAGTATTTGCAAAGCGTGGACAGGCGGCGGATTAACGAACCGAATCAACAGTGCGTTACACGTGTATACACTATACTACAAAACTATGCAAGCTATAAAATTACTCATACGCATAGTAATTATAAGTACCTACATACCTAAATGCTCGTACACATAGAAGAGCAACGACTGCCTCTAAATTTGAGTGCTTGTGTTTGTATTTGAGGGTGTGTGCATTTTATCTGCCATTTTTTATTTTGTTCCATCTCTTTCTAGCAAATGTACTTTATCTCTTTGCAACAACATTCACGCTGATTCATTAACATTTTTGTCGCATTGCAAAAACAGATTAAAACAAGAAAAAACGTTAACTTCAGTGAAACCGAAGCTTTAATGCCATTCGCACGAAATTTAAAAATGTGTACTCAGCGGCTGTAAGGACAAAAAAACAACAAAATATTTGTGTTAAAACTAAAACTGAACGTGAGTGGTAAGTTTCTCTGGAGGCTACTCCTATAAAAGTGGACGGGCCATGCCTCTTGACATTCATGAGAACATACCGTATCATATACCAAGTTGAATTTGAATGTAATAAAAAAGTTGTTCATAAAAAGCCCCAAAAGTGGATGGGTGGTTTGTACTGGGAGTACCTTACAAGTGCGATGGGGGGGGGGAGGATAATACACATTATATATATAGCTAAATAAAGGTTTTCATACAAAATGTCAATATGGATACTCTATTTGACTGCAATAAAAATAAGCCTTCATGCCAGATTAACAGTAGATGGAACCGCATCTTATATATGCGCTTTAGGAACGATTTCACATAGTGTGTATAACGTATGCATGTATATAAAGTTGTGAGTAAACTCAATATCGTTCTACCGTGTTGAGCATAGTTGTAACCATTGGTATAAAGTTATAACTATGGTTTAAGCTTGCAGTGTTGCCCATTTGCTACACTATTACAACTGTGTCACATATGGCAGCACCAAGTAATTTTTCTAAACAATTGACAGCTGATAACGTTTCATTCAACATGGTGGAGGAGACCTACATAAGTGCGTCTCATTGTATACAGAACATATCGCCATCGTACAATTCTTTGCCTTGGCATCCAATGACTGTTTTGGCGTTGAAATTATTTGCTATCAATTCCCACGTCTGCTCCTTCTGCTTCCATGTTACGGCGTCAGTTTTTCTTCTTTTTTTTTTTTTTTTTTGTTCGCAAGAATGTTTTTATGTTCTTCAACGAGCTCTACAAAAAACTATCTCATTCTCCAATGTATTATTTATCGGCCTTCCCTCTCGCTGATAATTTTTTAAAACTTTTTTTTATTTTATTTGAATTTTTCACACCGCGCGCAATGTAAACAATTACAAACAGCTTAGGTATTAACACTTGTTGCAACTTTTTCCAATTCATCGACTTGCACTGCCAACTCGCCGGTGGTGGTGGTAACCCTACAGTTGTGGTGTTGCAACTTTTTCACATATACATAAAATTTAATCAAAAACACAAGATGTGAAATTGACGCACAAAATTATCGCTACGACAAAGTTTTCTCTGATTTAGTAAAACACAACTTTATACACAACATGAGAAATCGGGAAGTCTAATACTATCTATAATTTTTTTTTTTATTTCTTTCACACATATAGTGCGAAATGATATTATCAGTTTGTCTCAAGAGTTTGTAATGCAATCGTATACCCCATAAAGTATACATATTCTTGATCAGCTTGACGAGACGAGCTATGCCCGTCTCTTTCTGTCAGTCAGGATGTTGTTGCGCATATTTTGTGGAGAGCATTGCATTTATCACTCAATCAATTTATCACTCTCGCACATACAGACCTTGATTGGCATGTGCGAGAGAGAGAGAGAGAGAGAGAGAGAGAGAGAGAGCGAAATATCCGCTAAAAGATCACGTTTATTGTATTAGAGCCCCCTTAAATATTTATTTTATTCTGTTTTTTAGTATTTGTTGTTATAGCGGCAACAGAAATACATCATCTGTGAAAATTTCAACTGATTAACTATCACGGTTCATGAGATACAGCCTGGTGCCATGCGGACAGACAGACAGACGGACGGACGGCGGAGACTTAGTAATAGGCTTCCGTTTTACCCTTTGGTACGGAACCCTAAAAAACAAGAAAAAATGTTGATAATCATGCAAAGTGCCCGTCCACATAAGGCCACCATGTCAAGTTGATTTTGCTTGAAATGATAAAGTTTTTCATGAAAAAAAACAAAAGTTGGTGGGTATCACATCTATTTGTGAGGCGGTCGTCCATAAGAAGCCATTATATTAAATTTATATTTACTATAATAAGTTTTCATACAAATATCCAAAATTAGGGGTTAAGTTTCTATGGAGGCTATCATTAAAAGTGGGCGTGATACGATCCATAATATTTATGTGAAGCCTCCTTCCATAAGTAGCCATCCGCTTTCCATACAAAAAGGCAAAAGCGGGGATGTGGGGGCTGGTCGCACAATGCTAGACTGAATCGTTTTATTGAGCTGATCAAGATAATATATGTACATACTTTAAGGGGTCTGCGAAGCCTTCTTTAATGCGTTACAAACTTTCAGAAAAACTGAGAATACCATTTCATTTTTTAGGCACCACTTTGTATACTATCCAGTTGAAAATTGGCACATACACTTCTTTTTATTGCAGTTTAATAGTGTCAAGATTGACCCGCCACGCCCATATTTTGGGGTAACACCCACAGCCCACTTTTGACTTTTTGTATGCAATAATTTTTATTGTAGTCAATATAAATTTAATAACTGACACGGTGGCTTCTAGTGAACGAACGCTTCATCTATACATTAATTAGTGGGACCCGCCCATTTTTTGGGGTAGCTCCCATACAAACCTACCGCCCACTTTTGACTTTTTGTATGAACAACTTTTTTATTGTAGTCAATATTAACTTAATCATTGGTATGGTAGCTTCTAGTGGACGGACGCTTAACATAATATTAATGGGCGTGACCCACCCACTTTTTGGGGTAGACCCCATACAAACCCACCGTGCAATTTTGTGTTTTTTATGAACAAATTCTTTATTTAAATAAATATTAACTTGAAATTCGATTTGGTGGATTTTAGTGGACAACCGCTTCATATACATATACAAATGGGCGTGTCCCGTCCAATTTTTGAGGTAGTCCCACAAAAGCCCACATCTCACTTTAATGCATTTGTATGGAAAACGTCAATATCAACTTGAAATCCGATATAGTGGCATCTTACATATCTACTACATCGCATCATACACATCTATTAGTGGGCGTGTACCGCCCACTTTTTGCGTGTGAATGGTATTAGAGCTTCGGTACAACCGGAGTTAAGGTTTTTTCTTGTTTTCTTTTTTATTGTTTAATTTATTTTTAGATATTTGGCTGAAATTCGGTACAGGTAGATACTTATTTTTGTTCTAACAACATAGAGTATTCATATCAATATGCCACGGCCATATCAATATGACGAGTAGTCCATACTGCACTTTTGCGCTTTTGAATGAAACAAATGTCAACGTATATTTGATGGGCTTTTTTTTTTGTCAAATTCTTTATATATTTTTATATTTCATATTTGGGTTTCTTTCGAGCAGATGCTTCTTACATACTCGTAATAGGAACTTCCTGACCACTTTTCAGCGTAGATCCCGTACAAAAAATATTATTATAGTTGGGCTATATAATTGACGAATACAGGCGGTGGGGGAACTGGGTAACGTTTATCATAAATAAGAAGAATTATTTAGCTCTGGTTATAAATAGGTGCCCATTTAAAAATTTCCATCTGAAACTTAAGACTGTCTAGAACTTTTAAATGTTGTGACCTGATCTGATCTGCTTTCATTTTGTTTTGTATATAATTAAATGTACAATAAAAACAATGAAAAATGTATTGATTCTAATAAAATAGAAATAGTAGTTCATTGCTTCAATTCAAATAGTTTATTCAAATAGTTGTTGTCTCAGCTACTGACACAATTAACTTCAATTTCTATGTCTTCTGGATTAACTCCTCATTGAGTTGGGTTCCATATAGCTCTATAAGATGACTAATCAGCTGGAATGCATCCAAACTCATTATTACATAGATCACCCCGGTTAGCTTAAACATCACAACTTATTCATAATTGGCCTACACGTTTTCTATTCAGTTCTCAAAACAGTATTTTTTGCATACTAATCCACAAATGTGGACCAGAATTTGTGTTCCACAACATTGGGATTATTTTAATTCAATTGATGCATAGCCGGCGTTTTCGACTTAGCAGATGATAAATTCAGCATCAATTTACTTAATGTTTACTTAATTTTCCAGCATAAAGAAGCACAAAGGGGCCGCATAGTGCTCAAATGGTATACGTATAATTTATGAAACCAATACGGTGAAAACGATATTAACTACAATAGTATAATACCTTAAAAGGGAAATATAGTGGATTCATCGGATGGACGATGGTCCCGACCCATTTTGGTGAAGTAATACGAGTTCAGTAATAAGTTTTCGTTATTTTCTTTCTTGCATTGCATACTTCGTGATAAAATTAATATACCATTTATGTTTAATATTTGAAGTGTTTGTTAATAAAGCAAAGCAACAATAGCAAAAAAAAAAAGTACAAACAAAAACTAATTCTACTTCGGCCGTAGGCTTTTGTTTGTTCCATTGTAGTCTTTGTGTTTTGTCTTTATATTCTTCCTTTGTGTTGTTAATATTATTAAGGTTTGGTCCAGGATTTTGTAATGCATTGAGAAAAGCATCGGACACCGCCCTTAAGTGCTTATATGTATATGTATGTTCCTGATCAACTCGACATGGCGAGTCGATGAAGGAAAACTAGTTCTTCAGCTTTTGAGATATCGATTTGAATCTGGTTATGGTTCTATTTTCTTAGACTGATCATATATGAAAAATACCATAAGCTGCCCAGAATGTAGACCTCGAACCTAGTTGATGAGCATCACTGCAGCATTGTAAGTCTATTTTTAGTGATGGACGTATGATGAGTATTAAAGCTTCGGTTTTACCGAAGCTAAACTTTCCTCTTGTTTATTTTACTTTTGTTGTTTTTGTTGTTGTTGTTGTTGTAGCTGTCATTGTTGATTTTTGTTTGTCGATTTTTTTTGTTTTATTTCTTACTAATGTGCACTATCTATCTCATTTTTACATAGAGTGAAGGTCAAAATGAGCTGGAGAAAGAAAGCGAGAATGATAGAAAACGCTCATTTTGCAAGCAAAATATTTTTGCTTTTTATACCCTGCGAGCATATATAGAAGTTTTTGAAAATGTATGTAAGAGGCAGAAGAAAGTGTAACAGACCTACTATATATATTTTGGATTAGCATTGAAAGTCGAGTCGATTTATCTATGCCCGTTTGTCCACAATTTGTTTGTATGAAGACTGAGATTCCGGAGTCTAGAAAAGATAGCACCACCAATACGACTATTTGTTCTCTTAATGCACATTTCTCAAGGCTGTCCAGTTCAAACACAACAAATAAGTTTACATAAGCAGCAGCGTATTGCGACATAGTGAACTCGGGAATCTACATTCTGATCTGGTGATTTAAACTTGCAATTCCGTTGTTCCATTAAGTGAACCGCCATCACAAAGTGGGATGTGGGTTTATTTGGGAACCAACCTCAATCGTGCCGGTATATGCCCATTAAGTTTCCGTTTATAAGAAGCCACCATTTAGAACTTAAAGTTGGTATTGGTTGTATTAAAAAAGTTGTTCATATATCAAATCGTTTGACTCAACACGACAGCACCAGCGCTTTTCCTTATTTAATTAGTTAATAAGTGTTTAATCTATGCGTAATTTCACGTCATTTTTTTGTTTAAATAAAAAATTTGTAAACCTACAAAAATTCAGTACACATACTTTCTGGATATGCCTCGTATACGAGGTATGTTCAAAGAAAGGTGACTTTAAATTACGAACAAGCAGCGATGTGTGAACAAGTGAATTATCAATGTAAAAGCAATTAAATCCGCACGATTTCTACGTATTACTTCACGTAAACGGCGCTTAACTTCAAGGAAATATTCCTTATTGACCGTACGATCTTCTGACAAGATCTCACTATGAGCAAAACCCTTCAACCTTTGACTGAGTTTGGCATGCTTTTTTCGGTCCTGGCTCTTCTGACCTCTTTCATTGGGATAATTGGGTTTTGGTTTCAACGTCATGACCATATAACCATGCAAATGTGTATCGTCGATGACATCAACCAACAGCTCCTGAGCGATGCTTATACGTCGGTTCGTTTGGTCAAAATGTAAACAATTTCAGTGCCACACCGATATGTGGACATCCTCAGCAACTTCTCTAATAATTTCGACGATTCTCCATAACAATTTTCATCACTGCTTCGACATTTTCATCGTTGTTAATGTGCTTTACCACAAAAATTAATACAGATTCTTTGATCCATTTTTTCAATATAAAAAATAGCCAAGCACACCAAAACACGTGTAATCTTTATATCTGTCAAAGCCAAACTAACAACGGGGTCTCCGATGCCTCCTTTAATGAGTTGCAAAACCAATGACAAAAGTATAATATTATTCACACATCATGTGACAAGTATAAAAATGTGTAAAAGAAAGGAAATTAGAATTCAGTTTGTTCAAACTCTCAAACATTTTTTCGATTTCGTACATTAAAAACGAATATTTTTGAAGACTTTTCTTTTTTACATATTTTAGTCTCTACCCTATAATAGGTAGTTGACTAAAATGTATCAAATACGAAGTAAGAGAAATTATTACTCACGCATTTGTTTGAAATGTTTGCTGTGATCCCTTATGAACGTTTTTGCATTATTAATGTGAAACATCTGTATTTTTGCTTTGATATGAAGTATTTTCAACGTTATGTCCGAGTTTTATTTAAAATACTATGACGCATGTTTAAACAAGTTGTGAATTACAAGCGGTTGAAATGTTTCTCATTCCCACATAGCTAGTTTAATTATTTTTTCACTGAAGCATCGTTCTTGTTGATCTGCCGTTTGATTACGATTTTCTACGTTTCCACTTAGGCTTCCATAACAAGTTAAAGCTGTAAAATGCGTCGCTGTCGGAGGTATGAAAAATAACGCTTTCACCAAAAAATCTCTAAATTTCATTCATGAATGAAACCTGGAGATTTTGAAGCAGAAGCATTTTCTACAAAATACCTGTGTTTGTTGATAGTGTTGCTGCTAATATGTGTATGTGTGTGTGTATGTATATCTTTCTCTGCATAGAGTGATGATGACATACGTCGCTGATTCTCGACGAACAGCAGTGAACAACATGTATCCCATCAAAACCCCGTGAATGCACACCACTTACATCTTTCTCTATATAATTATTTTTCAAATTTGTTCATACCTACATGCTCTACAACTTTGCTTCGTGTTCCTCAGTATAACGTTCTGCTTGCCTGAAACATTGTAAATTCTAATGTAAGTAATCTAATTACTAAAAAAATCTTAAGCTGTGCATCTCTTAATGAAATATATCAAAATACAGTATACGCTACATATATGTTCTATGTATACAGGGGGTCATTGCTCGAAGTGTTGCCAACATCACGCTGCTGCAACAATTAAACGGCTAATGACAGCGCTCTCTTTTTTTTGTCAAGCGTCAGTCTGTTTTGTCGGAAGCATATCGTTTTAAGTCGTAAATAAAAAAAGTTATCGAAATGGAATTCAAACGAAACAGTGTTATTGCTTTGTATTTGGCTGGAAAATCGGAACCAGCCATTGTTAATGAGCTACGTCATATACGTGTGAACAAAATGTTTGTGCATAGGACCATTACACGTTACAATGATACTGAGAGCATCAAAAAACGCATCCACCTAAACAATTCGGTAAAAACCATAGGATATTTTAACAAGACTCGGAACTATCCCATTAAGCCAGAGAAACCCAACATTTTACAAAATAACATTTAGAACAATGGCCACCATACTCTCCAGACTTAAAACCAATGGATTTTTCCATAAGGTCCTTTCTGGAGGCACAAGTATAATTTAGAAATTATGAGACGGTCAACGCCTTAATGATTGCGCTTCGCCGAGAATGGCACAAAATATCATAGTACCACATTCGTGCATCCTGTGCAGTCTTCCCGGACAAACTCGTTGCTATTATCCGCGCTAAAGGTGGCCACATCGATTTCTTAAAATTTTTAATTGTTTTCATGATATACTATTGAAGTTTTTAAAAATAAAAATCAAAAAAAAAAAAATTTAAATCGACAAAATTACACCATTTTTAATTGGTAACACTTCGAGCGCCGACTCCTGTATATATAATATATAGCCTACAATTATCTTATAAGTAAAGCCAATTTTCAGTTTAAAATTATGTAAGCTCAGTTTTTTAATTCAAATCAAAATTCTACACATCTAAAAAAAGAGAGAAAAAAACACCCTTTAGTTTATTGTATGTGTAACGTACATTTGCCTTTTGATGACACACAGCAAAATTACATGGAAGAAAAAGGCAATTTAAATATATGTATATGCGGCTGACATTGACTACTGCCTCATATTACGGTCGTTGTTGTTTTTTTAGCCGCTTATCAGTGTGCTGCCAACAACAAATGGAGACAGCTAAATAGAACGGACAGACTGACAGAAATCCAATGAACCAAACCGTGTGTGTAGCTTTGAATTATATTAAATAGCTGTGGTGTTTCTTTATATATTTATTTTTTTTTTTATTATAGTCATATATTTGAATTTCACTTTATCTTTGTGTACTCTTTACACACAGTATGAAATGGATATTATAAGTGTGTCGGAAAGTTTGTTACTCTTTGAGGCAAATATCGTAGACCTCATGAAATACTTGTACATATAGAAATTGTTGGTCAGCTCAAAGATACGAGTCGATGTAGCCTTGTCTGTAAGTTTGTCCATCTGTTCATCCATCTGGCTGAGTATTGCTATGCGATTTATTCGTTTAGTTTTATACATTTTAAATTTCACTCAGCTTCACTCAATATGAAGGCTTCTTTTTATTTGATGCAGGTAGAGTATAAAAATTAGCATGACAGGAGCACTGTGACGTACAGCCCCCATGTGGAAACCTACCAATCATTTTTGAGTTTTTCAATGGAAAAATTTCTTTCTCATATTTTTTATTGCTTATACGACTCGTTTTTGTTTCTTATAACTTTTTTTTTTTATAAAATATACAACAAAATCTCTACAGCATAGCCAATAAAGTTTGACCTATGCTTCAGATAGTAGTCTAATTCATCAAGTCGTGGTGAAAAAAAATTACTCCAACATCTTCACGTACCGGTCTGAATACATTGTCACTGTGACCCCAATTTCTTAAAAAAAAAAACCACGGTCCAATAATACCAACTGAGGAAATTGTGCAGCACACTTTGATTTTAGGTCAATGCTACGATCCCTACAGCCTGAATAACACGCATTTATCAAAAAAGGAAATTATGCTGCCGCACTCTGTATGTGCAGTATACATCCATAAGAAGCCACCATATACGATTTTAAGTCAATATTAACAGATATACAAAAGAAAGTTCACATTTGATTTACTGATTGCGTGAACGCAACTATTCCGAGGGTCGCGGGGGGTATGTCAATCGGTAGGTAGGAAAAATCAAAATCCGGGCGTCCAAGATCTTCTAGAACGTTCTAGACAGTGTTACTCAGTCTGTTCGTGACAACCCGCACCTTTCGATTCGGAAGCGTGCTGTTGCTTTAAACGTGCATAGATCATCATTATTCCGCATTTTATACAAAGATTTAAAGCTGCACCCCTACCAAATTCAGTTGATGCAAGAACTAAAGCCTCAGGATGCTGGGCAGAGGCTTGAATTCATAAACCAGATGATTTAACGTTTACCAACATCTCGTTTTCGGATGCAGCTCATTTCCATCTTAATGGACATGTAAACAAGCAAAATTTGCCGTTACTGGAGTACAACCAATCCAAAACACAAGCATCAGAAACCCCTATATTCGCCTAAAGTGACCGTATGGGTTGCGATGTCGGCGCGAGGAATTATCGGCCCTTACTTTTTTGAAGATGAAAGGGGACGCACTGTTACAGTGAATTCAGAACGTTATGTGGAGATGTTAGACGACACGTCCAACAGGTCTCTACCTCGAGTTCATGAAATTTTTAATGGCAAATTGATCTCCAGGAGAAGTGACATAAATTGGCCTCCACGAAGTCCCGATTTAACCCCTATGGACTTTTTCCTGTGGGGTTACGTCAAATCTAAAGTTTACGGCAATAAACCGTCTTCAGTGGCACAATTAAAAGGAAATATCCGTCACGAAATGGCAGCCATCACGGAGAATACCTGCCGAGCCGTCATAGGAAATTTTAGTGCTCGATTAAATGAATGCCGTGAACTCAACGGTTTACATTTGGACAATATCATTTTTAAGAAATAAATTCCCAAAGTGTGTATTTTAATATGTAATAAATTTTTTTTCAATAAGCTACGTACTTTTTTTTATCGATTTTTTAAATGTGAACTTTCTTTTGAGACACCCTGTACAATAGATACTCAAAAGTGGTTTGCTGGTTTGTATGCGGGATATCCTAAAACTATGCGGGTCATATCGATATAGATACTCTATTGAGGAATTCTTATCGTCGGCCGGGATATCGTGTAGTATGTTGGTCGACGCTCTTTGGATGGCTTCCACATCCACAGAACGAATTCCTTCCATCGGCACCTTCCGTACATTTAAATCATCGGTAAAAATGCGTTGAATTAAACTTTTTGGACATATTTAGTTCCATTTCTATGTATCACAATGATGATTTCGTTTCATCTTTGATGAATTCACGCACTTTTTCAATGCTAATTTCAGTAAACACGGTTCTCGAAGCACCTTTGAACTGTTTAAGCCACTAATACACTCTGACATGGCATAAACAATCATCACCATAAATTGATTCATCAGTTTCATCAAAACAGATCTAAAATTTTGCTCTTCGTTTGAAGTTCATTATTCGACCGATGCCACAAACACACCCTCACGTATATTTTGAGTGCGATACCTCCAGTAGACCAAATAGCAGGAAGTTTAGTCTGAAAGTACACTAGAACACACTAGGTCACATATGGGTGGCGCCACTAAAGTGGGATATTTTGAAAAACTTCCCCTTTTTTCCGTCGGTTTTGCCTTGTATACTTTGTAGGGTATTCGATGGCTTATTTGATGCGTTACGAATTTTCAGAAAAACTGATACTTTTTACATACATATATGTTTAACCTATATAAAAAACTGTTCTGTGGTATCAAATTTCGATGTTTCTTATTTTGAAGTTACAAATTAATTTTTATTTTTGTGTATAAGAATATGAAGGTTTCTTCTCATTTTTTCTTTTCCGTTTATAATAATAACAGCATCAACAAAACTTACTTATAAAGACTTATACCATATTACTTTTACAATATATTGTCAGTCAAAAGTACACCTCTCATACTCGTCCAGTCGTTTTGCTCTTTGGTTCACTAGCACCTGCATATCAACATTAAAATCATCATCATCAGCAAAAGCATGCTTAAACGCCGTGTGCTTTGCTATAATTTTTGCTTAATGCTCATATATGTACTTGTACCTATGCATATATGTATCTTATGTTGTGTTCGGGTGTGTGACCCTAACATTGTCTATTTTTAACAGCAGCACACTGGCAATATTCTTAGTATCATCTCGAATGCTACTTCAGCTGAAACATTGCTCATTTCAGCTGTACGAGGGTAGTCGGATGAAAACCTAATATATGTTTTGGTATACAAGTATATATATACTCGTATATGGTGTTCTTTTTTAGAGGTTTCATTTTCCGACAGGGATTAGACTGTCATAAATTGATGAGATCTGGAAACGCTATTGTCATTTGTGTTCAATTTGGTTTGCCATTTTTCATGAATAGTCTAACGCCAGAACATTCATGGTCCATTTAATGGTCGATCCATAATCGTCCACCCTAGCGACTAATGCAATAAACCATGGATTGTTTTCGCACAACGCATACTTAAAATAAAAAGTGGGCGCTCCGAACCCATATGCCCCAAATCATAATGTATTTAAACGGAAACTGCATAAAATTATCTTTCAAATAATATCAATTTTTAGTTGTAAATTTGTAGTATCAGTACTTTAATTCAATTCATAGCATTACATTTCTAAAACAAAATACCCCATAGAAAGTAAATACCTAGTTAAATTTATGATTGAAACAATAACAAATTTCGTTTGGTTGTACTTTCTAATTGTGAGAGATGACTACGTCATCTGATTTGATTTTCACCAGACAATAGTTACAATCAATAGAATGTGCAATCAGATTATTTCAAAGCAAGATTTATTACATTACGCAGAAACAAAAAGTATTAGTAACTGGTACGGTTTTTATACTTGCGTTGTTATATCTGCTCTAGAAACTTTTACTAGTTTTTAAATATTTGGTCCAAATTATTCGAAAGCAGCTAAGTTTATGCTAATCGTTTGACAGGTTACCAAATGCCACACGTTTTAATAACAGCAGTTTTTTGTAGTTTTGTCGTAAAAACAAAAGAGCAACTATTAAATTTTGTTTGAAACTCGGTAAAAAATTTGCTGAGCCCCACGAATTGTTAAAAAAAGTTTATGATGATGATTGTATTACTCAAGTTTACAAATGGTTTACACGATTTAAAACAGGGTCGTCTTGATTTAAATGATGCTCCAAGACCTGGACGACCCGAAGCATCTAATCGGGCTGAGTTAGATGAAAAAGTAAGTGAAAATGCTGGCAGAAGAATTAAATTCATCTTACTGTACAATCTACAAAATATTAACTGAAGATTTGGGTAAAATAAAGGTGTGTGTACATTTAGTTCCATATCAGTTAAATGATGATAAAAAAAATTGCTCGTGTAGAGCATTGCAAAGACCCCAATTGAATAGCCGAAAGCGATCCAGATTTTCTTGATTCGATCATGGCTGGTGATGAAACATGGTGTTTTAAATATGATCCTGAAACTAAGCGACAATCTTCTGAATGGAAGTCAAAAGACGAACCAAAACCTGAAAAATTGCGTTTTCAGAAGTCAAGAATCAACGCAATGTTGATAACTTTCTACAATTCCAAGGCTATTGTTCAGAAGGAATTTGTTCTAGAAAGTCAAACTGTCAATGAAGAATATTCTTTACAAGTTTTAGATCATTTGTGGTCGAGAGTTCTTTCTTTACAAGTTTTAGATCATTTGTGGTCGAGAGTTCTACGTGTTAGGCCGGAATATTCCAAAGGACAGCAGCTGTTTCTTTTGAATGATAATGCACCACATCACAGAACCAAAAAAGTCAATGAATTTTTGATGAAAAAACAGATTTGTCTCATCGGCCACCCTCCGTATTCGCCGTGCGATTATTTTCTCTTTCCAAACATGAAAACTGCAATGAAAGGAGCTTTTTACGATGACATTCCAGCCATACAAGCAGCCGCTGTGGGTGTGATTCCCCCAATTTTATGGTGTAGCCCTAATACAAACCACTCACGCACATTTTAATGTTTGTATGAAACACTTTTTTATCGCGATCAATTTCAACTTTGACAGTGTAACTTCATATATCTATGGATCCTTCACACAATTATTAAGGCGTGTGTCCCACCGGGACGGGTAAACCTGCACAATACATTGATACGAAATGAAATCAACAATTTTTATATATTTTACATTCGTTTGCTGTATCAAATAGAGCAAAATTTGTGACATCAAAATTGTTTTCCCATGTCAAATAAAAACTTGTAATCAGCGCGCGCGAACTTCAATTAACAAAAACTCAATAAATATTTTGCTTTCATTAAGCGTAATAGTTTTCATGCCACACTCGTATCGACATATATATACTGTATAATAAGTATCTACAAGTACGAGTAACACACTCTTGACATCTCTCCTCTCATGTCTTCTTGACGCTTCCTGAAGCGACGCACTTCTAATGAGGCTGTGTGTGAGTGTGCGTTGATATGTGTGTTACTAAGTCTGTTGACTTAAATTTGATCCTAATGAACTTGGCACTTGTTATTCATAGTGGCTCATATGTATTGCTATTATTGTTGTTGCTTTTTGTATAGATAGATATAGGATGCTAGCTTTTGTTGTAAACGTTTCAATTAGTGTTCGTCTGTCACCCAGAAGTGGAAAAGAACAAAGCTGCGATAGGCAATTTTTCCCACCAAACAACACGATTTAAGTCATTTCATCTTAGTTTCTCATATATCCTTTCATTAGCCATGCATGTTAGGCTCCCTTTTTTAAATCCTGCACATCGTTTGCGGTCGAATCAAGTATGAACTTTTCATTATCATTTGGCAAAAATTAATATTTACTTTATAGAGCTTCTCTTTTATGTAAAATTCATGTTTGCTGATTTTGTTCATAATATTTAACTACATATGTATATACAAAGCCCGCGACTACGCTCGGTTTAATATTAAACTTGAAAATCTCGAAATAGTTCTTTGTTGGGTAAACGGACCAATAGATTGCAGAGTGATAGTTTACTTTTTCAAAGACAAAAGCTATATACAAAAAGAAATCAAGATGAAACTATAACAGTCCCAAGAAAGCCACCAAATTCGGGGTTTGGTGTCACACAGACTGACATAGGTACTGAGAGACGGACGGGCAAATGTAGTTTCAAAACATGACATTTTAATATTTAACAAAAGAATGAATCGATTAGAAAAAGAGCATGGCTGAGTTTCACTGCTTTGTGCGAGAAGTTTTTGGTTTGGTTTCGTTGAGAAGCTAAATGAGTTTCTATAGGCTTTTGGAGAAATGTGATGGAAGAGATATATAAAAATTAATTTTTTCCATTGCAATTTGGGATTCTTTTCCGAAAAACATTGGTCTATTCAGCGACGAATAGGATAAATGATTCCATAAAGAAAAATCGACAATAGAAAAGCGCTTCGAATAAAAGAGTCAATTTAGAATGCTAGCTAATTACTGCTGGTCATTTTAAGATATACACTGAAACGTAAGAGATCATCAATAATTTTTAAGCGTTACAAACGATTTTTTGTTTAACCAATCACTCTTTAATTGAAAATTTAATATTGTTTTTAAATATTATGGCGAATTTTATGCTAAATAAAAATGTTGTGAAATTAGGCTGAAAGCGTAAATAGTGTAAAAAATGAAAAAAAAAAATGGAAAAATTTCGGACTATTTCGAGCTTCAACTTATTTTCCTTTCAACATGATCTACTCTTTTTCTTACCAAAATCGTTAAAAAGTCTACAAACAGTTGAAAATTAACTGATTTATTGAATGATAATTTGATGAAGTTCCCTAAAAATAGTTTTTACCAATAACTTTAACATTTCCGGGTGTTCCAAATTTAAAAATTGCAGAAATGTTGTACTCAACTAAACCTATAACCTACACTAGGTCACTTTAAAAGTGCAATGTTTATTAAGGTATTACACCAGTAATAGGCACAGCCACCAGGCTCTCCGAACAGTTGCACTGGGGGACCAACATGTAACAATCCGGTATATACTGATAGTAATGTAACTATATTCTATACGAGTGAGCTGTGAGAAGGGCATTCTAGTCTGTAGTCGGGCGGAGTGTTAAACTCACTTAAATAATGTTCCATATGACACTCCTCAGACACAAAACTGGTAGCGTTGGGGAAGTAACCCATTCGTAAAAATATTATTCACTGAAGAAACGGATTCCCAACTATAAACTAACTTTGGCGATAATCTAGCCATAGATTTTAATTATCAAGGAATAAAAACAAGATAAAAAAAAGAAATGTTGAGAGCCAAAACCTCAGACAAAAATACTGTTTTCGTGCTTGAATTAAACTAAATAGTTAAGAACTAAACGATGCGACTGTAGTCAGTCAAGACATTACTTCTAGTGTATATACTCGTATAGAAGATATATGCAGGTATTGAAGCACATAGTTTATGCTACATATTTCTATTTGCATAATTTATAACATTTTGCATATTTAAGCATTTGATTATGCCCGCCCGAAAATAATGCGTGTGCGTTTAATTTACTCTTGTGAGAATTTATAATGAAGATGAAGTTGCTACTATTGCGCCCATGATTATGTTAAACTTTATGTCGCTTCGTTGCGGTGTGAGCAGAAAAGCCAAATAATCTCCTACTCTAACCTATTAAGTATCTCATTGTCAGTACAATAAAGCGGCGGCAGTCATTCACACACAATAGGTTTTATATCTATTCATTTATTTATGCATTGAGGCGTATATATTTTTTTTCTTTTTTTTTCGTAATTTATCTTTATCGTTAAAATTTATCACATTATCGATTGTGAATGCGATTACTGTTTTTGGCTATCAGTTATTAACACAACAAAAAAAAAAAAAGGAAAGAAATCGCAAGGAAATGCACAAAAAAGCGATAACAAAAAAATACAAAAAAAAAAAAAATAGAAAACAAGAAACAAGAAGAAACGTTAACTTCGGTTGAACCGAAGCTCTAATACCATTCACACGACATTTTAAATCGCATTGTAAAACATAACCGTGCGGGTTTAAATAGGGGCCACCCCAAAAAGTGGGTGGTAGACGCCCACTAGTAGATGTGTACAAAGCGATGAAGTAGATGTTTTACATACCGATATATCGAATTTCAAGTTGACATTGACGTTTTCCATACCAATGCAGAAAAGTAAGCTGTGGGTTTATATGGGACTACCCCAAAAAGTGGGCGGGCCACGCCCATTGGTCTATATATGTTAAGCAGCTGTCTATACGAGGGATACTATTTATATTTCGGGAATAGCAAATAATAAGAAAAATTTTTAAATGAAACTGGCTTTATTGTTTTTCAAAATATTCCCCTTGATGATCAATAGACTTTTGCATTCGTTCAAACCATTTGCCATAGCAGTTTTTCCATTCCTCTGGAGACACCTCCAAAACATGGTTTTTGAAAGCTACAACTGCTTCTTCGGCGCTCGTAAATCGTTGACCACGCAGTTTACCTTTGATACCTTCGATGTTTTGACTGCTTAAAAATGCACTTGTTTGACGAGATGTGTGAGAGCTCGCATTGTCATTATGGAGAATGATTCGTTTTTGGCGGTTTGTTTTACGAATTTCTCCGAATTTCCCGGAAGGCAAACACATGGTCGTGTACCACTCAGAATTGACCGTCTTACGTTGCTCAAGCGGAACAGTGGTCACATGACCCATTCGTCCGAAGAAACAGGCGGTCATTTGCTTCGCTGTGCTTCTTCCAACAACTTTTGTTGGATTTGGCTCGTCTTGGAATACCCACAGACGGTCGATTGCTGTTTTTTTTCCGGCTCATACCCATGTATCCATGATTCGTGACCTGTCACGATTTTATACACGTTTTTTGAAGCACCACGGTCGAGCCTTTTTTTGAGCGATTGATAAATTATGGGGTATCCAATGAGAGCAAATTTGTTTTACAACTAAGTGTTCCTAAAAAATCGAATGTATTGAAGTGGAACTAATGTGCAAGGATGCCTCTATCTCACGATATGTCACATGACGATCTTGCATTATCAGTTCACGCACTGCATCGATGTTTTTGGGCACAACAACCGATTTTGGACGACCTTCACGGCATTCGTCGGCGACCGAACTACGACCACGACTGAATTCACTATATACCAGCGATATACTGTGGTTTTTGATGGTGCTTTATCGCCATACAAATAACTGAGTTCGGAATCGAGGACGCGAAAATTTCAAATTTTATTTAGGAAAACAAAAAATATAACTTCAAAACTTACAAATGTGACAATAATAATAAAAATAATAATAATAATAATAATAATAATAAGGAATACATATTTAATAAGCGAAAAAATATTAGGAAATATTTTTTTTTTTTTTGAATATGCTGTTTGAGCTACTTGTATTTTAAAATGCTCATTACAAGAAACATAATGAATTTTTCTTATCCCTGGAACATTTGGCGACTGTTCCCATTTTTTTTTACGTTTGTCGATGCTTACTGTATCTATGTATCTATTTTCGTATTAGTTTGTTGTTGATACAAAAATCTTGCAAGAAGATTTCAACTATAAAACTAATATATAATAAATAACAACGAAAAGCAAAACCAGCCCTTAAAGTCGCCAAAAATGAAAAAAAAAACATATTTGTGACATTCTGTGCAAATATTTCACAACAAAAACAAAAATATGGTGTAAACTCATTATATTCTTTCAATTCAAATATTTCTTTAACAATATAAAAGAAAAATTCAAATTATTTATCAACTTGTATTTTTTTCGACGTGGTGGACCTTTTTCTGGAAATGTCCATATGTTAATCATCCGACCACTAGAAGTAACCATATCAATTTTTAAGTTGATATTGACTACAATAAAAAAGTTTTTCATACAAAAAGTCCAAAGTGGGCGGTGGATTTGTATGGAGACTACCCCATAAAGTGGGGGTGACGGGACAATCTTGACACTCTATTAAACTGCAATAAACAGAAATGTATGTGCAATATTTCAACTGGATAGAATTAAAATTGCACTGTGTGTGAATGGTATAAAAAAATACACACATTTCACAAATGAAAATGTAGTTATAATACCCTACGTATTCTTTATACATATCACAACAAATAAAATAAGGCTACCCAGTCGGCCATAAGTTCGAAGTGTTCGAAAGTTTGCTCGATCGATTTGCAGACAAAACTATCGATAACGACAGTTGCTCACGAATCATTTTCGAATAGCATTTGCTATGCCTAGCCGTGCTGTTTTCGGCAATCGAACTTTCGTTCTCGATAGCCCGATAAAAATATCTATAATGATATATTTTATTTTCTATAATGATATATAGTTAGTATTTTGTGTGTCATTTCCAGTTTGTTACAGGCATACAATTGGGTTTTCTTTTTGTATTTTTTATAATAAACTCTTCAATAAAACTTTGGGCTCAGCAAGCAAATTAGAAGTAGAGCCCTCTCTCGAACTACGAAGATAAAACTCTAAAATAAAAAAAATAACAATTTAATAAATATTTGCTAATAAAAATGATTCGATAATTATTCGAAAATTTGTAGCTTTAGAGAACGTTACTAATGCGGAGGAGGACCAAGTTTCAGAGCAAAGTTAGAGTAATATATGTATCTGCAATAGCCCGATATAATTATCTGTGGAGTGTCTATACGCTTTTGTAGCTCGTTCTATACTAATATTTAATATTTAATTTTATCGATAATAAATTGGTTGTCTGTCCAATTTGCAATAAGATTTATATCTGAAGCAATCGTTTAATAGATATTTTATATAGCTTAATATTTTAAACATTCAAACCAAATTTGAAGTCTCTAGCTTCAATAAAAAAAGAAGCTATCTATATCAGCAGACCTATCTGAACCATTGCAGCAGATACGAGTATAATAAACATATGTATCTATCTTTTAGTAATAAATGAAGTTTCCTTTTAGAATATAAACAGTGGGCTTTGGATATTGCTTAAATAAACTTAAATAAATAAGTTTCCACCTAGTTTACGCTGAAAATTGAAGAAATCTGTCCATATATGAAAAACGCAAAAGTTAACACAGACAAAATAGCATGACTCGAATGTGTTGTCTCGTCAAGTTGATTAAAAATATACAATATATGCAAAATATTTTATATGGTCCAAGATGCCTGCGTCAAGGCGTTGCAAATTCCTTGTTCATAACATACGTAAAGTCTAAAAACCAAGCCAACCAAGCAGCGTAATACAATATCGCGCAATAGGAGAACACGCTAGTGAATCGGCGGCATGAATGAGTGTTGTTGAGTCTGAGAAGTGAGTGGCACAGCATTATCAGCACAATCATAAATCATGCCATGAATTATATTTATTAGAGAGTAAAACAGCCAACACAGCTACGTGCAGTTAACGCCGCTCAAATCGCAACACATCGAATCAAATAAATCGACCGGGAGGTGCCACCAACCAACTTCCGACCGTCCGTCCGAGAGTCAAAAAGCATACTTCAAGGCTATACTACTAGGACTTGCTTTGGTGGACAATCAGAGTTTGTCGTATGCCACGTGCATCGATAAGCGTTCAAGCATTTTAACGAAATTCGCATTTTTTGAATACCCTACCATACATACTAAGCATAAGAGTATTCTTCGTTTGCTCTGAAGTGTGTAACTTAATGTGGTAGACACAGAAGTGTGTACATAGTAGAAAAGTAAGTTAGTCAAATTTTATACACTCGTGCGTTTTAAGAAGAATAACTGATAGTAACACGCAACTCAAAACGACTGTGACACCAAGTAGTTCTGCAAAATGGAAATCCAATCGAGGTAGTCAAACTTTCGCATTTCTAAAACTTTGAACTGCATATTTTCTTGAGATATTTGTTATATTAACATCCACAAAAATGTGCAGCATAAGTTCACACAGGGCCCTTGAATTATATAAACCGCATTTTAACTTATAATATAGATATGTAGCCTGGTATAAGCAACTTTCTATCCAGTTGACCAAAAGTTCGTAAGCAAGCGAACATCCGACTTTGGTAGACAATGTGCGACACAAGTTGTTCCATTCTCCTTTGCTACTGCCGCGTATAATTCTTATTTAATTATCAGATTTAGTTCTATGAGTATGAGCATTTGTTTATATTGAAAAACTAACAATAACTGGAATTATTTAAAAATGCATCTAACTGGAGTTCCATAGATAATGTTTCGTTTGTCTTTTTCTTTTGTAATAAACCTTTAGGAACACTTTGGGATTGAAACCCGAATATTCTTCGCATGCGATCCGGAGTAGAAGATTTGCGCGATATTGCAAGTGAACAATTTGCTGGCACCGTTTGCGAATCGTTTGCGAATAGGTTTCCGGTTACGATAGTTTTGTCCGGAAGAAATCCGAAAAAATGTTCGCCTGCGACAGCGTTTGCAGATTTTTGGTCAACTGAATAGTTATACACTTAATTTGGTATATATGTTAATCATATCACAAAAAATCCAATATAGAATTAGATCACACCAGTATAGCATGTGCAAGATGTTAAATCTTCGGTTTCACCGTACTAAACGTTTTTCATTGCATATTCCCATTTCGCTACATTTTATGTTCACATTTTGTCTGTTTGGTCGCGAACTATAATTTACTGTATCTCATATTCCCAAATTCATTGAATTAATTATGACAAGCGATGAGTTTATTTACGATCGTCGAAGATTACAAAATACATTAACATTTGCAAGGTGATTATAGTGTTGAAACTAAAGTTTTATGTACATTTCTATTGCATATATTGTACATACTATAGCAATCATAGCATATACGTTAGATAGAGACGGTAGAAAACAATGCCAACAATGGCAAGAGAAGCCCATAGAATGAAAAGACTAATATAAAGTTATTTAATTGATTTTAAAACAATTTACAAAGTTGAAAACGATACAATACAGGTATACGGGCGAAGGCTTACTTGTATGTATACAAAGAGATGCATAGGTACCAATTAAGATTAAATAATAGAGCGAGAGGGAGAGGGAGAGAAGAAAGAGAGAATCTAACAAAGAGCTATATATAAAAATAGATTTATATAAATGCAGTTATATTAGAAAAGTGGAACTAAATAAATAGTCCCATTCGCTGACGACGTTAAATAATACCTTTTACAGAAAATATTAAATTTTACAATTTTATTTAACGAGGGGTCATGAAGAAGGGCGAAAAAAGGAGCAGGGAGAAGGGCAGCAACGCGCCAAGTACTAACTAGTGATGTATAGTTTATAATTTTTTGTAAGATGTTCGTGCTTGTGTCAGATTCAAAAGAAAGCCTGTAGACTCAGGCTGTAGGTGGACACAACATTTTCAATAAGTTTATTTTATAGTCTTTTTTCGTTTTTGTAAGCTATTTTGTGCCGTTATTATTAATGTTTTCTGGAAAAGCTTCTCTAGGCAGATATGTAGATTTCAGGTAAGCTGGAGTTGATTGTGCTAGACTGTGTACCTAGTCTAAAGTAAATTTTATTAAGATCAAAGACTTATTCATACTTAATTTGTTATTAGGAAAAAAAAAAATATTTCATAAAAAACACTCAAATTGGAAGTAGGTTTGTATGGATGATTCTCCTTATAATGAGGTTTCTACCTACGGAGGTTTCTCTTTATAGTTTTGTCTGAAAATTGAATGAAAGGGTACAAATATCAACATTTTCCAGTTTTATCTATAACTAGCTGGTCCGGCCCCACGTTGTACGCGGCCCTTTTAAGTGGTCTTTATTTTTCCCGTTGCTCTTTTATATATATATGGTAACAGCGCGTTGCTGCCCTTCCCCTTGCCATCCCTTTCCCCAACCACTCCTTTCCACTGCCGCTCATTCCCCCTTCCCCCATCCACTTGCTCCTTTACTCTACCTCCAATTCTCCTACACCTCTTCTCCAACCAACACTTGCGCTGCCCCCATTCCTCTGCCCCTTTACCCTACCACTCCTTACTTTATACTTTTTCCCTGCCTCCTTCGATCCCATTAACATATATACACCATTTCATTTTGAGACATTGATAATCGCACCACAGCGCCAACTGTTCTTTATTTCGATAACTGCTCCATCAGAAAATCAAGCAAAATGTCTTTTTTTCTCAACGAATTTTACGATTTTTCGTGTATTTCTAAGCATTGCATAGATTTTTCTTCCTTTACATCGTCCTAAATCATGAAGTCATGCAGAAAAATTTAAAATTTTACCGAAAAATATATATATATATTGAGATATACGAGGGCTGCTATTTATATTTCGGGAACTGTCAACACTAATGTCAAAAGCTAAAATCTGGCAACACCATAATAAAGTTTGACATTTTTTAGCATAAACGTACTCACAAAGTTTTGATGTACAATTGCTATTTGTTTTGTTTACAGTGAGTTAAGAAAAGCAATTTGGCAAAAAAATGGAAATTTGAAGAGAAGGCTTTCGTTGGATTATTTTTAACAATTTTCAACGTGGATTATCACAACAAGAATGTGTCAATGAACTCAGTTCTTTGTATGGCAACAAAGCACCATCAAAAACCACAACATATCGCTGGATAGTGAATTCTATCGTGGTCGTAGTTCGGTCGCCGACGAATTCCGTGAAGGTCGTCCAAAATCGGTTGTTGTGCCCAAAAACATCGATGCAGTGCGTGAACTGATAATGCAAGATCGTCATGAGATATATCCTGAGATAGAGGCATCCTTGCACATTAGTTCCACTTCAATACATTCGATTTTCATGAACACTTAGTTGTAAAAAAATTTTCTCTCGTTGGATACCCCATAATTTATCAATAGCTCAAAAAATGGCTCGCGTCGATTGGTGTAAGGAAATGATTAAAAAGTTCTGATTCTCTATATGCAAAAGTGTATTGATCATCAAGGGGTATATTTTGAAAAACAATAAAGCCATTTTCATTTAAAAATGTTTGTTATTATTTGCTATTCCCGAATTATAAATAGTACCCCTCGTATATATATATATATATATATATATATATATATATATATATATATATATATATATATATATATATATATATATATATATATATATATATATATATATATATATATATATATATATATAATATATATATATATATATATATATATATATATATATATATATATATATATATATATATATATATATATATATATATATATATATATATATATATATATATATATATATATATATATATATATATATATATATATATATATATATATATATATATATATATATATATATATATATATATATATATATATATATATATATATATATATATACACTAGCTGTACTCTGGCAGACGTCGTTCTGCCTTTTCCCTTGCCACTCCTTTCCATTCCACACCTTCCACCTGTCCCACCTTCCCTCTGTTCCACGTTCCCCTCTTCTCCTGTCCCTTCCGACCCTTCTACAGCCACCCCTTCCAATGCCCCCTTCCGCTACCACTCCTTACTTTACCACCCTTTTCCCTGCCCCCTTCGATCCTAATCACATATGTACAACATTTCATCACTCTATCTTAAATGGTACCCAGCGCATTGCTGCCATTCCCCCTGCCATTACCCATCCTTCCCTATGATCCGATACCCTACCATCCATTTCCCTACCCCTATTCACGCTGCCTCGCTTCCCCTTCTACCCATTTCCCAACACTCACCGTTTCATCCCCCCTTTCCCCATTCCCCTACCTCTTCTTTCTTTTTAAATGGAACCCGGCACGTTGCTGCCCTTTTCCCTACCTCTCCTTCCCACTACCTCCCTTCCCCCTACCTCCCCTTCCCCTGCCGCTACCACCACGCCCCATACAACTTATTCCCCTCCCCCTTCACCCTACCTACCTTCCTTTCACTCCAACTTCTCCCTGCCCCTTTCCCATGCCCTCCTAATACCTACTAAATATGTGTAAAAAAAAAAATTCTTAAAAAACGGTCGCGCCGTTTCGGAGGAGTGCGAGTTGCGACCACAAACACCGTGACACGAGATTTTTATATATTTGAGAAGATATAAATTTTTCGTAAAAAATTTTATTAATGTGGTTTTTAAAAAATATGTTTTCAATTAAGAGTTGTTACCTGCAGCCAAATGAAATTTCGTCTTATTTATTTAATGGGACAAACATCGCATGTCTGTGCCATGTTCATCATAAAAAATAAGTAATTATAAACTGTGACCAGTATAATAAACTTCGCCTTCTTCAACAACGGGCTTAAAACAAATTGGCTTAAAAAAAAAAAAAAACTTCTCGTACACTACCTTTAGCATCATTTTTGTATTACCACAATCGAATGCTCTAATATATGTATATATTTTTTTTATGCCCTGTATGTAGGTTCGCGCAAATGCGTGTTTAAGGCAGAAGAAGGCATAGCAGACCCCATTAAGCATATATTGTATATACTTAATTATCATAGGAATCTGAGTCGATATAGCCATATCCTTTCGTCTAACTGACAGTATTAAACATCTCATATCTCAGATAATTTAAAAGCTAGTGACTATAAACTTGAATATTATAAATATTGATAGAATAAATATGATTTTTGTTTTAAAATTTTGTTTTCTGTTTTATAAAATTGTAAAAGTCTGCATAAGTCTATATTAGCAAGAAAGCACGATATTTCCAAATCATGAACTCACGTGCCGAGCTATTTTCGAATTAAATAAAGCTCGATTTAACTATCAACTTCTTTATTTATTTGCATTTATTTTTGGCATTCTTAATTTAGAAATTCATTATTATCTCGAGTATAACTTAATTCGTAGTATACAGTGAAACTGCTCAAATAAAAATCGTATTTAAATAAAATCGAATGCTTAAAAATCTTTCTTAAATTATATTTAATAAATAGAGTGTATTTTAGATCAGACACACAATCGAATCAAATTTGTGCACAATCTGAATTTACCTCTTTAATTTTCTGCAGGCAGCACTTCAGCACTAAGCGCAAACAAAAAAAAAAAAACAAAAAAATGCAAAACTTCAAAAATGTTAAAATTTGTTAAATTGTTTTTAATTTTATTTCAAATTTCCGCGCAATTAATTTGCGATGTGTTTCGTTTTGGAGATAGATTCTCGCACGCAAAATACACACAGTAACAAAAACAAGAACAACAACAACAAAATAAAACTGTTGAGTAAGGTAAATATCGCACACGCGAGCGCCGTATTGAGACGACGCGTCGTTGGCTTTAACGCACTTGGCTAATTCGCTACGTGCGAATTGAACGTTTGGCTCACACAGTGTGTTATAAAAAAAAATTTAAAAAAAAAAAACAAAAAATTATTTTTCAATACGAATATTTTCTGAGCTTTGCAAACCGCTGCACGAACTGGCAGCGACAAGTACCCGGGTAAAACTAAACAGTCTTTCACTTGATGCATGCACTCGATGTGAAGCAAAACGAACAACAGGCGATGGCGGCCAAAAAAACGAACTAGAAATGTTGGCCGTGAAAAACGAAGTCGATGAAGACGATGTACGGTACGATACTCGGTGTGACAATGCTTTTCGGAATATGCTCAGCTAACATACGAGTATAAAGTGGTAGAGAGAGAGAGAGAGAGAGAGAGAGAGAGAGAGAGAGAGAAAGAGAGGAAAAGGTAGAGCGGAAATTGGAACGAGGGTTGTTCGATGTATACTTTTCTCACTCGATTTAATACGCAGAAAACTCCGATACGTATAAGCTGCATAAAAAGAGTTTTCTTTTTGAATGTATTACATACGAGTATAAAATGACAAAAAAAAAAAAAAATCGTTTACTTCGGTTGGAAAAAAGCTCTATATCATTCACAAGAAATTTTAAATATTGCAAAACATAAAAGTGGGGGTTTGAATAGGAGCTACCCCAAAAAGTGGGCGGTACACGCCCACTAGTAGATCTGTATGAAGCGGTGTCCACAAGCAATACGCTCAAGCCGAAGAGACGAGCACAAGAAAAA